>OY804599.1:42716081-43272530 GCA_963680895.1 Fragum sueziense
ACAACTTCTTATCTTTTATTTATCATTGGTTCAGTTTGTTCTGCAATTTTCAGGCAGGATGGTAGATATTGTTTATTTGATTCTCATTCACATGGTGTTGATGGATTGGTAGATGATGATGGAAGATCATTATTAGCTTCTTTTCTTTCAATAGATGATTTGGTAATGTTCATGTATGCAATGTATCAAAGTATGAACATCGATCTAAATGAACAATTTGACATGATGCCAATTAGATTTGTTATAGGAGAAAAAATCCATGAATCTGAATCCAAGAAAAATGAAATTGAATTTACAAATTGTCCACCTGAGAAATTATCTTTGATTGACATATATTTCAAGGATCAAGCAGAGAGACAAAAGCGCAAACAAGAAGTTAGGTCAGATTATGAAATTGTACACGAACGTAAAAGATTAAAAAGAAATGAATATATGAAAAGTTATATGAGGAAAATTAGGCAGGATCCTGAAAGACAATCTAAGGAAAGATTAGTGGCTAGTATTTCAAAGAGAAAGGCAAGAAAAAATCCAGAAAGGCAAGTCAAGGAACAGACTATGACTAGTATTTCAATGAAAAAAGCAAGACAAAATCCAGAAAGGCAAGTCAAGGAACGGACTATGACTAGTATTTCAAAGAAAAAGGCAAGACAAGATTCAGAGAGGCAAGTCAAGGAACGGACTATGACTAATACTTCAATGAAAAAAGCAAGAAAAAATCCTGAAAGGCAAGTCAAGGAACGGACAATGACAAATATTTCAAAGAAAAAAGCAAGAGAAAATCCAGAAAGGCAAGTCAAAGAAAGGTCAATGACAAAGGGTTCTATGCAAAAAGTTAGACAAAATGAGGAAAGAAAGAAGAAAGAAAGAATGTTAACTCTTAAATCAATGCACAAGTGCCGCTCTAGTAAATTGTATAAAGATTCAGAAAGGATGAAAAAACAGAATAAACGTTCATCAAGATTCAATATGATAGTAGAAAATGAAAGAAATAAGACTAAGCGCCAGAGTCTAAGGTCTAATTTAGATTATAAAATTAAGGAAAAGAGCTACAAAAGTTCAAAGCGATATGGTTCCAGCTTAGACGACTGCATTGAAAAATTTAAGAAGAATGTTTCAAAAGGCCCTGTTTATGTTTGTTCATGCTGTAACCAAACATGGTTTAAACATTCTGTTGTGTTATTCAACAAACTAAATTCTAAATGCTCTTCTGATGCAGTTAAAAAATTTTCTACAAATTACATCTCTGTTGATGATTGTGAATGGCTGTGTAAAACATGCTATGAAAAAATTAAACTTAACAAAGTCCCTCCAATGTCTGTTTTCAATCAAAATGCATTTCCTGTACTGCCAAAGGAACTGAATTTACATCAGCTAGAGGAAAGATTAGTTTCTTTGAGAATCCCATTTATGCAGATTAGAGAATTACCAAGAGGAGGTCAGTTGTCCATCAAAGGGAATGTTGTCAATGTCCCGGTTGACATTCAGCCTGTTATACACAGTTTACCAAGAACATTAGATAGTCACTATACAATACCTGTTAAACTTAAGAAGAAACTTTCATATAATAAATGTGATTTCACTGAAAATATTAGACCTCTGCATGTTTTAAGTGCTCTTCATTGGTTAGTGAACCATAGTGTACTGTATAAAGAATCTGGTGTTAAAGTAGATGATGACTGGATGCAATCAATTACTTCAGATTGTAGTGATACAGTAAAAGAGTTCTTTGGAATGACAGGTGAAAGCGTAAGTGAAGAATTAGATTGTAATGATGATGTGAATTATGACTCTGATCACTTTAGTGAAGTTGACGAGACAGAAAAGGTTATTGGTAATAGTGACACTATGCTGGATGCTGCAGACCCAAATAAAGACAACGCTTATACTTTTGCTCCAGGTGAGGGTCAAACACCACTCAGCCTTTATCAAGATCCTGATGCAGAATATTTGTCTTTTCCTACAATTTTCTGTGGACAGAGAAGAAGTCCAAATGATAAAAAACATGTTCACATTCACTATAGTGATACATGCAAGCTAGAACTGAGGCATATTGATCGCAGAGTAGCATCAAATATTCCCAATATCTTCTTTAAGTTAAAGAAAGTTCAACTGAAACAAATTTCTGATAAAGTCCATCTTGCTTTGCGTAGATGTAAAACAGAAGGTAAAACATTTACTGCCTCACAAATGCTTGATACAAATCATCTTAAAGGTGTTGTGAGATTGGATGAGGGATTTTATATTTTCAGAAGTTTAAGGAATTCACCACCATATTTTGAAGCCCGTAAAAAAGATGTTTTTGCAATGATTAGACAACTAGGATTACCTACTTGGTTTACATCTCTTTCGTCGGCAGATACCAGATGGCATGATCTACTAAATATGCTCTCTCAGATAAATGATGGAAAAACAATGTCTGTGGAAGAATTGGATAACTTGACTTGGATTGATAAAACAAAACTTGTGCAAAAAGATCCAGTTACATGTGTAAGGTATTTTGACAACCGAGTACAAGAATTCATAAACACTGTACTTAAAAGTCCCATGACCCATTAGGAAAAATAATAGATTACTTTTATCGTGTTGAATTCCAACAAAGAGGTTCACCTCACATCCACATGTTAATATGGATTGAAAAGGCTCCTAGATATCATGAAAGTTCATTAGATGAAGTAACATCCTTCATAGATAAGTATGTATCTTGTGAGAAAAATCCAGATCAACAACTTGTAGAACTACAGATACATAAACATTCCAAGTCTTGTAGAAAGAAACAGAAATCTATTTGTAGATTTGGTTTTCCCATTCCTCCAATGAAAAGCACAACTATATTGGAACCGTTAAATGACTGTAAAGAAAAGCAAAATTACAAAGATTTATTTGTCAAAATACAAAAGAAATTGGATGAGTTGAAGGAAACAAATATTACGGTAGATGATTTCCTTACTGAGATCAAAGTAAGCAAGGATGATTACATCAAAGCAGTCCAAAGCTCATTGAGTGGTCCAAAGGTTTTTCTGAAAAGAAAATTAAGTGAGGTTAGAATTAATGCATACATGAAACCTATTCTAAACGCTTGGGGTGCAAACCATGACTTACAATTTGTATTGGATCCATATGCATGTGCTGTATATATAGTTTCATATATTAGTAAAGCACAGAGAGGAATGAGTATTCTTATGAATGAGGCATGTAAAGAAGCTAGAAGAGGAAATATGGATCTCCGACAACAGGTTAGACATATTGGAAATAAATTCTTGAATAGTGTTGAGGTTAGTGCCCAGGAAGCCTGCTACTTACTTTTACAACAGCCATTGACAAAAGCCTCAAGGGATGTTGTTTTCATTAACACTTCTTTGCCTGAAGAGAGAACATTCCTACTTAAGTCTAAGGAATCTCTTGAAAAATTATCTTCAAATTCTACAGATATTGAAGCAGATAATACCATTAAAAGATATTCTAAAAGACCAAAACAACTTGAAAATTGGTGTTTAGCAGACTATGTGTCCCAGCTTGATATCAAATACAACACTGACAAAGGCACTGCAAGAAATTCAGGTGAAAACATTTCTGAAACATTAAATGAAGAAACCAATGAAGGTGAAAACAATGAAAACATGGATACATATTGTAACGAGGATGAGGTGCTTGACTCAGACACAAATGACTATAATTCAAGTGAGGATAGACAATATTCTATTCCTGGGGGTCGAATTGTTCTCAAAAATGGAATTGTTATAAGTGAAAGGAAACAAAGAAAAGTCATAAGATATGTAAGATTTTCGAAAAAAATTGACATCGAACAGTTCTGTAGAGAAAGATTGCTTCTATTTACTTCATGGAGAGATGAAAGTATTGATTTGAAACAAGGTCATGACTCTTACCTATCAAGGTACAGATCCATTAAAAATTTCATAGAGCACAAAGCCTTGCAGTATGAAAAGAATGCTGATGAACTAGATGATGCAATGGAGCGTGCTCACAATGAGGAAGATTTTGATGATGTTGCCCCAGGCACAGAGCAGTCTGAGCAGGATGACTCAAATATTGGTGCAAAAGAAAGTGAAAGTTTCATATTCTTTGATCCTGATAGACCTGAAAATCAGAGACAAGGTGATATTGCTGGAGATGTTGGTTTAAGTGTTGCTTCTGTAGATATTAGTGTACGCAGGAAAACAATGTCAGACATAGATTACAGGCAATTGATAAAATCATTGAATACGAAACAGAGAGAATTTTTTATTCATGTTTTCCAATCTGTTAAGCGTGATGAACAAAAGTTGAAAGTTTTTTTAACTGGTGGTGCAGGCGTTGGAAAATCTGTTCTTGTAAGTGCATTGTTTGAAGCTTTGCAGCGTTACTTGACATCTAATCCTGGTGATAATCCTGAGAACTGTAGAGTTCTTCTCTGTGCACCAACAGGTAAAGCTGCTTTTCATATAAATGGGGTAACATTACATTCAGCTTTCCGCATTCCAGCAAGCCAGGGTTATGATTGTACTCCACTTAATAGTGACACTTTAAACACCCTTCGAACAAAATATAAAGACTTGTCTGTTGTTATGATTGATGAAGTGTCCATGGTTGGAAATAACATGCTTAAACTCATAAATGAAAGATTAAAACAAATAAAGGGCAGTAATGTTCCATTTGGTGGCTTGCATATGATATTCATTGGAGACCTTTTCCAGTTGAAACCAGTGATGGATGGTTGGATATTTGAGAATTTGAAAACAAATTTTGGACCTTTAGCTACAAACTTATGGCAGGATTTTATTGTAATGCATGAATTGGATGAGATCATGAGGCAAAAGGAAGACAAGCAATTTGCTGAACTTTTGAACAGATTACGAGAAGGAAATCATACACAAGTTGACATTGAAAATCTAAAAAAGAGATTGACTGATACTGCTAGTACAGACTATCCACAAAATACAACACATTTATTCAATACCAATGAGAAAGTGAACAATTTCAATGTCAGGAGCTTTCTTAATAATACTAATGAAAAAGTAAACATTCCTGCTCTTGATCATGTATTAGGAGATGACAATGTGACAGTTAAACAACAACTAATATCAAAGTTGCCACATGATTCCACACACACTGCAGGGCTTAGTCAGATGGTAGGAATAGCTATTGGAATGATTTATGACCTATGTCTTAACCTTGATGTAGATGATGGATTAGTAAATGGGTCTTCTTGTATGATAAATAAAATTGAATACAGACAGAAAAATACTACTAGACCAAGTATTGTGTGGGTTTCTTTCAATGATGATAAAATCGGAACATCATGGCGTTCAAAGTACAGACATTTGTATCATAGTGCTATTAATCCATTATGGACACCTATCTTTGATTCAAAGAGGAACTTTGTGTATTTGAGAAAAACTTTTGTGAGAATACAAATCCCTCTGCGCCAGTCAACAGCAAAAACTGTACATAAATCTCAAGGAGACACGTTGAGTCAGGTTGTAATAGATATGGATGGAAAACGTGTATTTTCCCATGCCCATTATGTCGCAATAAGTAGATCAAGATCCCTGAAAGGCCTTTACATTCTAAACTTGAATGAAAGCAAGATTTCTGTGTCAACTAAAGTTCAAGAAGAAATGATACGTTTAAGAGAATCACAGAAATTGAAACTATGTTACACTCCAGTTTACATGACTAGTGACACTCATTTCACATGCCTTTTCAACAATATGCAGTCTTACAGAAGCCATAAGGATGAATTGTTTTCAGATCCCAATGTCAAAGCTGCAGATTGTTTATGCTTATTAGAAACATGGTTAACTGCAGATGATTCCATCGATTTAGTGCAGAGAACTGGATATCAAATTGTTAGAGCAGATGGGAAACAAGTAAGCAATGCTCGTCCTCACAGAGGAATTATCGTTTATGTGCGGGACAACATTCATATTTCTCATAGCTTTTCTGTGGTAAAGAAAAACATAGAAATGATTGTTGTAGAACTCTTGGTGCAAGATAAAGAAATAGTCATTGCAACATTGTACAACTCTCCTAAATCTTCGGTGACTGACCTGAAGAAATTTCTAACTGAAAATTTAAAGCATTTCAAAGGGAAGCACCTCATTATTCAAGGTGATATCAACATTGATTTATTGGATATGAATACAACTATCCAGAGGTTTATGCAGGATTTCTTCAACTGCAGTCAACAAGTGTCAAAAACAACCCATTATTCTGGCTCCTTAATTGATCATATTTACAGTAATATACCACTGATTCTCACTGATGTCATAGAATGTGTCTGGTCTGATCATTCGATGGTGTATTCTGCTGTGCCAAATCACAGTGTCAATCTTTCATAAAGTTTAAAAAAAAAATCATTAATATTGAGTTGTGTGAAGCTAATGACAAGTTTACATATTATTTTGAATGAAAGAGGTCAGTTTGAAATCTCACCCGTCATTGTTTTTTGCTTTGTCTGCTATTTCAGCAGACAAAGCTGGTGGTTCATATAGGTATGGGTGGCCACTATAGGTGCAGAAAGGTGGACACAAAGATATGTGACCTGTCACACTGAAAGGGACCTTCTGGTTTTTCCATTTAACCAAATCTTGAGATACATGAGATTCAGCAGATATCAACCAGATGTCATATTTGGAATTTTATTGAACATGTAAAACAAACAAGGAAACGAAATATATATATATCCAAGAAATTGCCTTAGAATGAAAAAAATTGATCCTAGTTAGTTTGCACAGACTGGCTAGGTTTGATATTTTTCACACTTTCCATAAGGTACTGTTAAGCTTGGCGGGTCACATAATTATGATCAAGCGATATAACATTCTTTTCTTATTTTTTTTCCTTCATGTTCAACACATATTTCAGCATCTAATAAGAAAGAGAGAAATTTCTACTGTAAGCCTTGTCATATGCTGAACTGTGTGGCAGAAGATTAACATAACGATCAGCCTGCAGTCACATGTTGACTGATCATTTTACACCTTTAACCCATTACCATACAGTGATTCCTTTTGACTCCCCAGAAGATAATGTCCATGGAAAACCATGTGGAAAATGAAGAAATTGCTTGTGAAAACCAAATTCTTCATTTCCCACAATGTTTTCTACATAAGATGACCAAACATGTAAGATTCATTCATTTTAAATTGTCATCTGCAACATTTTTGAATTTGGACTAAGTTAAATTTTTTAGATTTACACTGAGGAAATACTATTGTTTGTCGGAAATTATGTCACTGTTTAATTAATAGAATTGATTCCTATTTGTTACTTTCTGTTACACATGAACTTGCTACTTTACATTAATTCAACTGTACCTTTTTACTCACATTACTATTCCATTCTGCATAATTTTTCTGAAGGCAGTGCAGAGCTTAGCAAATGGTTCATCACGTATAAAAACAAGTTAAATGAGATTTGTAGATTAACATCTCATATATATTTATTGCAGTATGTTCTTTAAATTTCGAAATGTGTTCACACTAACTTACACAAATTTTGTATTTCACATCAACCTCAGTATTGAGAAGAAAACTCATCAAAAAATTAATGACCTGTAGGGTGAAAAATTATGCACAATGGTAAGATTATTGTGACAAATAGAGCAAATATTTATATTTTTATACGCCTGAAGGTTCATATTGTTATGGCCCCGGTCGTCTGTCTGTCCGTCAGTCTGTCCGTTAGCAATTTCTTGTGTGCGCAACTTCTCCTACAGTTTTGATTGGAATTTAATCAAACTTGCCACAATGATTCTCCATTGTGTCTATTTGTGCACATCGCTTACGGAATTCAGATAACCTGTTTCGTTTTTGAATTATCTGCCCTTGAATTGAAAAAATGGCAAATTTTACAAACAAGCCCCTCTCGGGTGTATATGCGCCACTCTGCGGAGCTCTTGTTCCTATTTTGATTATACTTGTTCTAAGCTCAGTAAAGCACTGTCTTACTTTTGTTAAAACTGCTGATCTACTGAAAAAGTTCATGTACCATTCATTGTTTGATTCAAAATATTAGTTTAGTGTTTTATGCGAGTTTTAGAATAAATCTCTGAAATGATTAGAAAATCAAAACAAAGACTAGTACTGATCCAAAAGGAGAATATATTTCAAAGATACTTAATGAATATATATAGCAATGTCATAGATTAACAAATAGACTTTGTTAGAAGTGGAAATGGTGCTTTGCACAAAGAATATCACAATAACCACATTTATATATAAATCATATGAAAGTCATGACAGATGATAGCAAGGGAAAGAGAGAAAAACAAACTATTTATTATATGTTACTCAAATAACAAGAGGACTGATATCATTATGACAGTCAAATATTCATATAAAGGGATTAATGCAACATCATTGTAAATGTGTATGTATTTAAATTTAATTATAATAGTTTAGAAATAATCACTTAAGTATGTTTTTGTATGGCATAGAACAATTCTTTCATATAATAGATGGAAAGGCATTTTAATATATAGCTGTACAATCTGCAAAACTTTGTTTTATCATTGGAATAAAAGCTTACAGGTCTAAAACTCATATATGTACATTTATAGTGAAGATGTCACTCATAACAGATCAAGACAATCCAGAAAGGCTTGTCGGTCTGTAAAGGGTAGAATGATGATCAAAACACATGAAATATGATCATATTCTATTTTAAACAATGGGGTCCTGCTTGACATGGTAGCTTGAATGCCAAACTCATTTCTTGTGAGAAGTTGCGGGTGATGTGATTGGATTACATTCAAGCTGCCATCCATGTGGGTATGGCCTTTGGCAAGTCATTTCAGAGCCCCAGCCTAGTTATAGAGAACATTGTTGACAAAAATTAAGTTGTCCTGGGTTAATATCAGCAGATAGTAGCAATATGCTTTTTGAATTTAGATGTTATACAAAGGTTTGAATAACAGATAATGTTGAGATGAATTAACATTTTACTTTTGTCAAAAACATGAATAAGCTGTAATGAAACTTAACGCTTTCCCAAATAAGAGCTTGTTCATGACGTCCCTAATTTAAGAGGCTTCTGTAAACATTGAGTGCTGATAATCAGCATTTTCTTCTTTTGCTTCATTTTTTTCATAAATTTATTCATTTATTTTTATTTTGCTATATTGTGCAAAACCTGTTTTCATCACCTTCCATTTTGTCTTCTGGTGCAGCTTTTAAATTGGAAGTCTAAAACAATGCCATTTGGGAAAGGGTTAATTGAAAATTTTAAGTAATACATGTACATGCATAATATGAATTCTGCAAGTTGTTTATTTAACAACTTTTATGTAATGAAAATATGTATTGATTGTATGCTATTGTAAACAACAATTTCAATTACTTAAACATTCTTTAATAAAACTTCATTATTTACAGAAACACTTGTGTTTGAGTTTTATTTATACTACCAAATCAAGTTAAACATAAAAACCACTGGTGGTGAACTCGGCCAAAGCAAGGGACATTTTTCGCTACCACAAGGTACAGATATTTCAGTTAAATGTGAGTTTAAAGATCTGATTGGATAGTTTTTCTAATAACAATGAATTTGTTCTAAAAATAGACCGGATGTAGCAATTTGTATAGACAAACCGTCTGTGTTGTTATAAAATCTCGTAACTACACCTTAATCCAAGCCGTAGTTACAATATTTAAAACAACACAGACGAAATACTATGATCGCGAAAAAATGTCCAACGCTTTGGCCGAGTTCACCACCAGTGAAAACTATCTGGCAAGGTCATATAAATCAAAATTGTGCATTTTACGGCAATTTAAAGAGAGAGATGAAAAAGATCATATCCATGATAATTTTGTGTTGTGTGGAAATCTAAGATGGAAAACCCTACGATACAGAATTTCCAGCCAAATTCTGCCTTATTTCCATAAAACTAAAGCCTTGGCATCATTAGTATCATTTACACCTGTTTTCAGCTCTCCTGAGCACAAGGTGCTATTATATGAGCTTTAATGATCGTCCATCGTCCAGCATCTATCTGTTGCGGGACTTAACCCATTACTACACATTGACTCCCTAAAAGATAACAGCTTTGAAAAACAGTGCGGAAAATGAAGAAATTGCATGTGACAAGCAATTTCTTCATTTCCCACAATGTTTTCTATGCCAAAACACCAAAATATTTTAAATTTCATTCACTTGAAATTGTCGTCTGCAATATCTTTGAATTTGGAAAAGCCCCAAATTTTGCCATTTTGGTAATGGGTCAAAAAATATATTGGAATTTCATCTTTAACTAAGTTTCACTGAAAAAGATATGGCAGGTTGGATCTGAGTACAATAATACACAGAAAATATTGAGGCAAAAGGAGAAAGTGCTGATTATCAGCATTTTCTTCTATTGCCTAAATGTTTTCTCAAGCCTATTCTATCGGGGACATCAAAACCAGCCCTGCGTCCAGTAAGACAAAACGTTTTGTCTACTGAACGCAGCCCAGGTCTTGTTTCAGTTTGGAAAAGGGTTAAGCTGCGGTTACAAGGTTTGGTTGAAATACAGGGATATACATATTGTCGCTTTTCTGCAAAAACCTTGTATCTGCAGCTTGTTTTAAGCTGCAGATACATGTTTTTGGCAGAAAAGCAGCGATATATAACTTTTCCTATTTACAAACAATACTTATTACCACTGAGAAATAAGGTTTCTCAAGGTAAAGTCTATTCTGGAATCAGCTTTCCTGTCAAATTTCCTTATGAAAATCTATACTTGAACCGTCTCATTGATTGAAATACTGAGCCAGTGGAGCGATACAGGCCCTCTTGGGCCTCTTGTTTTTTTTTTGAATACAGCAAAAAATTGGCAATTTTGCCCAATTCAAGGGCACATAACTCTCATCTTTCTGGTCAGATCAGACTGAAAATTCACCTCATCCAAGATCTTATGGTCTCCAACATTATGTCCAAGTTTTGTCTTGATTGATCAATAATTGTAGATGCTAGAGTGTAAACAAACTTAAAAACAGCATTTTTTGACATTCAAGGGCAGATAACTCCGCACTTTCTGGTCCGATCAGACCCATAATCGAACTTGTCCGAGAACTTATGATGGTTCTTGTTTTGGCCAAGTTTGATCAAGATCGCCTAACTTTTGTGGATGCTAGAGTGTAAACACCCCAAATGTTGACGGACGGACGGACGGACGGACGGACGGACGGACGACGGACAAAAAGTGACCACAATAACTCACCTCGAGCACTTCGTGCTCAGGTGAGCTAAAAAGCATATGCCAAAGAAATTCAAGTCAAAGTATCTGCATCCCAAAGCTATAATCAAGGGCTTAGTGCAAAACTATTGTAACTACATTTTGTAAAATTTTACAGGAGAGGGAAAAACTTATTGACATTCTCATAGTTAAAGACGAAAAAATGTTTTTAAAATTCAAATATCTTTTTAGGTATACAGATTCGAAACCTAATATTAACACACATGATGTATTCCTTCCTAAAGATTCAGAAAATGCAAAAATGTGAATTTCTTGAAAATATGTAGTTACAATAGTTTTGCACTGACCCATCGTTAAATAGACTGTGTGGAACTGTTTATATAGACCTCTCTGACCTGAGTCACTATCAAATAAATCCGGTTTGTTTTCTAATTAACCCTTTCCCAAACAGCAAAACTTTAGGGTGATCCTCTTCAAAAAGTGCCACAAATGACAAAATGGATGTTATTGAAGATAGGATTTGTGTAAAATATGGCTCAGAAATTTTTGAGACAAAAGGAGGAAATGCTGATTATCAGCATTTTCTTCTTTTGACCCAATGTTTTCTCATTCCTATTTTATAAGGGACGTCAAAGCCAGGTCTTGTTTGGGAAAGGGTTAAAGTATACAACCCATCATTAGCACCAAAGAGCCAGGGGCGAAATTTGAAAAGTGCCAGTAATTCCTAAACTGTGTTATAGGTAAAGGTTTGTTTATTATAGTGTCACCCCTATTTAAAGGGCCAGCCAGTTTTGGCTTATGAGACACTCTCTTTCTCAATACGCAGTACCTTTCGATTCCCCACTCATGATGCCGGGCGTCTGGCAGAGATGGGTCTACGGTAACCATTAATTTAACTAGCTGGCGGCTCACAAACCCGGTCGCATCAGTTCTAATCCGGCAGGCCGGCTTCCACCGGGATTCGAACCTTCGACCTCCCGCTTCCAAGGCGGAGGCCCTAACCACTAGGCCACGGAAGCAGTTTCTTCTTTTGTTTCAATGTTTTCCCAAGACTTTTCTATTAGGGACGTCAAAACCAGGTCTTGTTTGGGAAAGGGTTAATGATGGGTCATATACCTTAAAATCCTCATATTATGACATACAAAGCTTTGATAAGGATTACTCCCACTGGATATATAATAATAATTCATTAAGTGATGCCTCAGATTGATGGTCCTGATCTGTTGTAGAAATGGAACAATCTATTTTTTTTCCATTTTAGATAAGGTAAATTGGAACAGTTTTGATTCAGTCTAGAACAAATGAAAACTAGACAGCCCTGGCGGTCTGGAAGTGCTCCACAGGCCTGACTGTTAGTCTTGTTGAATGCAATTTCAAAGGTTCAGGCTGCACAAATAAGCAAATGCATGACCAAGCTGAAAATTACAAGCAAGTAATATTGTATGGTCAGTAAGATTCTGTGAAAGTTCTGTATCAATTTGATTAGTTAATACTAATGGTTGTAAAAGTGAATATAAAGCCGAAAATGGCAATTTTGGGAAATTTCAAGGGCTCATAACTCATAATCTAAAATTCAGATCAAACTGAAAATTATACCAAGGCAAGATCTTATAATCACTAACACTTTGTCCTAGTTTTGTCTTGATTGGTCATAATTTGTAGTTGCTAGAGTGAAAACAAAGTCAAAATAGAGCAGAAAATAGCAATTTTGTCACTTTCAAGGGCTCATAACTCATGATGTAAAATTCAAATCAAGCTGAAAATTATACTAAGGCAAGATCTGATAGTCACCATCATTCTGTCAAAGTTTTTTCTTGATTGGTAAATTTTGTAGATTTTAGAGAAAAAATAGAGCCAAAACCAGCTAATTTTGACATTCAAGGGCATATAACTAAGGTTATTCTGATTCAATCCAAATTCTTTGAAGGAATCTGATAGAAGGTCACCCAATGATCATTCCTCTTAAGTTTGATTGAAATCCATCCAGTAGTTTCTGAGAAGATTTTTAAAGAAAAAGTTGACGGATGGACGACGGACACACCGCCATGACAATAGCCCGCTGGCCTGACGGCCAATGGAGCTACTGAGAGACTACAGAACTAAATGCCTCTCATCTGATCTGAAAAATATTCAGAATGTATTTTGAGTTCAAATATAAAATATTAAGGTACCCAAACCCTCGAAAGCACCAAAGACCCAGATGCGAAATTTGAAAAGTGCCAGTACCCCCTAAACTGTGTTACATTTCCATTCCAAATACAAACATAAGCATTTTGAACGGTTTAGAATTTTGAATTAATGTATACTTATGGAAATATTTGACAAGAATGTTCAAAATTACCTCCCTTGCATATGAATATAGAGTTAAACTAGAAATCTATCACTGAAGGTGATAAAAATACCCCCGCCACAACCTTTATTCAGACAAGCGTTTTTGTTGAATCAAGAGCCATAAGTAAGAAATTGTCAATCCGATTTTCTTGAAATTTGGTCAAATCAGGGGCCATAACTCAGAAAATATCGGTCCAATTTCCGTGAAATTTGCGTCATGCACATCTACAGGTCACAATGAACACTTGTGCCAAGTATGAATTAAATCGGTCCACAAGTGTAGGAGGAGTTATCCGGACAAGCATTTTTTGTCAAATCAGGGGCAATAACTCAGAAAGTTATGGTCGGATTTTCGTAAAATTTGCGTCTTGCACGTCTACACGTCCTAATGCACACATGTGCCAAGTATGATGCTAATCAGACAGTAACTGTAGGAGGAGTTGTCCGGACAAGCATTTTTTCGTAAAATCAGGGGCCATAACTCAGAAAGTAACGGTCGAATTTTCGTGAAATTTGCGTCTTGCACGTCTACACGTCCTAATGCACACCTGTGCCAAGTATGAAGCAAATCGGACAGTAACTGTAGGAGGAGTTGTCCGGACAAGCATTTTTGGGTCAAATCAGGGGCCATAACTCAGAAAGTATCGGTCCGATTTCCGTGAAATTTGCGTCTTGCACATCTACAGGTCACCATGAACACTTGTGCCAAGTATGAATAAATCGGTCCACAAGTGTAGGAGGATTTGTCCGGACAAGCATTTTTTTGTAAAATCAGGGGCCATAACTCAAAAAGTAACGGTCGGATTTTCGTGAAATTTGCGTCTTGCACATCTACACGTCCTAATGCACACATGTGCCAAGTATGAAGCAAATCGGACAGTAACTGTAGGAGGAGTTGTCCGGACAAGCATTTTTTCGTAAAATCAGGGGCCATAACTCAGAAAGTAACAGTCGGATTTTGGTGAAATTTGCGTCTTGCACATCTACACGTCCTAATGCACACCTGTGCCAAGTATGAAGCAAATCGGACAGTAACTGTAGGAGGAGTTGTCCGGACAAGCATTTTTGGGTCAAATCAGGGGCCATAACTCAAAAAGTATCGGTCAGATTTCCGTAAAATTTGCGTCTTGCACATCTACAGGTCACAATGAACACTTGTGCCAAGTATGAACTAAATCGGTCAACAAGTGTAGGAGGAGTTGTCCGGACAAAGATTTGGAGACAGACCAACAAACCAACAAACCAACCATCCAACCACTGGACCGACAGGCTGATTCCAGTATACCCCCTCCAAACTTCGTTTGCGGGGGTATAATAATATTTTTTTTTCTCTTATTGAAACATAATCTTGATATCCGGCACGGTGAATCAACTTATGTGAAGTGTATTAACAGGTGTGTGTAATTTCATGCATTTCGTACGGCTAGAAAGTGGTGATTTTTTCAGGGTCTGTGAACCTTAAGAGAAAAGAAGAAATTGTTGACAATCATCAATTTTCCCTTTACTTTCAAAATTTTCTATGATGTATTTATTAGGTCTTTTCCAACATTTCTCTAATTTGACCAGTCTAAAATATTGGGGTTCGGGAAAGGGTCATTCTGTACCTACAGTACAAGTCATGAGGATATGGAAGTCTTTGGGAAACATTGAGACAAAGGAAGAAACTGTTGATAAAGACATAAAATTCTTCTTTTGCCTCAATATTTTCTTAGCTATAATGTGTGCAAATTCTTTATCAATCAAAAGTGATTGTGTCATCTGCAGCAGCTATTAAATTTGATTACCCTCATTTTTTTCTGTTTGAGAAAGGGTTGATAGATAAAGAAAAAAAAAAAGAAAGTGAAAAAATAAAGACATTTACAATTAAATTTCAATATTTATTATCAATTCCCTATAGTCCAATAAAGTTCAATATTAATGTATACAAATCTACCTTTACAGTATTTTGTCAAATTGGCTTGGGGAAAAGAAGAAATTGATGTAGATCTATCAGTAATTTCTTCTTTTTCATCAATATTTTCTAAAAGCTGTATTACAAACACATTTTCTCCTGTAGACAAAAATTATCCTGATGTCTGCAACTCCCATCAAATTGGAGCAATTGTAACGAGCAATTTTCTCATTACCCACAACATATTCCAATTCAACATGCCTGGATGACACAGTGATCCATAATGAGCCTTGACATGAGAAAATCGGAATTCCGGGATTCCCACTCAAATGAGTCTGGGCAGCCACAGAAAACGGTTACAGGGTTGAAATTTTGTATTTGTGAATACAAAATTCCCATTTTATCGCATCGCAGCTCATATACATGTTCCGTCTTCAATGATCACAAATATTTCAGTCCTGTCCGAAATTGAAGACAAATTGATTGAAACTGTAGATAATCACATGATACAATATTTTCATAAAATCTTCAATAATTTTGTCAATACTGGGTTGATTTGAATTCGGTTTGAAGCAGAGAATGTGGACAGATGTCACGCATTTGATGGACGTAGTTGATTTTTGAAATTTCAACGGATAAAAAAGTTATTGAAGATTAACCAAAATTTTGGGTTATCTTCAATAACTTTTTTATCAGTTGATTTTTCAAAAATCCAACATGCCCAGTCTATTCTTGGCATTTTCCCACCTTCTCTGCTTCAAACTGAATTCAAATTGGTCAAGTATTAAAAAAGATATTGAAGATTATCGGAAACTCTGAGTCACATGATTATACACCGTGATTTTTTTCATCTTTGATGATTGGTAAAAATTTGTGAAATGAAGAAATTGCTCGTCACAATTATTTTTTTCATTTCCAACAATGTTTTCCAAAAATTTCTTTCAATTTTACCAATTCTAAATTTCCATCTGTGTTAATGATGGAGGAAAAGCAACAAAATTTCATCAACCATTGATCGTCTTCCCTGAATGACAAAGACATACAGAACAAGAGCCATCATAGACGGATTATGCTTCCTGAATAAATGTTTGTCAGACAAAAATAACTATCATAATTATATTAAGCACCCTTTTCCTATGACAGATTTTTTGTACACACATTATTTGTAGAATATGGTCTAGAATATCTTGTTTATCACACAAGGATGACATTTCATTAAATTCTGCCAATTAGATGAAGAGAAATTAGAGAAAAACTAATTTTTACATTAAGGCCCCTTTTTCCATGACACAGCCTCAAATTATAAAACGGAGAAAAAAGTCTCTAGGGAATGTCCCAAGGAGTTCACATGAGAAGTTTCATTGAATTTGGTCCAAGGGTTGCTGAGATCTGGCTGGGGACAGCCAGACGGAAGGCCAGCATGGCGACTATATGCTCCCCCGAAATTTTTTCGAGGAGCATAAACATTGAGACAAAAGAAGGAAATGTTGATTTACAATCAGCATTTCCTCTTTTCATCTCCATATTCTCTGTAATATGTGAATCTAATCATTATGTACACTGCATTAATTTTTTGTCTGCAGTGGCTTTCAAATTGGTCATCCAAAATTATTTCCATTTGGGAAAGGGTTTAATCCATTCCCAAACATAGATGCTTTTTGACGCCCTTCAAGATAAAGGTTTTGGAAAACATTGTGGCGAATGAAGAAATTGCTTGTGACAAGCAATTTCTTCATTTGCCACAATGTTTTCTGACCTAAAATCATAAGATTTTTAAAATTTTGACTTGAAATTTTCATCTGCAACACCTATAAAATTGAAATGGTCTAAAATGTTGTCGTCTGGTAATGGGTTAAATAATTACTCGAGTTTTCGCTGATGGCTCCAGATAAGATGTACCTGTCATAAGACAAACTTGTGCCAAGTATAAAGCAATTCAGACAGTAACGGTAGGAAAAGTTGTTTGGGACAAGCATTTTTTAAATAAATCACGCGCTATAACTGTAAAAATATTGGTCTGATTATCATGAAATTTGTGTCTTGCACATCTACCGGCCCTATTACACACTTGTGCCAAGTATGAAGCGAATCTGACTGTAAAAGTAGAAAGAGTTGTCCGGAAAAGCACTTTTTCATCAAATCAGGGACCATCACTCAGAAAGTATCATTCCGATTTTCGAGAAATTTGCGTCTTGCACATGTACATGTCACAATGAACACTTGTGCCCAGTATAAAACAAGTGCCATCATAGACGGATTATGCTCCACTAATAAGTGTTTGTCACACACAAAAAAAATATACATACAGTGCACTCCGTGTATAACGAGATCGCCGGGACATCGCTCGATGCCTCGTTATAGCCATGTCTCGCTAAAGCCGAATTGTAACAGAATGCTTGAAAAATGTTCGCTTGCCCATGTCTACTTTCGCTTTTACCAGAAGTGAACTATGGCACATTTATAATCTCCTTTTTAGATAGCATAAAGATAGATAACTCTTGATGTTAATACACAGCACTAAGAGTAACATACGAATATTACACTTTACTGTTCATAAGTGCGCTAAAAATACTAATGGTTATGTACATTATAAAATATTCATTTGAAAAACGTTGTGATTTTTCATTGTCCTTATGGAAAATCCCTTTTCTAATTTATTCATGATTTCAAATCTCAACTCTAAGGAAATAGCTTTCCGTTTTTTGGTAGTGTCTCCCGTATTTTCCAAATTCATCGCATATGGTCGATGTTGGAGCAAATGCTCATAACTCCAGCTGGATAAAAGTTGGAGTTACAATGTTTTGCAATAACACTTTGTCGATATGACAATAGGTAGATCGGAACGTGTTAATCCCATAATTGATCGATAATTACCTTGAAATGTCGGATTGCCGACGGTACGCTTTAGGACCTAGTAAAAAGGTGTGAAAAATACAGCCAGGGCTAGGGCAATGTTGTTTGCAGACGACATGCTTTGTGACCAAACCTCGTTAATGTGTGAAAAATAGAGTTGGGACCAAGGAAATATGTACGTTATAGCCGATTTTTCGCTCAATCCAATCTCGCGTTATCCGATATAAAACAAAGGGAAAATAGAAGAGAAATGACAGGGACTTTGTTTTGTACTCGTTATAGACGGTATCTCGTATTACCCGAACTCGTAATACGTGGAGTGCACTGTACATACAAAAGTCTACCTTTTCTTCCATACAACAGATTTTGTCATTTTATGGCACAATAAGGCCAGTAACCTTGCCAGCACAATACCTTTATTCTGGAAAGTTTCTCCGCCAAACCGTAATTCTCTTTTTCAAAAGGTGCAGTATCTGGGACATCTTCATAGACTGTTGTGTTCCAACGAGTGTATATCAAAGATCACATTTCTGCACAATGGTTGAGGTATAGTCAATGTCTTAAACTTATGGATATGGCAATTTTTCCACATACCAAGGTATACGGAGTGACTGTCAGGACTTTGTTGGCATGGTATTTCTCATTCATCCAGCACAGCAGTAATCCTACACGAGAACAAACCTGCAAATATATCATATGATATTAACCCATTACCACACAATGACTCTTTTTGACTCCCCACAAGATAATGGCTTTGGAAAACATCACAGAAATTGAAGAAATTGCTTCTTACAAGCAATTTCTTCATTTCCCAAAATGTTTTCTATGGAAAAAGAGCAAAAAATGTACAATTTCATTCACTTGAAATTGTAGTCTGCATCATCTTTGTATTTAGACAAGTCTAAAATTTTGTCGTTTGGTAATGGGGTTAATATGAATGAAACATTGTCACTAGAGATAATCATCACATTTTTAAGATATACATTTTTCTTACCTCGACAAATATGGTCAGTAAGAATGCATTTTTTAAATCATTTTCTCTTTAGTCCTTTCGTTAAGACAAAATTTTAGAATGATATGAAAGTAACTGCAGGCAAAAAAGGACGGATGCTCACGAAGATAATATTATGGTAACATACATGTAAATATTTTAGGCAAAAGGAGAAAATGAACATTACCAACATTTCTTTCTTTGGCTCAATATTTACCAAGGCTTATTTGGGAAAGGGTTGAATACTTCATTAAACATATTGTACAACTTAACAATCACAATCAAGTGAAGACATGTAGTTGTATTGCTGATCTGGATCCATATAACACTAAAATGACATAAAGATTCTTACACATCAGTTTCAAGACTTACCTCACAAATTCATACAAAACTCTCCAATTACACTAGACTGCCTGTTGTGTAAAAAGTCCAACCTACAAAATATATAGTCAGGGGTAAATGTTGAAAATTTTGAAAAACCTGAAAACCTGGAAAAGTCTGTATTTATATAGTAAAAATCGAGAAAATGAGGCATTTTGGAATACTCAAAAACCTGAACTTCAGGCATATGCCTGAAAACTTTTACCCCTGTATAGTGGATTCGAATTGAAATCTATGGAAATAGGGATTGTGTAGTATTTTCATAGCATCATGCATCCAGATCAGATCATCTTAATGTGTGATCAGGATTCATGATATGCGGTTCACTTGAACTTTTTAAAGCTATTGAAGACAAGAGGCCCAGAGGGCCTTATCGGTCACCTGAATCAAATGAGCAGAAACATTTAAGGAAAATGTTAAGTTAACAAAAAGCGCAACCCCCCCAGCACCACCATTTCTTGACAGTCTTTTTTTCTCTTGTACAAACTTATTTAAAGACTCAAATACCAAAATGTGAATTCAATCCAACAATAGAACATTTCTTAATATGTACCCTATTTACCCCCTTTTGGCACCTTTTGGGGCCCCAAAGGAAGATAACTCCAGGATTTGTAAAAATCTGAAGCGGCTTCCCATTGGAATGCTTCCTGCCAAGTCTGGTAGAAATCTGTCCAATGGTTCTCAAAAAGAAGAAGAAAATGTTCAAAGTTAAGTAATTGCGCGAACCCCTCCCATCCTCCATCCACAGCACGGCCATTTATTGACGAGTTTTTTTCTCTTGTACAAATTTTGTAACCCTTGCCCTAAACACTTTAACTTCCAAATGTGTATCCAATGCAACAGCCGGTTCATGAGTAGAAGATATTTTAAGATGTACCCAATTTACCCCCTTTTTGGCCCTTTATGGGACCCCAAAGGGAGATAACTCTATGATTTGTACAAAGTCTGAAGCGGCTTCCTATTAGGATGCTTTCTGCCAAGTTTGGTTGAAATCCAACCAATGGTTCTTAATAAGAAGTCGAAAATGTTAAGTTAACTAATACCGCAACCCCCTTCCCATCCCCCATCCCCAGCACGGCCATTTCTGGGCGGATTTTTTTCTCTTGTACAAACTTTGTTGTACTTGCCCTAAAGACTCTAAATACCAAATGTGAATCAAATCCAACAGCCGGTTCATGAGAAGAAGATTTTTTAAGATGTACCCTATTTAACCCCTTTTTGGCCCCTTATGGGGCCCCAAAGGGAGATAACTCCATGATTCGTACAAATCTGAAGCGGCTTCCCATGGGGATGCTCCCTGCCAAGTTTGGTTGTAATCTGTCCAATGGTTCTCAAGAAGAAGTCGAAAATGTTAAGTTAACTAATAACGCGACCCCCCCTCCCATCCCCCATCCCCAGCACGGCCATTTCTGGGCGGATTTTTTTCTCTTGTACAAACTTTGTTGTCCTTGCCCTAAAGACTCTAAATACCAAATGTAAATCAAATCCAATAGCTGATTCATGAGAAGAAGATTTTTTAAGATGTACCCTATTTAACCCCTTTTTGGCCCTTTATGGGGCCCCAAAGGGAGATAACTCCATGATTCGTACAAATCTGAAGCGGCTTCCCATGGGGATGCTCCCTGCCAAGTTTGGTTGTAATCCGTCCAATGGTTCTCAAGAAGAAGTCGAAAATGTTAAAAGTTAACGGACGACGCACGACGCACGACGACAGACGAAACACGGTCGCAATAGGTCACCATGACCTTCGGTCAGGTGACCTAAAAATGTAACCCTTTCAAAACAAGACCTAGTTCTGATGTCCCTTAAATAAAACAAGAGATGTTTGTAAAACATATATGCCCCCTCAAGGGCCTACATTTGATGTAGGTCCAAGGTCAAGGTGACAAGGTCCAAGGTCATGGTCAAATATGAAAGGTCTTGGTTGGAGGTGTCCATGCGTGACATATCAAGGCTGTATATATAAAAGGGCATGAAATATAGGTTAAGGTTTTTTAAAAGTAGGTCAAATGCCAAGGTCAAGGTCATGATCAAATGTGAAAGGGCTTAGTCATAGGTGCCATGTGTCAAAATTCAAGGCTGTATGTGTAATAAGACATGAGATATAGGCACCCCCAATCTCTACAAATACAGGAAAATGTATTTAACCCTTTCAAAAACAACAATATTTCAGACTGTCCGAATGTGAACACTGCTTTATATGACAAAACTGATGTTGATAAGAATTAGAATTGTGTAAATCTTAACAAAGAAAATTTTGAGGAAAAAGAAAGAAAATACTGCTTATCAGACAAAATATCAGTATTCTCTTCTGTTGCCTCAATGTATTCGCAAACTTTCTCTCAACAAAAACAGGTCTGAAAATGATTGGGAAATGGTTAAATAAGAGCCATATACTGAAAGTTGCTCATAAGCTGGAAAATAAGTATGCCCATTCCCATAATAACATAATGAAGCTTTTTCACACCCCAAAAGATAAAATCTTTGGAAAATATAGTACAAAAGGAAGAAAATGCTTGTCACAAGTAATTTCTTCATTTACACAATGTTTTCTACCAAGAAAGACCAACAAGAGGACCATGATGGTCCTTAATCGCTCACCTGAACTGAGATTCACAAGGTGAGAAATGATAGCATCCTGTCCCATGATATCCAAAAGAGCATTATATTTTTCAATAGTCTTCATCCTTGTGACTAGACAAACATTCTGAACATGTTTCATGAAGATAGGACAAAAATTGTAGCATCTACATTACCAACAAGGATTTTGTCTTTAAGGCCCCTTTTCCATGACATCCAACAGAACATACCCACTGTCAATGGGCTTAATCCATGTGACTAGAGAAATAATCTGACTAAATTTCATGAATATTGAGCCAAAATTATTGTCTCTATAGCGCTAACAAGGATTTTGTCATTAAGGCCCCTTTTCCCCATCTTCGCTAGCCAAGGTTGAACCCACCTACGTTTGTATTCACCCTTGGCGGATTTAGTCCGATTTTCTTGGAATCGCGAAGCGCCGCCTAGCGGTTGCTCTGCTGGTTGTTTACGTCCATTATTGATGACGTCATTAACGCGCGTTGTCTTTCGCGTCATACGTCATGCGGATTAGGTAAGATTTAGCTGCTTTTTTGATCGAATTGTCGAAATTATAATAATTCGTCGATTAAAGATAGGGATTTCCTGTCGTTTGCAGTGAAATTCTTAGGAAAAATCGCTCATCTTCGCGTTTTTGAGTTGCAAATGCAATGCCTTTTCCCGCCCGTTGTCATGAATTGGTTACTCATAACAAATGTATCAGTCGACAATCTGATTGGTTCCAGCGAGACCTCGCTGGAGCCAATGAAAACACTTTCCAGGAGACCAAGAAAATCGGACTAAATACGCCAAGGGTGAATACAGAAACGACGTTACGTCGTTGATGTCGCCCTTGGCTTGCGAAGATGCCTTTTCCCATGCTATCCCATAGAACATTCCTATTTTCCTCAGAGTTCATTGGTGTGACAAGACAAACACAAGTTTCATGAAGATTGGACCAAAATTTTTGCCTCTAGAGTGCTAACAAGGATTTTGTCATTAAGGCCCCTTTTCCCATGATAACGACTGGAATATTCCAATTTCTTATAGGGTTTATCCTTGTGACTAAAACAAACATTCTTTTAGTTTCATGAAGACTAGGCCAAAACTGTTACTTCTATAGAGTGTTAACAAGATTTTGTCATAAAGGCCCCTTTTCCCATGATATCAAAATGGAATATTCAGATTGTTGATAAGCTTTATCCTTGTGATTAGACAAATATTCTGATCAATTTTAACAAAGATTAGGCCAAAATTATGGCCTCTAAAGTGCCAACACCGATTTTGTCATTATGGCCCCTTTTCACGTGGTATCCAAAGGAATATTCAATATTCCAATTCTCTGTGACTACACAAACATTCTGATCAATTTTTAAGAAATATTGGGCCAAAATTGTAGCCTGTACAATGCTAACAAGAATTTTGTCTTTTAGGCCCCTTTTCCCATGATATCAATGAGAAGGTTCCAATTATAAACAGAGTTCACCCCATATAAACCCCAAGAATCAACAACATAGGGCCCTATGAAAAAATACCGTTTTGAGATGAAAAGATTTTCCAAGTCAAAGATCAAAATGTTAGAGATCTAACTCTTAACCTCTATATAAACCCCAAGAATCAACAACACAGGGCCCTTTTTTCAATGCAAAATAATTAATTTTATAATGATTTGGTAAAGAGTTAAAGAGAATATATTAGTTGCAAAATAGAAGCAAGTCTGATTATAAATCCAAAGACTAGAGATTCAAATAGGAGAGGTTAAGGATTTCTAAATTGCAAAATATCTTTCAATGTTTATCAAACCCTGTGATGTGGGTATTCATTTGAATGATCTAATCAAAACTATTTAAATGAGTACAAACAACAAAGGATAGCTTAAATAACAAATAGAATGTATTTACCCCCTTTTACATGCAGCTCCCCATTCTGGCAGAGTTCGTGTAAACAATTCCGGTCTTTTGTTTATTTAATAGGATTAGACATTTCCCCAGTGGGGGATCAAAACCTCATAACTCCAGCTTTGTCAAGCTGTAGTTACGAGGTTTTGACTCCCACTAACCATATGTTACCTGTTTGATTTTTTAAAGAATTTTCTTAGGATTTCTAAAGTCTGACACTGCCACACCCACATTTTTTGACAAATCTTAAAATTTGTGGACAAATTACCAAAAGAGTCACTAAAAGAACATTCCTGCCAAGTTTGGTTCAAATTGGCCCAATGGTTGATTTTTAAAGAATTTTCTTACGATTTATAAGCCCCGCCCTGCCACGCCCACATTCTTTGACGAATCAAAAATTTGCGAACAAGTTTTGAAAAGGGTCACCTCAGGAACATTCCTGCCAAGTTTGGTCACAATTGGCCAAATGGTTCTGGAGGAGAAGATGTTTAAAGAAATTGTGGACGGACGGACGGACGGACGGACGGACGGACAGACGGACGGACGGACGGACGACGGACGGTGAGCGACCACAATAGCTCACCTTGAGCACTTTGTGCTCAGGTGAGCTAAAAATATAGAATCAAATTCACTAGATATTGTTGATTGCACAGCATTTTTTATTTAATGTTAATGTACAGTAATGAGTCCAAGAACAAATTTCCTTCTGGCATATATTTAACATTCAATCCGAATCCACATTGGTCTATTATGCCATAACAACTCTTTGTTTTATCCCAGCTCATTGTTTTATCCCAGCTCATTAAACTTTCAGTTCAATATTCCTATTGTCAGCTTTCAGGGCTTAAAAACATGAAACCCAAAGGTAACTAAAGATCATTTAGGTGTATAAAAGACAAAAACTCAGAATCTCAGTCATCATGCATTTTTTTTTAAATTTAAGTTTGTCTTGAAGCCAAGGGACCATGGACAGGAGGGAAGAAGGAATATAACTGGCACCTACCTTAACAAAAATTGGTTTTCCCATGAGTAACAAAATGTTTCATCAATATAACAATCTATACTGTCAAACAGGGAACAAATCACCAGCATGACACCTCATTCCAGTCCTGTAATAGTCAAATACATGTCTAGAATGATGCAGATTGTTGATGTTATGTGAAATGTAATTTTAACAACCTTTTGAACGTTAACAAGCCATTTCCTGTCCGGAACAGTGTGCTTGCTTGGGCTGCTTTTGATAATTGGCAAGCAACGTCACAAGGTGGCTTGCATAGCAAACAAAAACAAGAGATGTTTGTAAAATATATATGCCTCCTCAAGGGCCTACATTTGATGTAGGTCAAAGTCCAAGGTCAAGTTAACAAGGTCCAAGGTCATGGTCAAATATGAAAGGTCTTGGTAGGAGGTGTCTATGTGTGAAATATCAAATTTGTATATGTAAAAGTAAAATGAAACATAGGCCAGGTTAAAGTTTTTAAAAGTAGGCCAAATGCCAAGGTTAAGGTCATGGTCAAATGTGAAAGGTCTTGGAGGTGTCCATGTGTGAAATATCTAGGCTGTAGGTGTAAAAGGACATGATATATATGCCTGGTTTCAGTCTTTTTAAAAGTAAGGTCAAACTCCAAGGTCAAGGTTGCAATATTCAAGGTCATGGTCAAATGTGAAAGGTCTTGGTAGGAGGTGTCTATGTGTGAAATATCAAGGCCGTAGGTGTAATAGGACATAAGATAAAGGCTAGGTTAAAGATTTCTAAAAGTATGTAAAAATCAAAGGTCAAGGTCACACAGGCCAAGGTCATGGTCAAATGTGCAAGGTCTTGGTAAGAGGTGTCCATGTGTAAAATATTGAGACTGTATAGGTAACAGGACATGAGATAAAGGCCTTGTTAAAGTTTTTTAAAAGTAGGTCAAACTCCAAGGTCAAGGTCCAAGGTCATGGTCAAAAGTGAAATATCTTGGTTGGAAGTGACCATGTGTGAAATATCAAGGCTGTATATGTAAAATGACATGAAATATAGGCCAGATTAATGTATTATTAAAGTAGGTCAAACACCAAGGTCAAGGTCCAAGGTCATGGTCAAATGTGAAAGGTCTTGGTCGTAGGTGTCCATGTGTCAAATATCAAGGCTGTATATGTAGGTCAAACACAAGGTCATAAGGTCCAAGGTCATGGTTAAATGTGAACAATGTTGATAGGAGGTATCTATGTGTGAGATACCAAGGCTGTATGTGTAATAGCACATTAGATATAGGCCCAGTTTAATTTTTTTAAAGTAAGTCAAACTTCAAGGTCAAGGCCACATGGTCCAAGGTCATAGTCGTATGTGATAGGTCTTGGTCAGAGGTTTCCATGTGTCAAATATAAAGGCTGTATGTGTAAAAGGACATGATGTATTGGCCAGGTTAAAGTTTTTTAAAAGTAGGTCAAACTCCAAGGTCAAGGTCACAAAGTCCAAGGTCATGGTCAATTGTGAAAGGTCTTGGTAAGATGTGTCCATGTGTGAAATATCAAGGCTGTATTTGTAAAAGGTCATGAGATATAGGCCGGGTTTAATTTTTTTTAAAGTAGGTCAAACTCCAAGGTCAAGGTCACAAGGTCCAAGGTCATGGTTAAATGTGAACGATGTTGATAGGAGGTATCTATGTGTGAGATATCAAGGCTGTATGTGTAATAGCACATGAGATATAGGCAAGATTAAGAATTAAGTGTAAAATCAACAAAGGGCAATAACTCCAAGAATTTGATTGGCAGAGTTACGGTTCTTAAGCACTGCACCTCTCCATAATGAAATCTATTCACCTGTAAAGTTTCATGATTCTACCTTACATACTTTTTGAGTTATGCTCCAGACAATAATCAAGTTATAAAATCAACAAAGGGCAATAACTCAGAAAATTTGATGGGCAGAGTTAAGGTTCTTGTGCACTGCACCTAACCATAATGAAATCTATTCACCTGTAAAGTTTCATGATTCTACCTAACATACTTTTTGAGTTATGCTCCGGACAAGAATCAAGTTTGAAAATCAACAAAGGGCAATAACTGAAAAAGTTTGATCAGCAGAGTTACGGTTCTTGTGCACTGCACCTCTCCATAATGAGATCTATCCACCTGTAAAGTTTCATGATTGTACCTTACATACTTTTTGAGTTATGCTCCGGACAAGAATCAAGTTATAAAATCAACAAAGGGCAATAACTCAAAAAAATTTATTGGCAGAGTTACGGTTCTTATGCACTGCACCTCTCCATAATGAGATCTATCCACCTATAAAGTTTCATGATTCTACCTTTAATACTTTTTGAGTTATGCTCCGGACAAGATTTGGTCTACAGACAGACCTACCGACCTACGGACCGACCGACCTTCCGACCGACACTTGCAATTAACAATATACCCCCATTTTCTTCGAAAGGGGGCATAATAACTGCAACTTTTAGATTTTTACAAGAATCCCATGAACTAATCAGACATAACTTGTCATTATTACACTCCAGACCAAGATGTGGATGCCACCCCCTCACCCAGATTCTGGAATTCCAGAAACCCATGTGCCGGTCATAAACTTGCATGGTGTCTTCTTCACATGGAAAAATATTTCGCCATAAACATCAATGAATATTATGTAGGGTCAAACTAGTAACCTGAACTTACCTTTTCCATTCTACAAACAGTTCTCCTCCTGTTACTGACCAATGTAAGATGTATCCATTTAGTCTGCAAGAAATTAATATATTTCATTACAAACATGGTATGTGAATCATGCAAGGGCAGATCCAGGATATTTTTCCAGGGGGGTCCAAGCTCAAGTTATGACTTAAAATGTAATAAGTAAGTAACGTTACACAAAATTTATATAATCAAAATTTATTTTTCGGCCAATGCCACTGGGGGTCCGGACCCCCACCCCCACACCCACCCCCACACCCCTCTAGATCCACACATGTGTGAATGAACCATAGAAGGAATCTATTTATTTTTCTTAAATACAATTTAGAAGAGAAATTCAAAAGCAAGCTTTGGCAATTATAAAATTTTGGTTCACAAGGTAACTAATGTACTTTGTACAAATGAGAACTAAAAATAAGTATAGAAACAATGCAACATCTAAGCAAGAATAGTCAATGTAATATTGTCCTAGACAATACTTTCTTTCATTAAAGTTATTTTTTCAAAGGTTTTACTCTATAGTGGCCAAGTCCAAGTCTTTTTTGCAATATTAGCATGGAGAGTTATCAAGCCCTTGAGTCTTAAGTTCCATCCCAGCTTGGCTTACAGTCATCAGATATTTGACAAAAGTAATAGTGAAACGCATCAAATATCAATAGGGTTATAGTTTTACAAGAAGTGTGTAGAAGTTTGATGAGCAGCTGGTGTCTAGGAAGAAGAGTATAGGTTGTACTGATGAAAGAAACAAAAAATTGATTGGGGTTTAACGCTGCTTTCAACATTATTCCAGTTATATTGCTGAGGCCGATGCAACTACCCATAACTTCCTGTCGTTTCTCACACCAGTACAATGACAACATTTTATCCCATTCCGAGAGCTACCCATTCAAATTCAGCATACAACTAATCATTAGCCCATTGGTGAAAGACAAATATCACTTGTCACAATGGCTTATGCCACAATTAAGATCACATTCATGAAAGTTTGTGCCTGGATTCAAACTCAGTAACCCAGGAAAGAAACAACAGAAAGCCATGGCTTTGTGTAACATCCATTGCCATAACAGCATTTCTGATATAACTGGTGTTATGAGATGACAACATAGGCTTACTCAGACTGTAAGAATTTGCTTGCTTGAATGTTGTTCAGTTCAACCATTAAAAATCTATTTATCTAGTCATATAATGAGAGTTTGTTCACCTACCCATTGCTACATGGTATTTCACTAAACAATACAAAAACATCCTTGTAAGTCCCCAGTTGATTATCCCACAAAGTTTTAAATTTATCCATCCATTGGTGGGAAACAATGTTGATAAAGATGTGTGTGACTGTCATTGAATGAGCCCTGTAGCCCACAAAAGGGAGTCTGGCAGTCTACAAAGAGATCATTAAAAACTTGGTATGACATGCTTGAACTAAATGTAAGGAACAAGGGCTTCGCAGAGCGGCGCATAAACGCCCCAGAGGGGCTTGTCAGTAAAATTGGCCATTATTCCAATTCAAGGGCAGTTATTCAAACATGAAAAGTTATCAAAGTTTTGTTTGCACAACAAGACACCATAGAGATTCATTGTGGCTATTTTGATGAAATTTTTGTTGAAACTGTGGGAGTTGCGCACAGGAGAAAATGGGCATTTTTCAGAAAATAGGCATTTTTTTCTTAAATTCAAGGGCAGATAATTCAAGAACAAAAACAGTTATCAAAATTCCGTAAGCAGTGTGCACAACTAGATACCATGGATATTCATTGTGGCGAGTTAGATCGAATTCCGATCAAAACAGTAGGAGGAGTTGCGCACACAAGAAATTGCAAACAGACAGATGGACAGACAAACAGGCAGATGGATGGACAGACGGACAGACAGACAGACGAGCGGGGCCATAACATGATACGACCCTTCGGGCGTATAAAAAGTATTGCAGCATTACCTATTATTTGGTCTTACATTCCAAAAATAAGACATGTAGAGATTGGATTGGACTCATCTTTGGAAATATTCAAGTTACTGTTGTTGTTATCAACTTGGTTATTGACAACATGGCATTTATAACCAAGTTGTGACAAGAGGTTTACACAACGTCAAAGGTTGGAAAATAGCACGGAAAAAAATATGACCCTGAAATTATCAATTATGGCAGTAAAAAATGATGGATGAAACCAGGATCCTTTTCACTCAAAAGGATTACGATTGTCTATACACTCACTTCTTTACAATTGGTGGCAACAGTCATCTAAAACAACTATCATAACTCATTTCCCCTTACAACCCATCTCCCATGCTAAGACTCAGGACAAATATTCTCACAGGGGAAAGCATCATAATTATTCTAATAAACACCCATTCACAAATCTCAGTTAAAAATATGCATAATGCATATTTCAAGCATAATTTAAACAGGAAACGGCGATTCTAATAAACACCAATCCCCTGATTCCACATTATCATTAAAATAAATGTAAGTCATAAACAAATATCAGCATTCCCACCACATTTTTTGAAGTTGGGTACGTACCAACATGCCAAGTAAAACCTGGGTACATGACCCATACATATGGGTACACTGCAGAGGCCATGTATTTCAAGCACATGTCATTGTGTATAATATGTTGAATCGTTGATCATCAGCATTTTCTTCTTTTGCATCAATGTTTTTCCCAATTATTTCTTATGGGGACTTCAAAACCAGGTCTCGTTTGGGAAAGGGTTAATGCAGGCAATGATAGGCAACTCTTTTTGAACTTGATTTAATGTTTAGAGACGAGTGACGTTCCTTGTTGGTTCACGCTACCGAATAGGGCACGATCGGTCATTTTTCCTTTGATCTACTGTACCTGATGTTCAAGTTACAAAAAGTTAAAAAGCTATCAATATCCGACAGACAATACAATAAAATCTAAATTGCAAGCTTACTATTGGGGAAAAACTCTCCTTTTTTCAACTGGCAGCCCAGTCTCTGCAGATCATGAGATGTAGAAGAAAATTCCGATGACGTAATTCGCTTATTCAATATATTCATGCGGGTTCGACCATTTTAATAAACAACCCGAGTGGAAATTATTTGACAGACTATACAGTCGACAAGCGTTGTTTGTTACTAGAATCGAAATGCCCGTAAACAAGGATGATAACACAGAGATTTACGGCAGTGAATTGAGTTATGGAATAATGCTTATTCAGATTTTTACAAAGGGGAGATAATTCTGCCGAACTACGTTATTGTTTATTATTCAAAGAACTTCAACAAATTATATATTATTTTCAAGGTCTGAATGAGAGGAACTCAAAACTGCTTACGTTTTTAAAATCGGACATTTAATAAAATAGTTACACCCCTTTGAAGTTTTACAAAGGATGAAATTATTCTACCAAATAATTTAGTCCTTCAATTTCTACCCAACAACAATTAGGATATTTGTTACCTTATTTAAACCCTTCCTCGAACAAGACATGATTATCACGATCATATATGAAAAGGTTTTGGAAAACATTGAGACAAAAGAAGAACATGCTGATAACCAACATTTTCTCCCTTTGCGTAAATATTTTCTGCGCTTCGTCGTGCAGATATCATTTCCGTGTTATTGCCTCCGATAAAAACAAGATTTTACGACATATAAAATAGGAATTTCAAACAAATAAAAATAATTCAAACTTTCAAGTGATCGATTATTAACTTTATATCTCTGGTTCGTGAAGAAATAGGCTTTCAAAACATTGACCCAAAAGAGCACCATACATTTGAACATGTCCATTTTGCAACCTCTAAATTCAATCTAATTTTTGGCTGCCTCACCCTTTCCCGAACAAGACCTGGTTAGACCTGGTTTTGACGTCCTGAACGGATTTTATCGAAGGTGAAAAGATTGAGGCGAAATAATCTTATTTTCTTTTACACTCATTCTGTCGCCTGTCACAGCTTTCGAGTTGGATGACCATAAAGTTTTACTGTTTGGGAAAGGGTTAAATGAATGTTTAGGAAACCCATGAGAAACGCTGATTTTGTAAATCCCTTTGGACTGAGCATGAAATGCTCAAGATGAGCTATTGTGGTCACTCACCGTCCGTCCATCCGTCTGTTCGCCCATAATTCCTTGAAACACCTCCTACTCCTTAACCATTGGGCCGATTTTGACAAAACTTTACAGGAATGTTCCTTGGATGACCATATTCAAAGAATGTTCGCAATTTTTTGATTCATCAAAAAATATGGGCGTGGCAGGGCAAGGCTTATCGAACTTTGAGAAATCATGATATCATTCTTAACAAATCAATCATTTGGCCAATTTCAACCAAACTTTGCAAGAATGTTCTTTGAGTCACTGTCTTCAACATTTATGAATAAATTTAGGATGAATGGAGTTTAGACAGAAATTATCGATAAATCACGTGGAATTGAAAAACACTCCCCATTGTTAAAGCCTTTGCGCTTGAATGCGCTAAGCTAAAAGCACAAGATGTTTTATTATTTGAATAGATAGTATGTTGAAGAACATATATAGGCTTTTCTAGGCTTTTCTGCTTTATAGTTCTTGCCATTTGAAGCCGAGTAAAATGACCTATTTTGAATACCTAATCATCGACTCATAATTCATCGATTCATCGTATTAACATACACGAATGAATAGATCTATTTTCCCGCTTTAATTTGATATAAGATTTATGAAAATCCGTTAAGAAATGGCAGTGCCAAAGCAATTTTATCACACATACCCACGCGTCCTTCTAAGGTAACGACCGAGTTCAAACAAAGAAACGCAGAGTTGACCCACTTTTTCAAATAGAGATTTAACACGAAAAGAAAGTGTATAAAGGTAAAAAGAATGTTCTTTGAGTCTCTTTTCAAAATTTATTCACAAATTATTATGCCCCCTTTCGAAGAAAATGGGGGTATATTGTTTTGTAAGTGTCGGTCGGTCCGTAGGTCGGTCGGTCTGTCCGTAGACCAAACCTTGTCCGGAGCATAACTCGAAAAGTATTAAAGGTAGACCCATGAAACTTCATAGGTGGATAGATCTCATTATGGAGAGGTGCAGTGCACAAGAACCGTAACTCTGCCGATCAAATTCACTGAGTTATTGCCCTTTGTTGATTTTCAAACTTGATTCTTGTCCGGAGTATAACTCTAAAAGTATGTAAGGTAGAATCATGAAACTTTACAGGTGGATAGATCTCATTATGGAGAGGTGCAGTGCACAAGAACCGTAACTCTGCTGATCACATTTTTTGAGTTATTGCCTTTTGTTGATTTTCAAACTTGATTATTGTTCGGAGCATAACTCAAAAAGTATGTAAGGTAGAATCATGAAACTTTACAGGTGGATAGATCTCATTATGGAGAGTTGCAGTGCGCAGGAACCGTAACTCTGCCGATCATATTTTTGGAGTTATTGCTCTTTGTTGATTTTATAACTTGATTCTTGTCCGGAGCACAACTCAAAAAATATGTAAGGTAGAATCATGAAACTTTACAGATGAATAGATTTCATTATGGAGATGTGCAGTGCACAAGAACCGTAACTCTGCCAATCAAAAACCTGGAGTTATTGCCCTTTGTTGATTTTAACACTTAATTATTAACCTTGCCTGTATCTCATGTCCTTTTACACATACAGCCTTGATATCTTACACATAGATACCTCCTATCAACATCGTTCACATTTAACCATGACCTTGGACCTTGTGACCTTGACGTTGGAGTTTGACCTACTTTAAAAAAAATAAACACGGCATATACCTCACGACCTTTTACAAATACAGCCTTGATATTTCACACATGGACACATCTTACCAAGACCTTTCACAATTGACCATGACCTTGGACTTTGTGACCTTGACCTTGGAGTTTGACTACTTTTAAAAAAACTTTAACCTGGCCGATATATCATGTCCTGTTACACATACAGCCTTGATATTTGACAAATGGAAACCTCCGACCAAGATCTATGACATACAACTATGACCTTGGACCATGTGGCATTGACCTTGGAGTTTGACCTACTTTTAAAAAAATTAAACTAGGCCTATATCTTATGTGCTATTACACATACAGCCTTGGTATTTAATACATGGACACATCTTACCAAGACCTTTCACATTTGACCATGACCTTGGACCTTGTGACCTTGACCTTGGACTTTGACCTACTTTAAAAAAACTTTAACCTAGCAGATATATCATGTCCTTTTACACATACTGCCTTGATATTTGTTTCACTCAAACAGCAATAAGTATTGACCAATCAAAGAACAACTTTGACATAATAATGACAAGAATATAGATGTATTTAGTAGAACAGATTTATGTGCCCTTGATTATGACAAAATTGATATTTTTTTTATTTTTTTTTTTTCACAGGTTTTTTTTTACTAAGAAATTGGAGCCAAATATCTGTCCCTTCCTTTCATGTAATTTTTCCCCTAAATTGTAATTTTCCCCTCATAAATCAATGTTTTAACCCTTAAAATGTTCTTCCATGGGAGAATATTTCTTTACAACCAAAAATCTCCAGTTTGTAAGCTTATAGATTACTTTCAAAATCTCTCTTCTTTGTTTTCTAATACATTTAGAAGCATTTTCTGTACTCAAGCAAAAAATCATGCTTGAAAGTTGTTCCCCTATAAGAGCTGAGCTCATTTGACGCATTTTTCCCCCAAATCAAGGGCCCCTGGCCCCTTCCCCTAACCAAAATTGTCACCCATCAATGGGTTTGAAATCGTTAACCTAAGTGGGTGAGCAGCTAGAGGCTCGGTATGGGTGTTGTGGTAGTACTGGTTTGAGAAACAACAGGAATCCATTGGTAGGTGCTCCAGCCGCTGCGATATGACCCTGGTAGTTGAAAACTGCGTAAAACCACAATAAACTAAAATCCCTTCCCCTAATCATAAAAAGAACCCCTGCACAAATATTGATCATTCAAGATTAAGAATGCTGTTTTCAGCTGGATCATAATCTCACATCTTAAGTTGTGTGTTCTTGTCTAAGAGATACCTAGGTCATATAAAAGGTGGGTATTGTTCTGCGTGTAGTATGTTTCAAACTTTTATCAGGTGAGCGATCCAGGGCCATCTTGGCCCTCTTGTTATACCCCCCCACAACGAAGTTATGTGGGGGTATACTGGAATCAGGTTGTCCGTCCGTCTGTCCGTCCGTCCGTGGACATAATCTTGTGTCCTCTTCTCCTCCCACAGTTTTTGACTATTTTTTCAGAAATTTTGTCAGGATGTTTCCTATCATATGAAGTTGCGCACCTACAATTTTCATCGTGATCCAGTCATTAGTTTCAGAGTTATGCCACTTTGAATTTTTTAATGGGGGGGGGGGGAATCAAAATTTACAATTTCGTTTGTGTGTTCTATCTCAAGAACTGTTTGACCTAGGATCATGAAACTTTACACAGTTGTTGCCCATGACCCAATGAGGTGCCCTATCATTTAGGGGTCACCAAGGTCATAGGTCAAGGTCACAGTTGGACTTTGTTTAAAATCTGTTTCCATGCTGTAAGTCAAGAACCTTTTGACCGAGAGGAATTTTTCAGTGACAAGGCCCTAGTGGGGGGTATTTGTCCGCTTTGCGACAGTTCTAGTTTTTTTGGCATCAAGCGTTTTAAATTAGAAGGTTGCCCTGTATTAGAAAGGTATACATTAACCCAACTGTTTCATCGTAATAGTTTTAACATTTTTCTCACATGCTATGAAGTAAAATTATTTGAACAAGTTATTTCAAGCTTCTCTTATATTTGTCATTTCAGACCAAGAGATGAGAAGGCTAAAATTATTGGGTATGTGGAGTCGGTCGTTCCACTGTACGAAGATGACACATTTCGAAGGATGTTCAGAATGTCAAAGACCACCTTTGAACATCTCTGCTACCATTTAAAAGGTGTACCAGAATTTTCATATGAACATTCCGGTGGTAAAGAGCATCTAACAGTGGAAAAACAAACTCTCATATCGTTGTGGTATTTCGGTAGTACAGACACTATAGAAAGAATGGCTGATCGTTTTGGAGTGTCCCCATCAACAATAATTAGATCCAGAGACAGGGTAATGAACGCTATGAATCAACATTTGAAACAAAAGTTTATTAATTGGCCAGATCAACTTGCTCTTCAGGAGCAGGCTAACCTATTTAGTCAGCGAAATGGTTTTCCGGGTATAGTGGGAGCGCTAGATGGGTCTCATATAGAAATTAAGAAACCTAATGATCATTCACAATCTTACATAAACAGAAAAGGCTTTGCTTCCCTGCAACTGCAAGCGGTTTGTAATCATAGCATGCTGTTCACAGATGTTTTTGTTGGTTACCCTGGGAGTTGCCATGACGCCCGTGTTTTGAGAAATTCTGACTTGTGGACAAGCGGCATGAATATGTGCCAAAATGTTTATCATATCATCGCAGATGCTGCTTATCCGATTCGAAGATGGCTTCTTACACCGTTTCGTGATAATGGCCACCTCACACAAAATCAGAAGCGATACAACCAGTATCTGTCTAGTAATAGAGTAGTTATTGAAAGGGCATTCGCATTACTGAAGGGCAGATTTAGGCGCCTGAAATACCTGGATACAAATAAAGTGGAAACAGCTGCAGAGATAATTATGACCTGCTGCATTTTACACAACATATGCCTGCTAAGTCATGATGAAGTTGGTGATTTTCTGGAGCAAGGACTGCATTATCATGTTAACATTCAAAATCCTAATCAAAATCAGGACATTGAAGCTGAGGGAGCTTTGAAAAGGAATATCATTGCCGGGCAGCTCATTTAACCCTTTACAAGAAAGTGTTTTAACCCTTTCCCAAACAAGACCTGGTTTTGACGTCCCTAATAGAATTTGCCTGGGAAAACATTGAGACAAAAGAAGGAACTGCTGATAACCAGCAGTTTCTCTTTTTGTCTCAATATTTTCTGAGGTATATTCTACACAAATTCCATCTTTAACAACATCAATATTGTCATCCGCAGCAACTTTTGAATAGGACCACCCCAAAAAATTGTTGTTAGGGAAAGGGTTAATTAATCCATTACCAACCAACCAAATTTTAGAGTAATTAAAAAAGTAAAGCTGTTTCAGATGAAAGAACAAATGTTAATAAGTATAGAATTTGTTTAGAATTAATCCCAGAAAATATTGAGAGAAAAGTAGAAAATAATGATTATTAGTATTTTCTTCTTTTGTCTCAATGTTTTCCTGAGCATTTCCTATTGGAGACCTCCAAACCATGTCTGGTTTGGGAAAGGGTTAATGCCCCTACTAAATATGACTTGAAAAAAATTTGAGCTGGGATATTGAAAAAGGTCTCTTACAAGTTGTAGCATTTGAGAATTGATACCATGTTTCGGGGATTGTTTCCAGATCATCCTAGTTAGCAGTGATCAAGGTTCATCATTTTATGTTGTGTCCTCACATTAATTACAGGCCATAAATAAACTATTGAAGAACAAATTAGATCTAGATCAGACTGCATGAATTATAGGCAGGTTGATCTGGATCCATATAATTGGTCCAATATACCTTTAGGGACCTTTTTCCAGATCCCGGCTCATTTGCTTTTTAAGAAATTTCATTTGACAAATGATACCAACATTCACTCATTTACTTCAATGTTGTATAATTTTCCATTCTTCAAAACATCAAAATATGTTTTATTTCTTTGAAAGCTGCAGACAACAAAATGAATATTGTTAACCATTCCCACACAATGACTTTTTAACTCCCAACAAGATAATTGCTTTGGAAAACATTGTGGAAACTGAAGAAATTGCTTGTGGCAAGCACTTTCTAGTTCCCACAATGCTTTCTACTCTTAGAACTTACAAAATATTAAGTTTCTTTCACTGAAAGTTGTCGTCTGCAACACCATTGATATTGTACTTGTCTAAAATTTTGCCAATCGGTAATGGGTTAAAGGATAAGTTTTATGTACACAAAATCGCACAGAAACATTTTCTTCTTTTTAGCTTGCCCGGGAAGAATTCTCAGACAAGCTATTTATTAATGTCATACCCTTGGATGTTGACGTCAGCATCAGCAAAACCTTTAACCTGGCCCGTATCTCATGCCCTGTTAGAGATACAGCCTTGATATTAACCTGTTTGTACCTCTAACCAAGACCTTTGATTTGGGACCATGATTTTGTGACCGTGACCTTGGACTTTGGCCTACTTTTTGAAAAAAACAATCAAAAAAGGGATGTCTAGCCCTCAATCTGTTTGCATAGAAATAGTTTTATCAAATAATCATATTTGGCATTCCTTATAACAAAACTTTGCCAAATTTGACTTACTCAACTCGGAGCCTATGAATTGACACTTGATTTGCAAATTTTGACTTACAAAATTAGAATACATGTACCTGTAATAAATGCCTTTCCCCTACTCTTCCATTGACCATGTTTCTAATAAACGCCAGGGTGCTTATTAGAACAATTACAGAATATCATGTCCTTTTAAACATCCAGCCTTGATATTTCACACAGGGACACCTCCCACCAACACATGCACACCTCCTACCAAGACCTTTCACATTTGACCATTACTTAGGACCTCATGACATTGACTGCAGTTTGACCTACTTTAAAAAAAAGTAACATGGCTTATATCTTATGACCTGTTACACTTATAGCCTTGATATTTTACATGGATCCCTCCTAATAACTTTTTACAAGACCTTTCACATTTGTCCTTGACCTTTGACCTTGTGACCTTGAAGTTTGACGGACTTTGGCCAAAATTTTTTAAATTGGCCTAATAATATTGTGCTATTCCAGATGCAGCCATTATATTTCACACAAAGATACCTACTACCAAGACCTTTGACATTGTGACCTTAAATTTTTAGTTTGACATACTTTTCCAAGCCTTTAACCCTTTCTCAAACAAGACCTGGTTTTGACGTCCTTGATAGAAAATGCTTTGGAAAACATTGAGACAAAAGAAGAAAATGTTGATCATCCGCATTTTCTCCTTTTGTCTCGATGTTTTCCGTGCTATATTATTCACATAGCTTACTTTAAATAACATCTATTTTGTCGTCTGCAACTCGTTCCATATTGGACCACTCCCAAAGTTTGTCATCTTGGAAAGGGTTAACTTGGCCATTATCTTATACACATAAACCAATTACCAAATGACAAAAAAATTTGGTCAGTCCAACTTCAGAGATCTTGCAGAGAACAGCGAATGAAATTTATTATTTTTTGGTCTTTTGTAATAGAAAACTTTGTGAGAAATGAATAAATTGCTTTTCACAAGCAATTTCTTCATTCCCTCAAGGTTTTATAAAACATTTGTCTTGTAGGGAGTCAAAAAGAGGCATTGTGTGTTAATGAGTTTATACTTCCTGCCAAAGATTTTCATTTTAGGACCATGACCTTTTACCTAGACCCTAGAAATAACCTTTCTTTGTGACAAGCTATCATTAGGGCAAGCTTTATTGTCTGCATACAATTCTTGTTGAAACTTATGTAATGTGTGGCAACAGAGATTGAAGAGGTTATCTGGATTTTCATAAAATCCAGATACCCTCACCTATTTCCGTTCTCACAAAAAAAAACGGCAAAATTGAATGAAGCAGTTTGTCTTTAATGTTTTCTGTGTTATAATTTACAAAAACAATTTATTCGTTTACATAACACTGTCATTTTCGGAACATTTGGAGTGTCGCCATCAACAGTAATTCATTCCAGAGACAGGTTAATGAACGCTATGAATCAACATTTGAAACAAAAGTTTATTAATTGGCCAGATCAACTGGCTCTTCAGGAGCAGGCTAACCTATTTAGTCAGCGCAATGGATTTCCGGGTATAGTGGGAGCGCTACATATATTGCTTTTTTTTGCTATTTCGAAAATGTATAAAACTTCAGTGTTTCAAAAACGCAGGGTTTGCTTCAGTCCAATAACCTGTTTATGGTAGACACAGTTTCATTTCTTATGAATGATAGGGGCATTTTTAGTTTTTTCAAGTCAAAATCTGATAAATAATGCATTTTCATAAGTAACTTAGCCCTTTCCCAAACGAGATTTTTAGATGGTCCAATGTAACAGCTGCTGCAGACAACAAATCGAATGACGATAGTAATAAAATGTTTGTAAGATATAGCATGGAAAATTTTGAATTAAAAGAAGAAAATGCTGATTTTCAACATTTTCTTCTTTTGCCTCAATGTTTTCCAAGCCAATTCTGTTTGGGACGTCAAAACCAGGAGTGTGTTCTTTAGAGCAAGATTTCTTGACATATCTTGAGATTCCTTAAGATGTTTTAGGATAAAGCATTCCTCTGAGCAAGACTTTTGAGACGATCACTGGGAGCCGCCATTGCTCTATACTTCTTTCGGAACACCTCTGAGTAAATTCTGTAGAATCTATATGGGAGAAAATTGATCGATTTTTTCTGAATGCAAAATGATTCATAAACCGGGGATGAAGACCTCATTTGTATGAATTATGGAACATTCGGAACACCTCGCTTATAATCTCAGTCTCAAAAATGTATCTAAAACATCTTAACAAATCTTGATAAATCTCGCTCTAAAGAATGCGCCTTAGCAGGTCTTGTTTGGGAAGGGGTTAAATGTAATAGTTGTGAATAAAAAACATAGTATTTCGGAAAAAAATTATTGTTGTAAATGAGCAATTTCTTCTAATGTATGCCTTGAAGAAATTCCTAGTCTAAGAATCTAAAGTATAAAGGCCAGTGGAGTGATACAGGGCCATCATGGCCCTATTGTTTTTATTCACTGTTATGTGGTTAAAACAGACTTTGTGTTTGAATGTTAACTAAGACTTTAATTCAAATTAATGAACTGCCAACACAGCTTCAAATTATTCTGCAGAGAACTTTTGAAACTGTCGAACATTTCATTAAAAGCAGAAAGCTGAAATACTCCAGCTGCAGCAAGTGATTATGACGGTTAAATAAAGTGACCCAGGAATGCAATGTAGCACTAGAAATATTTAGGCAAAGGAGGAAATGCTAATTGTGACAGCAATTTCCTCCATTATCTGATTGTATTCCAAAGCTTGTCACAACCTAAATCTTGTTTTCATCATCCAATACCTCTCTTAGTACGCAAACATTGTTAACACCAGTAGCCGCCATTTTTGTTTTGTTCTGAGAATAAAAATAAGAAAAAAACAGCTGACTATTTTAGATTTTTAATCATTTTCCATGAAAACAAAATAAACCCTTTCCCAAATGGCCAAAATTTAGCTTACTCTCCATTGAAAGCTGCTGCTTATTCCAAAATTTTATTTGGTAAAGGTATTAATTCTGTGCAAAAAACATAGAAAATATTGAGTCGAAATGGGAAATTGCTTATTATCAGCAATTTCTTCTTTTGTTCCAATGTTTTCCAAAATTATATTTACAAGGGACATCAATTCCAGGCCTTGTTTGGGATAGGGTTAAGAATTATGATAAAATCTCAAAACTTAATAAGTAACAAGAGGACCATAAATTGATAACCCCAGCCATTATTTGAGTGAAAACAAACTTGAAAATGGCAATTTTGAAAAATTCATGGGCATATAAGTAAATTCAAAACGTCTTTAATTTCTGACTGTTCAATAATCATATAACTTGTAGAATACAAAATAAACTATGTTCAGACTGTCCAGCACCTTCACGAGAAATAGGGGCATATTTTTCAGTTTCATAGAACTGCCATATCGTTAGTGTAAATGCAAAACGTTGTATGTCGATTCTTGCGACTTCCAAAGTACAAACTTGTGTACCCAGTTTAGACAATTCTCGCAGGTTTTGAGATATTTTTACAAATCAGTATTAATGACACATTTGGGAACAATATGTCAAAATTTCAAGTAAAACATTTCAGTTTGGGAGAAGTTATTAACACTTTTTTCCCTCCCTTTTAAATTTTTACAAAAAAGAGATACGAGGTTTTGCAGTTACAACGACGAAATATGAATAAGACACAGACAATTGAGCAGATAGCTACCTAGTGACTAAACAAGAGGTCCAGATGAACTTGACCCTTTCCCAAATAAGGACTGGTTTTGATGTCCCTAGAAGGAAAGGCTTGGGAAAAAATTGAAAGAAAAGAAGAAATTGCTGATAATCATCAATAATTTCTCCATTTGCCTCCATATTTTCTGTGCTACATTGCATGCAAATCCTGCCCTTATCAACATCCAATTTGACGTCTGTGGCGGATTTTTAATTTGAAAAATCCTAATTTTCGTCGTTTGGAAAAGGGTTAAATCAATCGCCCTATGTGCCAAGACATATATCTGTGTTCATGCATAATTTAAAAGCCTTTACCAAATTCATATATGTTGCAGATGACAATAAATTATTCCATGTGACTGAAAATGTACACCCTTTGATCTTTGGGTAAAAAACATTATGGAAAATGAAGAAATTGCTGACAAGCAATTTCCTTTCTTTTTTAAATGTTTTCTAAAAGCCTCTGTCATGCTCATGTAAGATTAAAATAAAGGCTTATTTCCGAATTCCCCTTTTTTCACCATTTTTTTTGTAATTTCAGCCAAATCCCCCCCCCAAAAATATTTTTTAAAGATTTTAGGGATGCTGGACAGCCTGCATTATGTTAAACAACAACAATTGTCAGCAGACAAAGAAGCTTGCCCTAATGGCAGCGTGTAACAAACAAAAGGACCATCATGGTCCTATAACGCTGAACAACCTGAAACAAGATTATAATTATAGTCTATCGGTTATAACTGTAGACTTGTATACAAACACTAAAAAAACAAATACATAGTTTAACATTTACCCAACAATCTATCGTGAGGAATACCAGAGAATTAAAGTCCTACTCGTATATTCTCAAAAGAGAAAGTGTTTGTGTTGGGCCATTTATCAACAACAAGAAGTAAAGTGTTTGTATACAAGTCTACAGTTATAGCCTATAAGTTATACACGAGTAACAGTTTTGTTCAAATCAGTTAATATTTTGTGACTTTAACACGTAAAAGGGTAAAAATTCAATGTCAATATGAACAAGATGTGTTTGTGAAACACAAATGCCCCCGAAAATGGCCATTTTTCTAAATTGTTAAATTTTCGTGGAGTAAAGGTTTATTAAGGGTTAAGGGATGACCTTGAGGAAGGTCAAATTGCTTGGAACAGATAGATATCATTGAAAGGAAGTTGCATACCAAATTTGAGCTTTGTATGTCAATTAGTTTTGGAGAAAAGGCAAAAGGTTAAGTTTTCGGAGTAAAAGGTTAAGTTTTCGTAGAGTGAAGAGTTGATAAGGGTTAATGGATGACCTTGAGAAAGGTCAAATTGCATAGAACAGATAGATATTATTAAAAGGAAGTTGCATACCAAATTTGAGCTTTGTATGTCAAATACTTTTGGAGAAAAAGCAAAGGTTAAGTTTTCGGAGTAAAAGGTTAAGTTTTCGTAGAGTGAAGGGTTGATAAGGGTTAATGGATGACCTTGAGAAACGCCAAATTGCATAGAACAGATGGATATCATTGAAAGGAAGTTGCATGCCAAATTTGAGCTTTGTATGTCAAATACTTTTGGAGAAAAGGCAAAGGTTAAGTTTTCGGAGTAGAAGGTTAAGTTTTCGTAGAGTAAAGGGTTGATAAGGGTAAAAGGATGACCTTGAGGAAGGTCAAACTGCATGGAACAGATAGATATCATTGAAAGGAAGTTGCATACTAAATTTGAGCTTTGTATGTCAAAGGCTTTTGGAGAAAGGACAAAGGTCAAGTTTTCGGAGTAGAAGGTTAAGTTTTCGTAGAGTAAAGGGTTGATAAGGGTTAAGGGATGACCTTGAGGAAGGTCAAACTGCATGGAACAGATAGATATCATTGAAAGGAAGTTGCATACCAAATTTGAGCTTTGTATGTCAAATACTTTTGGAGAAAAGGCCAAGGTTAAGTTTTCGGACAGACGGACGGACAGATGGATGGACGGACGGACAGACAGACGGACACGAGTAAAACAATATGCCCCCGATCTCTCGATACGGGGGCATAAAAATTACTGAAATTCAAATCAGCATCAACATCATTTAAATTGACATTTCACAATTATTTTTACATAAAAATTTTTAATTTTATTCTATCTGAAAGAGCATCTTTTCTTATGGAAATTCTGAAAATTTCAAGGCAAAATATTGAACCGTTTATGAGAAATATATATTTTTGTGCTAAAATTAGACAAATAGTTGTGGACAACAGTTCAGATTTATATAGACATTGGACAACAGTTCGGATTTATATAGAAATTGTCATTTCTATCTCAAACTTAAAGGCGTACTTTTCGCTTGTAAATAACAACTTCAAACAAGAGCTGTCCGAAGACAGCGCGCTCGACTTTCTAAGTTGCTTAGTATAAAGGGGGCATAACTCCAAATATAGTGGAGCCAGGGTCATGGGCCCTGGTAGTAAGGTAGAGGGTGTGATGGTGAATAAGTATTCCAAGTTTGGGTTGAATCCCTTTGATAGTATGGAAGTTATTGATGTTTGAAAAAACTCTTTAACCTTTGTTGCAACGCCAACACCAAGGCCAACGCCCGGGTGACAGTATAAGCTCTCATTTTCTTCGAAAAGTCGAGCTAAAAACGGATAACATTTCTACGCATTAGAATAACAATCTTTGCATCAAGACATATTTTTAAACATGAGTGCCATGGTCACAATTAATCCGAGTTTTCTCTGATGAAATTCGCTCTTTGATATGTTGATGTCGCTCATTTACATCAGAGCGCACTACCATTCAAAAACAACGGAAAGTCCGACACAAGTTGTGTCGCTTTGTTTACCTCCGATCTTGAACGCTATCCTTAAAACACCTTATGATACCGATCAATGAACCATTTATATTCATGTCTGTTGAAAAATTTAAGACCAAAAATTATTTATAAAAGGTTTGTAGACAATGTTTTACAACAACCCTCACCTGAACAACCATTGATTACAATGACCAATTTTCCGTTGTTTTTGAGTGGTAGTGCGCTCTGATGTAAATGAGCGACATCAACATATCAAAGAGCGAATTTCATCAGAGAAAACTCGGATTAGGTCACAATATATGCCGCCCTAGAGACAAAGTTTTAAGGGGGCATAACTCTGGCAAAAATCAATGAACCATAAAATCCTTCCTTCATGCACATCTACCAATTGAGGTGATAACATTGACCAAGTTTCAAGAAGATCCAGCCAGAAACTTGGGAGGAGTTGCGTTGACAAGAAAAGTGGACGGACGGATGGATGGACGGGGACAGACAGAGAAGATGACGCCAATATACGTCCGCCTCCGGTGGCGTATAAAAATGAAATAAATGTGAATTGTGAATTAATAAATCAACATCAACATTTTACAAATACATTCGGTCCAAAATTTACAAGACTGGTATCCTTCATTTGACTATAATGAGTATAAACATTGTAGGATTTAAAAAAGATAGCCAACGAGCACAAGAAATGCACAAATGCATTATAGGGTTTGTAATAAAAATTTTTCAAGGTGTCTTGATTCCCTCTCATCTGTTCTTTTGTCTATATAGTCAGTAAAATTTCACCTGAACCTGAGGAATATAAAATTAGCCATTGCGACACACAATAATCAATACTATCATCAATATCAAGTTTACTTTCTTGCAAAGTTTATAGTTATCAGAAACAGTTTGACCTCGTATTGTGCACATGCTCCTAGTGTGAATAAACAGTCTCAAAGATGTATTAAGACATGAGAGCCAAAACAGCTCTATATCGCTCTATATCGCTCATCTAACAGATCAAGATTGTAACTTTTCTCATCTCACAAAAACTTCTGAACAACTTTCATTACAGATAATTCTGGTTTTACAGAATGTTGTATAGATCATTATGAGTTACTTCTACACACAAAAGTTCAAAACTCTAGACTAGACGAATCAGAGGACTGCATTAACAATGATCTTTCGGCCAAGTTTTTGTGTAAAGTGTGCAATAAAACTTGATTTTATGAGACATCAGATTGTGCCAATCAGGTTTGTTGTAACAAGTACTTACTAAAAAACTAATCGCATGATAGTTGATTATAAGAGGACCATGATGGTCCTAAATCACATTTTTTGACAGTCAAGGACAGATATCTCAAGATATTCTGGTCGAATATGGCCTATAATCGAAATCATCCAAGATCTTATGACCATACTTGTTTTGACAAAGTTTTAAATATATTTGAAATTTAATACCAACAACATAGGATAAATTTTCCTTGTACAACAATCATTTCAATTATTTTGGTAGAAGGCATTGTGATGCAGGGAAAAAGACTAACAATTTTAACTTAGGGGCCCAGAATAGCAAAATCCAATATTTAACATTATGGGTATGGGCATTTTCTCTCAATATCCAGGGGCCCAGCCCAAAATCTAGGGGCCAAGGGCAACTGGGCCCCTGCTAGTCTTTATCCCTGTGATGATACAACACATAAAATTTCAAAGCACTAGGCAAAACACTTCATGATAAGATAGGACAATATTTCCATATTTGATTCAATATGAAATCCGATACCCCACAACATAGGGCCAATTTTCCAAAATTTCAAGACTATGCCTTACAGTTTGTGATATATCTTTTTTTAAATTTTGGACCAATAGACAAGCGGATGAACAACAAACATTGATCAATCACAATAGCTCAAACTCACCAAGGTGAGCTGATCAAGAGCTGTCTCTGGACACCAAGCGCAACTATCAAGTCATGGATATTGAAAAATTATAATTCCAAAGAGGGTATAAGTTCTATTAAAAGGCAGAGTAAGGAATATTTGCCTGACATCATGGTCAGAGAAGCATGAGCAAAGTTAGAAATCACTGGCAGTTACAGAAAAAAAATTATCACAGATAATGCAAGTTAAGGTATCCAACCCCTCAAAAGCACCAAAGAGCTAGAGGTGAAATTTGAAAAGTGCCAGTAAATCCTAAACTGTGTTACATTTCCATTCTAAATACAAACATAAGCATTTTGGACGGTTTAGAATTTTGAATTAATGCATAGTTATGGAAATATTTGACAAAAATGTTCAAAATTACTTCCCTTGCATATGAATATAGCATAAAATAATATTTGTAAATTAATTTCTACATGAATCATAAAAACCAGGTCTTGTTTAGGAATGGGTTAATTATGTTATTTAAATCCAGAATCAGGAGATTGGTGTTTATTCTAATCACCCTTTACTGCTAAACTTTTGAATGAAATATGCATTTTTTTCACCCGAGTTTTTGGAGATAGGTGTGTATTAGAATATGGGCATTAATAAGATTAATTAGGGTAAATAAGAATTTAATTAAAAGTCCAGGAAGGATAAAAATTCCACTAAATTATATGTTAGAGTGATGAATCTTTTCTACAGACTGATAATGGTCACACAGGCATGAGCAAAGTTTCACAGCATTAGTATTAGTAGAGACCGATTTCACAAACTTACGAGTGAAAACTTAACCAAAACATTACACTGAAGCCAACATCAGGGTTAACAAGAAAAGCAACTCCCCTATTCTAGAAATATTCACGCAAAAAAGCATTTAAGGTTGTATTTACTAAGGCCAAGTTCAGGTGTACAATTAACGCCTTTATCTTCATTTCGTGTTGTTTGATAAGGCAGCAATTAAAGATGACATTAGTTGGAGCCTTTCTTTGTGCATTTCCTCGGATCTTCGGCTATCTCTTTCGTCGCGTTCCCTTTGATACTCTAAGTGATTTTTAAACATATCAACAAGATCATTCGTGCGATTGGGTCTCTTTTTCTTCTTCTTCACAGGTTCATCAATTGTATTGTTATCCTCTGCACTCTTTTTCGGTGTATCACTAGAATTTGATGACAAAGTAACCAATGGTTGTATCACTGGATCGTTAGAGAAAATTTCATCCAAGTCTTTTTCATATTCAAACGTTTTCTTGTTATTGCCAGATTTGTTATTGTGGTCCTTGGTTGATTTGTAAGAGCGTACAAGAGACTTCCACCTACCAGAAATTTGTTCACTATTAAAGTTATGACCATGTTCCTGGAAATTGGCTGTGATCAGCTCCCACATAGATTTTTTTTTCATTTTGCCTGTTTCCACTAAAGATATCTTCTCTGTATACAACTCAATTAAGAGTTTGGTTTGGTCTTTATTCCAGTTGATACCTTTACTGGTACATGGGTGCTTATTGAAACTTTCAAAGTCCTTGTAGAACTGCTTGCACTGATCACATTGGAAAAGAAACACATTTGCTTCAGTAGCATTACCGGTGTCATAAGCATACTCTGTAGTTGGTTCTGTTCCCTCTGAAAAACAAGCAAGGTATTTCTTTAGAAATACAGCTTTATGCCATGTCACATTGAAATATATTGCTCACGGATACAAAAACACTGCCTATCTTTCATTTCAATGGCATAAACAAGATGTGTTTTTGAAACACAAATGTCCCCGAAATACTTTTGGAGAAAAGGCAAAGGTTTTAAAAGTTCTCGGACAGACACACAGACAGTTTATTTTATTTATTTTATTGGGGTTTTACTCCGTTTCAACTTCTATGGACATATCGCGGTGGCTGGAGCACCTAACTGTGGGTTCCTGGTATTTCTCGCACCAGTACAACCACAATATCAAAACCGAGCCTCCAGCTGCTCTCTCACATAGATGATTTACACCCATTGGTGAGAGTCAAATGACTTTTGTCAAATGTCAGAATGGATACTGGCCGAGCCGGGGTTCGAACTCGAGATCCTTGGATTGACAGACTCCGACGTAACCGACTGAGCTATCCGGGCTCGGCGACAGACGGACAGACATAAGGACGGATGGACAGACGGGCGGACAAGAGTAAAACAATACAGGTGAGATAATTAATCCCCAAGTTCTTCCTTTCGTTCTATGTTTTCTTTCGTTCAATGTTTTATCATGCGTCTACTTTAACCCTTTCCCAAACAAAAAAAAGTTTTGACGTCCCAAAGGAAAAAAGTTATGGAAAACATTGAGACGAAAAAGAAAATGCTAATAATCAACATTTACTCATAAATCTCACTTCAATATTCTCTGCACATTATTCTTCGTGCCCAGATGAGCAAAAAAAAAAACCCCTTTCTCCGTCTTAGCTACTTCTCTGATGATACTTACCAGGAATGACTGTAGGTACAGGAAGTCGTGTGTTGGTTTCCGGCACGTAGGACACAGACTGAGATTGTGGTAGTGTAGCCAAAGATACACCGGCACCGGTTGACGGCAACTTCTGTAATACAAAGATGCAACTCATACATCTAGCTTTACATTTTTCGCATGGCGGCACATATATGCTCAAGAGGGGCTTGTCAGTAAACTTGGCCATTTTTTTCCAATTCAAGGGCAGACTATTCAAGAAGGAAAAGTTATCTCAATTCCGTAAGCAGTGAGCACAAACCATGGAGATTCATTGTGGAAAGTTTGATCAAATTCTAATTAAAACTAGGGGAGAAATTGTGCACACAAAAAACTGCTGACAGACTGACGACCAGGGCCACAACATAATAAGACCCTTCGGGCGTACAAAAATGTCAACATTGACAAACAAAAAGTTTCAAAGGTTAAAATGGTAAAAATGGTAATTGGTAAATAATTTTTCATTGCAACTAGATTTAGAAAAGTCTCTTTGCTTGAATTCACAATAGATGCTATCTGCAACTTTTTTCATTTTGAAGATTTGAAAACTAGTGAATTTTGTTTAACTACAAGTACATCCAGCTTAGGAATGAAACTCTTTTTGACATTTCTTCAAACATCCGAAATATGATTTGAGACAAATGGCTGAGGTGTTTCCAATTCCCAAATAAGACCTGATTTTTGTATTCCTAGATCTCATACAAAATGATTGGAAAAACTTGGAGGCAAAAGAAGAGAATACGGATTGATAGTCAGAATTTGTTTTGTTTTTGCCTCAATATTTTCTGAACTATATCATGCGCTCTTTTTCTCAACAGCTTTTTAGTTAAAGGCAGCAGCTTTCCAGTTCAAGCAGTCTGATTGTTCGCTGTTTGGAGATGGATTAAATGTCATTATGTGTACATACAGGTGGTGCGGGTGACACGAGACCGGCCGCATAATCAGGTGTGTACGGTACACTAGTACCACTGGTAGCTGCAGCAGCAACACGCTCTGCCTCCTTCTCCTTCTTCTGTTGTTCTATAGCCTTCATCTCTGTAAGACAACAAAACTAGTTACAACAAGAAAAGTCCCACAGCAGACTTATACATTCCCTAATTAAAATAATTCTAAAATATTAATATATAGTTTAAAGTAAACCCTTGGATTAGAGCCTAATTGCCCCTTTGTTGAAGAAATAAATCAAGCTAAATGTCTCAAAGTAATTGCTATCAGAATAAAGAATTGTATTCTTTAACATTTCTTACTATGTATATTAGTAGGTCACATTAATGAATTAAAAAAACAAGAGGACCATGATGGTCCTGTATCGCTCACCTGAACCAAAATGATATGAGCAACAATTTTGTTCAAATCAATAAATATTTATGACTTTAACCCTTTCCCAAATAAGACCTGGTTTTGACGTCCCTAATAGAAAAGGCTTGGGAAAACATTGAAATAAAAGAAGAAACTACTGATAACCAGCAGTTTCTCCTTTTGTCTCAATATTTTCTATGCCATATTTTACACAAATTTTATATTTAATAACTTCCATTTTGTCACTTGTTGCAGTTTTTAAAGTGGGTCACCCTAAAATTTTATCGTTTGGGAAAGGGTTAAGGCTGAAAATGAACTTATGGTCAATAATGTTGTGAAAATCGAACTCATCCAAGATCTTATGATGCTCAACATTGTGTCCAAGATTTGTCTTGTTTGATAAATAATTGTAGATTCTGGAGTATAAACAAGGTCGAAAACAGCCGAAAACAGCAAAATTGTCAAATTCAAAGGCACATAACTCTCGACTTTTTTATCAGATCAGACTGAATATCAAACTCATCCCAGATCTTATGATCCCCAACACTGTGTCTAAGTTTTGACTTGATTGATCAATACAGGGATAAATACTAAGAATTTTAATGTAGGGACCCAGCTCGCCTAATGTTCAGTGCTTTACATTAGGGGTAAGGGCATTTTCAACAAAATTTCAGGGGCCCAGTCCTGAATTTCAGGGGCCCAGCCCAAAATTTAGGGGCCATGGGCGACTGGGCCCCTGTTAGTCTTTATCCCTGCAATAATTGTAGATTCTAGAGTATAAAGAAGGTCCAAAACAGCCGAAAAAGGCAATTTTATCAAATTCAAGGGCATATAACTCTCGACTTTCTAATCAGATCAGGCTGAAATTCAAACTCATACGAGATCTTATGATACCCAACATTGTGTTCAAGATTTGTCTTGTTTGGTCAATAATTGTATATTCTACAAAGTAAACATTTTTTGACAAATGTAAAAATTTGTTACCAAATTTTGAAAAGAATGATTAAGGGAACATTCCTGCCAAGTTCGGTTCAATTGCGCACAATGGTTGATTTTTAATGATTTTTCTTATGATTTCTCTAAGTCCGATAAGCCCCTTTCTCCCTGCCACGCCAACATTTTTTGACTAATGTAAAAATTTGTGGACAAATTTTGAAAAGAGTGACTCAAAGAACATTCCTGCCGATTTTGATTGAAATTGGCCCAATGGTGGATTTTTAAAAAAAATATTATGATTTCTGTAAGTCTGATAAGCCACGCCCTGCCCACATTTTTTGACAAATCAAAAATTCACGAACGAGATTTGTAAGTGTCACATAAGGAAGATTCCTGCCAAGTTTGGTCAAAATTGGTCCAATGGTTTAGGAGAAGATGTTGAAAGAAATTGTGAACGGACGGATAGACAGATGGACGGACGGCTAGACAGACAAAAAGCGACCACAATAGCTCACCTTGAGCACTTCGTGCTCAGGTTAGCTAATAAATAAGTGAATGTCATTTTCCAAGACAGTAGCGATACGAGAAAGAAAACAATTTTTCACAATAAAGATTTGTGAAATTGTGTTTTTTTATGTTACCTTATAACATAGTTACTTTCTGCAACAAAATCCCACACATTTAATCCATTGCCAAACATTAAATTTTGGACTGGTCTAAATTTAAAGAATTTACATACGACAATTTAAAGTTAGGGAAATTTTAAATCTTTTGTTCTTTTTCTGTGGAAAACATTGTGGAAAATAAACACATTGCTTGTCAAAAGCAATTTCTTCATTTTCCACAATGTTTTCCCAACCCATTATCTTGTAGGGAGTCAAAAAGAGTCACTGTGTGGTAATGGGTTAACTATCAGATATCACCTTGTTTAAAGATATTGTGAGGAAAAAGAAAAAAAACTCAATTACAACTTATTCCAAACTTATCCTTGGACATGCAACCCTGCTTTCAAAATCTGCTTGTCCTGATAGGTAACTGGACAAGATAGACAACTCAAGCAGCTTATTTCAGAACCACTGTATAGGGCATCAAAAGTTGTCACTGTTTGGGAATGTGTTTAATATGTGATATACTTACTTTCTTTCATAGATTCGGGTCTGCCCAATGAATGAAGAATATCTACTCTGGGGCTTGTCATGTTAGTGCTAGGTCTGCATGGCAAATCATCTGAAAATTTAATTGCATCATTCAATTCTAATTTCCACCCATTCCCAAAAAGACAAAATTTTAGGGTGGTCCAATTAGGAGTCTGGAGGCTGCTGCAGACAACAAAATTGATGTAATAATAAATTAAAGGTAAAATTTGTGAAATTTTATAGCACAGAAAACATTGAGGCAAAAGGAGAATATGATGATTATCAGCATTTTGTTCTGCATCAATGTTTTCCTAAACCTTTCCTATCAGAGACTTCAAAACTAGGTATTGTTTGGGAAAAGGTTCAATATTCTTTTTTTCCGCTCTGCCATTCAGATTTTCTGACACAAGTTCATTTTGTTTTGCGCTATTTTTCCTTATGAAAATTCTGAAAATTTCGAGCCAAAATATTGCGCCGTTTAAGAAAAATTTATATTTTTGTGTTAAAATTGAACAAATTGTTGTGGACAACAGTTCGGATTTATATGCAACTTATTGGTTATGTCTCAACTTTAAATGCGTGTTTCTCGCTAATTGGCAACAACTTCAAAAAACCAATAGTAGTTATACTCATTACAATAACCAATCTTGGCATTAAGACATACTTTAAAAAATTGAAATTGGAATGAAATGCCCCTAAAATGAAATATTCCATGGTGTAAAATTGATGACTATTATTGGTTAGCTACATGTGAGAATATGAGTCATGGGATACTTCAACTCTGTAACAATATTGCAAGTAGAATTAACATACATGTATACTTACTTTCAGTAAAGTTCAGCTGATATGAGAGTTTCTTCCGAGGTAGGCCTAATGATTTCTTTATAATAGGAAGAGTGTCCATCATGGGGCTTGGCGTCCTGTTACTAACAGTGTTAGGCAAGCTGCTGGGAATCTGGCGTTCACCTGAAAATTGGAAGCTCATTCATAAATTTTAATCCTATAAACATTAACCCTTTCCCAAACAAAAAAACTTTAGGATGGTACAATTCAAAATCTGCTGGAGATGACAAAATGAATGTTGAAAAAGATTGGATTTGTGTACAAAATAGCACAGAAAATATTGAGGCAAAAGGAGAAACTGCTGATTATCAGCAGTTTCTTCTTTTGTCTTAATGTTTTCCCAAGTGTTTTCTATCAGGGACGTCAAAACCAGGTCTTGTTTGGGAAAGAGTTAAACATTACACAAGTCTAGATCAAGCTCGGATGTAACGGCATAAGCAGTAACTTCAGACGCCTTTTGTTGAATTTGACTGAAGTGAGAGTCAAGGAACTACAGTGGCGGATCCAGACGGGGGTTTGGGGGATTGAAATGAACCCCCCTCTGAAGCCTGGTTATTTCATTTTCATGCAGAAATTCAGTCAAAATTGTGCAGACTAGTAAATAGAAACCCCCATTGTGTAAAAACAAAAACCCTTCACAGAAATCCTGGATCCACCCCTGAACTGTTCTTGAACTAAGCCATTAATCTAAAATTGTCTAACCTTATGGCGAAATGCAGATTTTCCACACAGACTAAACTTAGTCTCATTTCAAATAGCAAACATCATCACTTCGCTGAATTACGTAACTGTGTAAACACACACTGTGTGACACAGTGAGCTGCACACAATTACCGAATAAACTTCAAAACATGAAGGTAGGTAGCTTCATTCAACCTTGATTATTTCAGTTGCCTTCGGGAAATTTGCTGAATTTCTAGTTTGCTATGTTTTAACAGATCCTAATTTGCTTCAAGCTTTTCAATTGTGGACTTATAATAGTGAATTAAATGGCAAATTATTATCGATGTTGTTTCTTAAGTGCGCAGACATAGCCTACCGGACAACACTGAATTACATCATTGCAACTGGATCTAGATCTAGGCCGCCTGGCCAACCCTTGATTAGGCCTAATTAATATATCTATACTAGATCTAGCAAAAATAGGTAATTTATTCAAGGCAGATTGATGGAATAGTTTTCAATGCCAGTTTAATCGACAATCTTGTCAGATCGGAAAGAGTCGTCTGCAAATTTATATTTTGCAGAATCACAGGTGATTTTTAAACCTTTCTCACGATTAAAAACCATAAAAAACTATTTTAATTTTTAAATTCGTAATTGAAAAATAAACTAGTTTTAAAAAAATACCTGTCTTACACTTGTGAGTTGCCAGCTCTGAGCATCTGTTGAAAAATGTACCGCAGGAACACCGGTACAGCCCCCGGTCGGCCATTTTGATTTCTCGGCTGTTCCTTCTACACCACGTATTCATCGAGAACAGCGAGAACATGTTCGGAACACTGTTCTGTGTCATTCCATTGGGTACCGGACTGTTCAGCACACTCGGAACAGCCAATGGAACGCACCCAAATATCATTTATTTCCGGTATGTTGAGGATGTAACGAGCCATTTGATTGGCTAATGAGATTTCGAGCAGAAGGGTCAAAAATAACTACGGTCTACCGGTAATTTATCGCTAGACCGTTATTTGAAATAGCGGTTTACCCTTATTTTAAGGGTAGACCGATATTTTTATCGGTAGACCGATAAAAATATAAGGGTAGACCGGTATTTTTACCGGTCTACCCCTATTTTAATTATCGGTCTAGCGCTATATTGACTTTAGACCCTGTTCGCGCGCCATAGAAAAAATCGTCCGCTTCAAGGTATGTTTTGTTTAATTTCTCAGCTTATACCCTATTGATTTTGATGAGATAAAGTGCACGGAACGCGCCCTTGAGAGGGCTATTCCCGGCTCTAACTCACTCTGCTCCAAATCCAGTGGTTTCTTCAAACATTCGAGCCAAAGTGTTTGTAAGTGCAAAACGAAAGTGGGAAGCATTCACATGCACCGAAGAAAACTTTCGCTTGAATGTTTGAAGAAATCACGGGATCGGAGCAGAGTTACAAACGGGAATAGCCCTCTCAAATGCGCGTTCCGTGCACTTTATCTCGTCAAAATCAACAGAGTATAAGCTGAGAAATTAAACCAAACGTACCTTGAAGCGGACGATTTTTTCGGTGTTAACGCTTCCCAAAAGTCACATGGTTTATCCACCGTGATATCTATAGATTAAAAAGTTAACACCGTTTTTTAAACCAAGTGGTGAAAGGATTGCTAGTCTGATTTCTATGCATTTTGAGCATACCATCACATATTCTGGTTTCCCAGATTTCTACTTTCGCTTTGAAATGCCTATAGCTACACGCGAATACTAGCAAGGCCTATTAGACAAGATGTCTATGTCATTAACCTCAAAATAACCACTTAGTTGATCAATCAATTATTGTGAACGCGATTAAATGCATGGCTTATCGAATATCATTGTTTAGTTTCGGACATTAAAACGTGTTTAAGAATTTGGGCATAGAAAGATTCTAAAAATAGACATGTCCTAGTTCCTATTTTTAGCGCTTGAAGTGGGTCGCATATTTCATAGTTCAGTAAACTTGACTGACCCATTTTCAACGAAAGATATTGGACTGGCTATTGAACCGTAATGAAAGCAAATTACTACGTGATCGTTTCTCCTCTTTTAACACATGTTTAATTGGATGTTTTATCATCGGTCACACAATTGAATATCTTGTGTACAACTATAGAATTCAATATTGAATATTCGAAAGGTTGTTCTTGTCATTGATCTTTGCTTTTGATAGAACTATTTATAGTGAGGAGGACCGGGAGATGTTGTGTGGTATGCAGAGAATGTTAAAGTGCAGAGAAGCACGACTGGAAAGAAAAGCAAATTTTGCAAATTTGCTTTCCAAAAAGCATATTAATTGCACTATTCAGTAAATTCCCACTATCACCAAGCGTATAATACTAGAGTCCCATGTAACTATAAGATGTGAAACATACCGGTAAAACTGACAAATTACTCGTATACAAATTGAGAAGTTTGCGATAGCATTGTTGTGCCAGTTAATCCATAGATTGCTAGAATATATTAACCCTTTCCCAAATGACCCAGTTTTGACGTCCCTTACAGAAAGAATATGGCAACAAAATAGACAAAAGAAGAAAATTCTTATAATCAGATTATGTTTATTTTGCCGCGATGTTTTCTTTGCTTTATTGTACGTAAATCATATCTTAACCTATGTCTAATTTGCTACCGAAAGATATAGAAAAGTTGCAATACAATGATTGTTGGAAAATGGAGAAACGTATGAAACTATCTCCAGAAAAAAATCAAAGTGCTGAGAGCACTGTAATTGGACGTCTCTGATTGATTGAGCGTGATTGTACATGAACGAAAGATATTTTATTCATTCTTCTGTGTTTAATTCTATAAGATCGGTTTCGGACATACGAAATCGGCTTTAATACCAGAAAACCCTTCTCAGGCTTCAAATTGATTTGATTGCCGTTTCAAGACAACTGATTTGTCGCTATGAATAATCACTATTAATTTGATTACCAAATTCAATTAAGGCCATGCGATTAGCACTTTTGTCTTCTTGTTTCGGTTTACTATGAGTATTGTCGTCAGTTATACTTTTCATTGATTTTAAAAAGTACGCTACAAAGCAATTTATTCAAAATGTAAGCCAACGCGCTACATAAATGAAAGCCGCGATAGCTCACTTAGCAGAGCACTCACCTTGTACTCTTTACACATGTTATATCCGGAAGGCCCTGGGTTCGAATTCTACTCAGACATTGTTCTTTTTAATCATCTTTTTTATACGCCGCCGGAGGCGGACGTATATTGGCGTCATCTTCTCCGTCTGTCCGTCCGTCCATCCGTCCGTCCATCCGTCCGTCCATCCGTCCGTCCGTACGTCCGTCCACTTTTCTTGTCAACGCAACTCCTCCTAAGTTTCTGGCTGAATCTTCTTGAAACTTGGTCAATGTTATCACCTCAATTGGTAGACGTGCATGAAGGAAGGATTTTATGGTTTGTTGATTTTTGCCAGAGTTATGCCCCTTAAAAGCTTAGTCTCTGGGGCTTATTGAAATTGCAGCCTTGTCAACGCAACTCCTCCTAAGTTTCTAGCTGGATCTTAATGAAACTTGGTCAATGTTATCACCTCAATTGGTAGATGTGCATGAAGGAAGGATTTTATGGTTCGTTGATTTTTGCCTGAGTTATGCCCCTTAAAAACTTAGTCTCTGGGGATTATTGAAATTGCAGCCTTGTCAACACAACTCCTCCTAAGTTTCTGGCTAGATCTTAATGAAACTTGGTCAATGTTATTACCTCAATTGGTAGATGTGCATGAAGGAAGAAATTTATGGTTCATTGATTTTTGCCAGAGTTATGCCCCCTTAAAACTTAGGCTGTGGGGCTTATTGAAATTGCAGCCTTGTCAACGCAAGTCCTCCTACGTTTATGGCTGGATATTAATGACACTTGGTCAATCACCTCAATTGGTAGATTTGCATGAAGGAAGGATTTTATGGTTCATTGATTTTTTCTAGAGTTATGCCCCTTAAAACTTAGTCTCTGGGGCTGATTGAAATTGCAGCCTTGTCAACACAATTTCTTCTAAGATTCTGACTGCATCCTTATGAAACTTGGTGGATGTTATTACCTTAATTGGTAGATGTGCATGAAGTAAGGATTTTATGGTTCATTGATTTTTGCCTGAGTTATGCCCCCTTCAATCTTAGTCTCTAGGGCTTAATGATATTTCAGTCTCGTGAACGCAATTCCTTCCAGGTTTTTGACTGGATATTTATAAAAACCTTTTTGTGAACACAACTTTTTACAGGTTTTTTGTGTGAATATTTATAAATCCTTGTCAATGTCATTTTTTTGTCTCAAGTTTTATAAGTGGCGGCGTATATTGTGACCATGGCACTCTTGATCGACTTCTATCTCCACCATCGTTGGCGAAAAAACGACCGCAGTGATTTAGAATCGATCTTAACACAAATTCAACGAAATAAAGCAATGAAACGCCGATCATTTACATACAATTCCGCTCAATCAATGAGAGGCGTCTAAATATAGTGCCCCAAGCACTTTGATTTTTATTCCTGTTTAGAGTAAAAAAAAAGAAAAAAAAAAACACGGTAGCAGTTTTCCCTGGTTGTGGTTACAAAACAAATTCAATACATACTTTTCCTGAAACAAAATACCAGATGAATTGGAGCACCTAACCATGGATTCCTCATACAAGTACTACCGCAGCATCCTTACATCTACAGATGTGCATAAAAAGAAGAAATTGGGAACGTGCCGTCGGGAAAATGGCAGTGGAGTACAATAAGCAATTTAAATGTTCATATCATTATCAACGAAAATTTGAGAATAGCAATGTCCCTATCTGTAAACATATTCATACGATCATCCAGGTACCATCTGTTGCAGACCCATTGCTTCATCTTCTTAGCTCAATACACGTAAACGGGTCGCTTAAACGAAATAAATACAGATCGCTGTCACTTAGTCTTATACTAGTAATAATCATTGTTGTCATGACCATTGATCAGTATGTAAATAGGTCATGATACTGTCGAGTAACAGTAATACAGATGCTGGAGAAAAAAAACCTCGTAAGAGCAACTATTTTTCTGAATAGGTGGATTTCACTAGTGTTTCATCTGAGGCTGTTCAGATGGAACCCCGATTTGTCATTGAGTCGAACCCGAGTTGCGAAATGAACTCACTCCCCGATAATCAATTTCAAAACCCTGGTTCCAAAGTACGTCTCGTGGAAACCCCGTTCCTTTAAATATGTCAAAGACTTAAACAACAATGATCAAAGAAAAGGAACCTATCATACACAATACGTGCATTAAATTGGGTAATCATTCTAAAATGTGTGTTTTCAGTAAACACATCAAGAAAAACAAACGTTTTACAGAAGAAATAATCCGAACTGGTTTTGAACCAACGGCGTTCCAAATTTCAAACTGAAAAAAGGTTGCGAGGTTAATCCTTTCCCGTTTGAGCTATCGCTGCTGCTGATGATATAGGGTGTCTGTTTACATTATAACCATAGTGTATGCATGTATCGCTTTCTAAAGATCTTACCCTTTACACAATAAATATTACGAAAGTCAAAAAACTACAAGAAAATGATTAAATCGAAAAAAGATCGTAAAGTTGGTTAAGACGTGACATGAATTGAATCGACCAATGAATCTTATAGTATTTGTTAGAGAACACATAGAAAGTAGGAAAAGATACGACAGTTTTCCTGTATGGTCGCAAAATCTATTTTGAATTTTGGTCAACTGGCAATTGAGTCTGAGAAAGGGTTTTTTGGTAATGAAAACCCATTTCGCCTGTCCAAAAGTGGTTATAAGAATTGTACGTCCTTTCGGACGTCCAATTAAAAACCACGTCGACAGAAAAGACCGAGTAAAAGAAAGGATTAATTGAACGTATTTAACACATAAAATTAATGTACATTGCATTCCAGATTATTAAAAAATCAGCGATTTATTCTCATTCTGCACCGATTTAGCATTCTTGCTTTGTCCAAAAATTCTTACTTTGCGCACAGGACAAAGTAGGAATGAAAAATTCCGATATTCGAGCCCTGCGCAATTCTAGAATTGTCCGGTACAATTCCGGAATCGGCGGACAAAGTAGGAATTCCTACTTTGCGCAGGACAATTCTAGAATTGTACTTATTCCTACTTTGCGCAGAACAGTAACATAGTGCTCATACATTTTGGGCTGGCAGTATTTCCATTTTTTGCTTCAATGTTTTCCAAAGCTTCCTCTAATACCATTGTTAGGATCAGGTGTAATACCCATTACCAAATGACAAAATTTTGGACTTATCCCAATTCAAAGTTGCAATATGAATTGAATGAAATTTCGCATTCTTTCTGGGTAGAAAAAAAAATGTTGAAAATAAAGAAATAGCTTGTAACAAGCAATTTCTTCATTTTCAACAATGTTTTACAATGCCATTATCTTGTAGGGAGTCAAAAAGAATCATTGTGTGGAAATGGGTTAAAGGAAAAGTTTGGGGAATTAATGTTACCAAATGCTTAATATTTGAGCATCATAGAACACAGAAAGCATTGAAAGGAAATTAGAAAATGCTTTTGTCATCACCATTTTTTTCCATCAATGCTTTTCAAACTTTCCTAGATCTATATCAGAAACACCAAAACGATGTAGGGTCTGGGAAAGACTAGAATCTGAAAGAACTTAAATGGAGTGGTCCATAAAGTCATAGGAAGACAACAACTTCGTAAGGAAATAGCTTAATGGGCTCTTAGGGTAAGGTGGGGCAAAACGCCCCTTGGGGTAAAACGCACCCCATCGATTTCTCGGAAATTCCTTTATATATGACAAACTTATGACATTAATATGATGGTAAAAAATGTGCGGATTATGTGACAGAAAAGTTTTAGCTCTGACATTAGTCAATAAGAAAATATTTTGCAAAAATCATTTTCGGACCATTTCTTGTTATTTCCAGCTGCCATTTATTTCGTGTTACATCTGGCACGGATATATTTGATCTGACATGCAATACATATATCTATAGCACAATTACATTGTTGTTATATTGAAAAAGAAACATTTTGTAAAATATTTGGTGTATTTGGAATACTTTGAGAAATGGTGAAATGGTCATTTTGGGGCAAAACGCCCCCAGTCTCATGGGGCAAAACGCCCCCTGGTTCGGAATTTCCTAGACGTGATCGTATACGTTCGGCGGTTTCCGATCTATACGGAAACGTTACGAAGGGGAAAATCTGCCGCCGAATGATTACGGAAACGTCCGAAACATTCAGACGTCTTGTAAATTTCTATTATAGGTATTCTTTTAAATCTTTTAACCTTGATACACATTTACATGCCTTCTACTTTCTATTTGTGTTCGAGATTTTTGTTTATTAAGCGAATAACACTAAGTGAGAGTTAGTCACTTGATCAAAAGGTTCAGGGTCAAAATCTTTGTTATCCCACTTACTCGACTGGAAAATTTAGAATTGACCACGAAGAACACCCGATATGGATATGTATTGATTTCAAGTGTAAGAACTTTTTTCAGTCAGCATAAAATGCATACATTTGAAGCATGGGGCAACACGTCCCGGGGGCGTTTTACCCCACCGCGAGGGGCGTTTTGCCGCAGGTGTGGGGCAAAACGCCCCTTTTGAAAAAAATATGTTTTTTGCCTATAAAATGCATATTTCAATACGCAAAGCCAAAATCACATGTCATAATGTTCAGCTGACTTCAAGCTTTATGACACTGCAAAAATTACATCTATATCTCCATTCGTTTTAAAGATAATGACCAAAAACAATTTGGGGGGCGTTTTGCCCCACCTTACCCTATATGTTAAGGCAAAATACCGCCAATGAGATTCGCGCGACGTTGGAATTATTCGGGCGAAGTCGAAAACATTCGGCGGTGTACCTTTCCACCGCCGGATGTTTACGACTGCGCCCGAATAGGTGCGGAAACGTAACGACGTCGATCGAAAATAGCAGATGTTTTATGAATCTAAAAATGGCCACAATACGGGTTTTCTACCATAAGTCAATTCTAAACAACACCTGGACCCGGTTTCTCGACAAAACTTAAGTACGTTCTCATGTTCAAATCTGAGCACCATGCTCAAATCGCACGAAATTCACGTGAACTTCAATCGAATACCCTTCAACGTTGGAGAGTATCCCTTTGAAGTTGAGCATGTTCTCATGAGAATATACTTAAGTTTTTTTGTTTGTTTTTTTCGAGAAACCGGGGCCTGGTTTTGATGTCCCTGGCAGTAGGCCTAAAAGCTTGAGAAAACGTTGTGATAAAGAAAATGACGATAACATTTAATAATGTTTGCTATTTTCCATTGTTTCCACTGTTTGTCTTATGCTCTTCATGTTAATTCATGCTCTCATGATTCATGTTAATATTATGTTGCTATATGCATGTATAATGCTTAATGCAATAAAAATATTTGATTGATAACCAGAAGTATGCTCTTTTGTAGTACTACCGTTATAATAATACATTTTGTCGTCTGCAGCAGCTGTCAAATTGCAACAGTTTAAAATGCTGCCATGTATGAAAGGGTTAAGATAGTTTGGCACTCAAAAGAGAGCTTCATGGTAAGTTAAGGAGTAAAAATAGAACTATTTCTTTTCAATCAAAGTGGCACAATCTGAGTGTCTTAAGGTAGAATACCCGTAATGTGGCCATTTTGAAATTCATAAATCATCGGCCTTTTTCCGAGCGGTGTCGTAACGTATCCGAATATATTCGGTCGCTGTCGAAGATATTCGGCGGTGGAAAGTTCCACCGCCGAATGTTTTCGACGTCGCCCGAATGCTTCCGACGTCGCGCGAATCTCATTAGGGGTGGACTACCTTAATCCAATATTTTGCCGACTTTTTTTTTTGTATTGGAGCATTCCAACCATAATTAGGTACCAAACACTAATTCGTGCAACTTCGCTGTTTTCCATGGAACAGAAATTGACCAGGTTTCTCAGTTTCTTTGAAGTTTATGAAATCCGGATTACTCGTCAATAGCGAACAGTTTTCCCGCGTTCGTGTGCTAAAAATAGATTTCCGATGGGAATACCCCAACAACGTCATTCGAATATTCTCGGATCTTATCGTTACTCAAGATCCCCTCGAATGTATTACAGTTGCCGGCATGAGCCGATCCGGCCCATATCACTCCGCAAGCATAACAACGGTAGTGCGGTCACGACAACGGAAGCAGACCAAACAACTATTTAAATCTACGCCAGAAAAATATTTGAAACAAACAGCGTTCAAAAGTCGATTGTATCCTAGTAAATGTCACAAAATTTTACCAGATAAAATAATTGATGTGATTTACCGATCATTGACAGAATATTTCACTTGAATTATAACGTTAGCTAAAGGATTGAATTGTTTTGGTGACGTCATTTACGCGCGTCTACTTTCACGTTCAATATGGCGGTCACTGTATTACGCTCGAGATCATGTTGCAACCACGTTCCAACGCGGCAAAAGGTTGCAAACAGTCTCGAGGGTCGCGATTGCAACAACGTTTGCCGGGTACCAGTCTAATATTTTGTTTATCGGTCAATGAATCGGACAATTTTTCGTAACCGTGTTAGCAAAAAAATATTATTTTCAAGCGCGATATTAGTCGATCATAGATAATGCAGGCGGGAACTAAAACTACGAAACATTGCGCATATGCAACATGCAACATTGCTTCCAGATACGAAGACAGACCAGAAATGACAAACGTTTTTTCTTGAGATTCCTCAGCAGCTTAACCAGAAAAAACATCGAAAAGTCTGAAAGTAAAGTAGCTATGATCATGAAACTTCTCTGGTAGATAGATCTCACCAAGGAGAAGTGCAACGTACAAGGAACATAACTCTATCTTGCTTATTTTGTGAGTTAGATTGCCCATTGTTGTAGTGAAAGCCTATGGAGTATCAAATCACATTCAGCGACAAATTCTAGTTTTTTTCTATATTAACCCTTTCCCAAACAAGACCGGTTTTGACGTCCCCAACAGAAAATTCTTGGGAAAACATTGAGGCAAAAGCAGAAAATGATGATCGACAAAATCGAAAAGGCATGCACAGCAGACAAAATGAGTGTGAATAACTTCTTTGGATATTGATGATCATCCTCCTTTTGCCTCAATATTTTCTCCGAGATGAAACACTAAAGATATTCACATCCGTTTTGTCGTCTGCAGACTTTTTTTTAATTTAGCCCAACATGACATTATGTCGTTTTGGAAAGGGTAAGCGAGCACGCACGAGCGGCACGATGAAGTCAGGACATGTCCGTATGTGTAAATATTACTTGTCAACTGCTTATTTCATAGTTACCGATCTTAAAAAGTACACGACAGTGCAGCAACCTTCTCAACTCGGAATTAGAATGTTTCTCAACAAATGATTACAGCAATCAAGCTCTTAGAATGTTATCTCCGGCAAGTTGAAGGTGGAAAATCTTCGCGAGATTCACAGCCATATTTGTACGATAAGGGATTCCCAATCTATTTTTAGACCTGTGAGGCGTGACGATGACGTATTTGTTCACACGGAAAATCGAAGCCTATTTCAGTCATCACGGATAAAGGCGAAGTTGCCTGCGAAATAGACTTAACTATTTGGCATCTCGCCATGGCTGGGAAACGTAATAAGTCAGTCATTTTCTTTAGACCAGCCTAAAATGCCAATGAGCGTAATGTCAGGTGATTTTGAGAAAACTTCACCTAAGGGTAAGGTGGGGCAAAACGCCCCCAAATTGTTTTTGGTCATTATCTTCAAAACTAATGGCGATGTAGATGTATTTTTTGCAGTGTTACAAAGCTTAGAGTCAGCTGAACATTATGACATGTGATTTTGACTTTGCATTATTAAATATGCATTTTATAGGCAAAAATAATAATTTTTCAAAAGGGGCGTTTTGCCCCACACCTGGGGCAAAACGCCCCTCACGGTGGGGTAAAACGCCCCCGGGGCGTTTTGTCCCATGCTTCAAATTTATTCATTTTAAGTTGACTGAAGATAGGTCTTACGCTTGAAATCAATATCTATCGGGTGTTCTTCGTGGTCAATTTTTATTTTTACGGTCGAGTACGTGGGAAAACAAAGATTTCGACAATGTGCCTTTTGATCCAGTGACTAACACTCTTTTGATGTTATTCGCTTAATAAACAAAAATAATAAACACACATAGAATGTAGAAGGCATGTAAATGTGTATCAAGGTTAAAAGATTTAAAAGAATACCTATAATAGAAATTAACAATACGTCGGCATTTTTCGGGCGTTGCCGTAATCATTCGGCGGCAGATTTTCCCCTTCGTAACGTTTCCGTATAGATCGGAAACCGCCGAATGGTCTACGATCACGTCCGGAAAATTCCGAAAAAGGGGACGTTTTGCCCCATGAGACTGGGGGCGTTTTACCCCAAAGTGACAATTTCACCATTTATCAAAATATTCCAAATACACCAAATATTTTACAAAATGTTTCTTTTTCAATATAACAACAATGTAATGTGCTATAGATATATGTATTGCATATCAGATAGAATATATCCGTGCCGGATGTAACACGAAATAAATGGCAGCAGGAAATAATAAGAAATGGCCCGAAAATGATTTTTTGCGAAATATTTTCTTATTGACTAATGTTAGAGCTAAAACTTTTCTGTCAGATAATCTACACATTTTTTACAATCAAATTAACGTTATAAGTTTGTTATAAATATTGGCATTTCCTAGAAATCGATGGGGGGCGTTTTACCCCAAGGGGCGTTTTGCCCCACCTTACCCTACACCCATGAAGGTAGGAGGATCTGTGCTTACAAAATGTGGACATATGCAGAGCTGCATATAAAAAGGGACAATCGCTTTTCAAAACGCAAAATTTCATTAACTGTTGATTAAACCACATGTTGTTGATACTCACTGGAATCGTCTCATCGAGACAATTCAAATGAGTACACACAACATAGGGTTTGGATTTGAAATAACAAATGAGCCGGGATCTGGAAAAAACGTCCCTTATTGTATTTTTAAAAATTGCGCTTGAAGATCAGCCTGTTGTCAAATATAGTCCAATATGCATCCATGCTGCTCTCTTTAAGTTACTAAATGTCACAAAGAAGCTATATGAGAACAACGTGGATCCTGATCAGACTGTGCGTATGCACAGGCTGATCCGGGTCTATGTTGGGCTCAAAAGCCTTAAGGGACGTTTTTCCAGCTCATGGCCCAAATATAAAATGCCTTTATCCCGTCTTATCTGTTAGTCTGCCTACGTGTGTGGCCACTTGAAAGGACAAACATAATTATGAAGATGGTGCCATTTCTGCCGATCATCGACCGCGTACTTAACCCTTTCTCAAACAGCAAAATTTTAGGGTGATTCACCTCAAAAATTGCCCCAAGTGACAAAATGATTGTTATTTAAGATAATTATGATTTGTGTAAATTATGGAATAGAAAATATTGAGACAACAGGAGAAACCGCTGGTTATCAGCAGTCTTCTTTTGTCGCAATGTTTCCTAAACCTTTTCTATTAGGGACCCCGAAAGACGGTCTTGTTTGGGAAAGAGTTAAATGAACATCACATCAAAGAATCAAAACTTATATGAATAAGAAATTCATGCATTAACACACGGATGAACATTTATATGTAAGTTCGTTTAAGGTAGTCCATCCTAATGAGATTCAAGCGCCGTCGGAATTTCGTAAGGCGTCGTTAACATTCGCTTAAAGAATCCGAACCTATTCGGTCGACGTTGCAAACATTCGGATGTGGAATCTTCCTCAACCAAATGTTTACGACGTCGTTCGAATAATTCCTAGGTTGCTTGAATATCATTAGGGGTGGACTGCATTAATAAGATAGCAACTTTATCAACGACAAAACATTAAAAACAAATATGAATAAGTCATAATTTGGAGAACGGCCCTATGCGCTCATTAAATTGATTTACAGTTCCTTCTCACAAACAAGTATTCATTAAACTGTTGTCCTTCGACCCCGCCGCCCGTCGACGCTTCGATCTTGAAACCTTGGTTCAGAAGTCTTTGGAAAACCTGCACGGAGTTTAGTTTACAAAATCCGTTCAGTGGAAATTTGATGACGTAACGATTGTCCATATTGAACCCAGAATTCCGTGAATCCATGAGCGCCGAACTTAGTTCCGGAAAAACGTCCTCTAACAGAAATCGCTCTGCGCTTAACGAAATTCGTTCTCCAAGATCCGGGCTCAAACTAACCGCAACACAGTCACAGAATTCATTTTCTTTTCCGGATTTCGAGTCATTAATGTCCATTTTTTCTTTCTTTACGTTTTTTCCTTTCATCATGATCTCCAATTCGCGCATCATTCCGTGAAGTTCGAAGTACTTCGCCTCCTCATAAAGTTGTTCTAGTTCCCGGAAGTTGTCAGGGAGCATGAGTTTACATGACCGGATGTAGTTCAGAATGTACCGGAAGAGTTTTCCGTCCCGGTCTATAAAGTAGTGCTGTTTTAACGTGTCCAAAACGATCGGCACGCTGCCGTTGAACAATCGAGCCAGCTTGGTTTCTGGAAATCTGGAAATATATGGAATAAAATGTTGGTTTCGTTCGAAAATGTCCTAACTTGAATAGCTTGAATAAGCTGACGTTACGACATTTTCGAACGTGTTTTTGTCAAAAGCAGATGTGCAAAACCTGGCATGAAATAATTCATAATACTTTAGCACCCGTGGCATTAAAAAAATAATATGTTGGTGACACTTTCCAAAACTTTTATTTAATGGATATAGTTAAATAATTTGTCATATAGCACCTTCGAAATATAACATGATTGTATAATTATGCATGTCTCTTTTGAAAAAAAAAAAAAAAAAAAAAAAAAAAAAAAAAAAAAAAAAAACATCTATTTTGCTAATACATGTACGTGTAATCAAATTTAATCAACATTAGTCTAATAAAAGAAATGTACCTTTATTTTGTCGTCTTTAACATTAGTTTACGCAGACGTTTCTAAGCGCATGTTCTAGCTTTTATTCGGCATTTTACAGAAGCCTAAAAACCGGATCAAAAATTCGTGTATTTTGTCAGATGGTTAAAACGATTAAGCTTTGACGCGACGTTCGCTGTAAAAATATGTGGAAGTTGCAACTTATCTTTAGAGGCATTCGAATTGTCAACTGTTATTACATATCGTCGCTTTTCTTCGAAAACCTCGTATCTGCAGCTTGTTTTAAGATGCAGATACGAGGTTTTCGTAGAAAAGCGACGATATACGTCTTGAAATGACACAATGCTTTTTGGGAAGGCACCATTTATCTATCTCTAATTAAAGCTAAGTTTAAACATAGCCATGAGAAAGAACATTTCAATGCATTTTGTCCCGTCACGTAAAAGGGATCTATGGATATAACGAACTGAAATATCAGATGTTTAAGATGTTTATAGTTTGAGTTCTTCCCCCCCCCCCCCCCCCCAAAACAGTCAATGATTCTGACGCCATTACTATGAAATCATTTAGAAATCATTCATAAACTCAGCAGTGAAACCAAAGTTCAATGCGTAAAATTAGTCTTTTTACCGTGTGCAATCCCTTTAATTTCGGAACAGCGTGGAATTATATGTTTGGGAGAGAGATGAAAAGAATAACTACGCATATTTCACAAACTTCAAACTTTCAAATTGCAAATGTTTTTGATGGTGCTTAAAGTTTTGACCGAAGTCATATTGTGCGGCTTGCACGGTCTGACATTGTCGGTCGACACTTTTCGCAATTTCAAAAAATTCATATGTTCTTCTCATATGAATTGTGTTGTATATGGCGGCGGTTATTAGTGATAGTGTTGTGTAAGCCGAGGAATGAAAAAATTAAGGACTAACCAAACCAAATTCTACATCGGGAGAAACCTGGTGGTGCCTCGAAAAGTCAACGGGGGAATATAGATCAACAACAACAACAACAAGGCTTCTTTTCGTTTGACAGATCACATTTAAACTTTAACAATATATGTGTTATAAATTTAAATTAAGCAATAAAATGTTTACCAGAAATTCTTAATTTCACAAGATTCGTTATTAGCGAAATGTATCGCCATCGGGCAAAACGTTCTTATACAAAGTATGTAAATAAATACTAAATAGGTTTGCGTCATTTGTAAAGAAAACCAAACTTTGTCCATCATGTAGTACGTAATATTTCTCTTACATTTAAGGTATTCCATCCATCATTAGATACCAAACACTTCGTGCAGTTTTGGGCATCATCCCTGACAACGCACATTGACGAGGGATACGGACCGTTTGCATTTACATTGAAAAAGCATAAGTACAAAGTGTATTAATTATGCACTAACGAAATATTTGTTTTGGCATAAAAAGAAGTACTCGTGACCTAAAATGTATTCGGAATCTCAAAATTTTAACCAAAAGTAGCACTTTGCACCTATCATTTTAATGAACAGAATGACGCACGAGCGGAATGGACGGGCGCAGATCCCCTTTTCAGCTGGCATGTCATTTCTGATTATATACAACACGTCTAAAAATGAAGGAAAATTGTTCAAAGGGTGTTTAAGGCTGCATTTATAAAAGTTTAATATTTCAACTGGATTTTTTCGCCACAAGTCAAATAAATTGCGTGAATTCGTTTTCATCTAATGAACTTCTCATTATAGAGTTAGTCGCCCGGGGCTAAGCTAGGTTTTTTAAAACTCTTTTCCAAACGGCAAAAAGTGGGGTTTTCTGAATTGAAAGATGCTGCAGAGGACAAAATGGATATTGATTAAGACTACGTTGGTACATTGTGTAACATAGAAAATATTGAGGCAAAAGGAGAAAATGCTGATTATCAGCATCTTCTTCTTTTGTCTCAATGTTTTCCCAAGCCTTCCCCATCAGATAGGGTACATTAAAACCAGGGTTTTTTTAATAGGAAAGGATTTCTAAACGAACACAAAGCTACTTGAAATGCCGCCTAGTACGAAATATACCCTTTCAAAGCTATCTAAACGAGGATTTTTGCCCGAAGCGACTATTTGATTGCCAGCTACACCGACTTACATTCATGTATAGATTTTAACCTAGGGCATTCTGAGACTCTTTTCGTATAGTTAGAAAGGTAAAAGGAAAAAAGAAACAACAACAACAACAACAACAGCAGCAGCAGCAGCAACAACAACAGCAGCAGCAGCAGCAGCAGCAGCAGCAACAGCAACAAAACCAATTTTGTGGTATTTTATTTAAACACTTTATCGAGTAAAACCTAGTTTTGCCTTCCTAATAGAAAACTCTAAGAAATCATGAAAGCAAAGTAAGACATTGCTGATAATCAACGTTCTCTTTTCCCTGAACATTTTCCATGCTACAACATATGCCCTACATATTTCTACTTTTGATATACTTTTATTTGTCCTCTGTTACATAGTGGCTATCACATAGAGTCACGCTAATAGTATGTCGTCTAGAAAAAAATATTAACTATAAGGGTTTTTTCTTCTTTTCCTCTTTTTTTTATCTTTTTATTTGTGAATTTTGATAAAAACTGCGACGAAAATACACTACCGGCATGGACTAGACGACAACATTCCATACCGATCCAAATGCAAAGCATGTGTAGACGCCAAGGTAAAAGGGTATATGTGTACCAGAGGCAATATCATATAGGATCTGCGTGAAAGAATGGTGGAAAAAGGAGACAGTCCTGATACATCAACGGTTATCTTCTCCTTTTCACCTAATTTTTTCCAGATGTGTTTAATCAATCCATTGATTCCATTTTTTGTTTTTTGGAGAAGGTAAAGAATGACCCCGGGCCAGTTTCAACAATCCAAAGACGATCTTATTTCTATCCGCAAGTTAAAGTAGGGAATTTTGTCTGTGTTATTGCAAAAACCTCGTAACTCCAGCTTGGATTAAGCTGGAGTTACGAGGTTTTGCAACAACACAGACGTTTTGTCTGTTTTTCTGTGGCTGACGTGAAAAAGCCCGGGGCCTTCCGGTCGTGGCTATGGCAACAAGAGCAAGTACACAGAAATCGTTAATCTAATATCAGCCCGGAGGGTACCGGGAATTGTTTGAGAAATTTTCAACAGCGGAATGCCGACGGCTTCACTGCAAATGTTCACCATAAAACAGGCTTCTTAAACAACACTTGTCTTTCGGGGATTTTAAGGATTTGATTTTTTGTCTTATTTTCAAAACTAAATGTTGCCTTCGGACGGTTAATGTATCAAAGCTCCTTTTGGCATATTAGGCCTTCTGGAATAATGTAGTATCGCCAGGATTCATAAGTATTGTGTTACGACGTTTTCGAACGTATAATACGATATATTTGCAAACTAAACAACATAAGACAAGAATATGCTTCAAAAGGGCATCGCTAGCGGTTAAGATCTTCACGTAACTCTGGCTATGCGTTGCCTATGGTATTGTATCACCTTGCGTCTATCTTTTGACTGCGTATTGTCGTAAGTTATTCCAATCATTGTTCAAAGAATATGACCGAGCAAGTTTTGTTTTTCTTAACCCAATCAAATTTTGACATTACCTATAAACATGATTTAGCTACGAATTAAACTGCCAACATACGATTCTGTGCACAATAACCAATGTCAGCGTTGGTAAACGAATACGTGACAAAAATGCAATTTACCAGTGTATGGTGCTTTGTAATCCACATCGACATCTTGTTAGAGATAGTTCAACACTCCGGGTAACTAGTATTTGGAAATTGCAACAGCAAACACTAGTGATTTTGCTAATAGTTTCATTTTCGACAATTCTACATTTCTGTTTTTAGCCAGCTTAGGGTAGTCCATCCCTAATGAGATTAACCCGACGTCGTTAACATTTGTTACGTATCTGAACTTATTCGGTCGACGCCGTTAACATACGGCGATGGAAGGTTCCATCGCCGAATGTTAACGATGTCGTTCGAATAATGCCGACGTCATGTGAATCTTATTAGGGATGGACTACTTCACACGGTGAAGGTGTTCCTCATTCTCAATGGACCTATTCATGGTTATTTGATCTAGGTATACATATATAAATGAAATTGCCAGAGGGATGTTTGTGAAATATCGACAAACATTCCAAATTAATCCCTGCACCCTGGGGATAGTGTTGAGCGAGTTCCACTGCTTAGGATTATTTACTTTTATCCATAGACCTTAACCAGGTTTCACGTCGTTTTCAACATTCTTGAGTAATACCACAGGAGCTGTAAAACGCCATATCTGTATAACGAATTCGAATAAACGACCGCGGATTCTTTACAGGTTGGAACTAGCAGATCAACTTGTTAATCAGGCCCGTAGGAAGCAATTTCATATGGGGGGGGCTAAAGCCAATTAAGAAAATTTGGCATTTTTGGTCAGCATTGGGGGGAGCTTAGCCCCCCCCCCCCCCCTGTTCCTACGGGCCTGTTAATTACAGAGTTACAATTGACAACTTTCAAGTCATTTTATTCATTTGACGTCATTTGAAGCCAGTACAGGGCTTGTTTTGGCAACGATTAATCCAGATGCTGTTCATTTGTTTCAATATGCTTTTCAATTTTCAATCATCCATATTGTACAGAAATCATAATGTTTTGTACTTACTATTTAATTTTAATTGAATTAGTAAAGAGGAGGTCGCTCTGTAGTAGGTTTACCGCTTGGTTCAATATTGGTCGCCTACGGTCGAAGTAAGCAAGTAAATAAGTCATAATACGTGCGACATCGGTGACAAGGCGCGATGCTCCCTGACAAGCGCGCAGGACGTTTTGGCCAAACTTACAATCATGAACATAGGATTATGTATATGGGAAAAATCGCCAAGAGTAGGTTCAGGTCATAGAACCATAGACGCGTAGGACGCATTGGGACTACGAATATGCCCCAATATTTTTTCTGGGAGAACGCAAACATTTAAAGTGACTTTTTTTTACATCTTTTGCCAAAGATAAGTACATCGTATATCAGGAAGACATATCTTAAGATACAAAGATATCGTGGTTTTGGTCGTATACCCACCTTGTTAACGTTTCCAGCGACGAGGTGTAAATGACGCCTCCTACGTCAATATGTACCGGAGCTGTGTACCGGGTAGGCGTCGCCGGGCACGGGACACCGGATATTTTACTCGGAAATCCCCCGCCGCCATTTTGGTTTGGTACCGGGGATGGCGCTGTGGAGTTTACAGGCGATGACATTCGTCTACCGCCCTCTGCTATCGACACCTTCAGCTCCAGTCTTGATGTTGGGTATGTTGATCAGTCTGAAACGATAAAAGACGAAAACTAGCTTTATGTTAGATCCTCTTTATACATCATGAATAGATCCCAAAAACATCGTGCAATTTTGGTGCCGCCATTTTGATTTGGTACCCAGGTTGGCGCGGAGGAGTTTACAGGCGATGACATTCGTCTACCGCCCTCCGATATCGACACTTTCAGCTCCAGTCTTGATGAGATATCGTTAGACAGGTCTAAAACGATATTACACGAAATATTCATACAGCCATATTTTGGATCTCCACTTATAAATAAATGTACTTTTCTGAATTCGAAGCTCATCTCTAAGCACGGGACATTTAGCAACACCGACTATCGTAATTTTGTGTGTTCTAATTGAAAACATTAACGGTTGAAAAAATATAATGATATATTACATGCATAATTGCTAGCTTTTTAGCTCACCTGAGCACAAAGTGCTCGAGGTGAGCTATTGTGGTCACTCACCGTCCGTCGTCCGTCTGTCCGTCTGTCTGTCTGCCTGTCCGTCCGTCCGTCAACAATTTCTTCAAACATCTTCTTCTCCACAACCAAAGGGTCAATTTTGACCAAACTTGGCAGGAATGTTCCTTGAGTGACCCTTCTCAAAACTTGTTCGCGGATTTTTGATTCGTCAAAAAAAGTGAGCGTGGCAGGGCGGGGCTTATCGGACTTAGAGAAATCCTAAGAAAATTCTTTAAAAATCAACTAATGGGCCAATTTTAATCAAACTTGGCAGAATTGTTCCTTGAGTGACCCTCCTCAAAATTTCTTTGCAAATTTTTGATTCGTCAAAAAATGTGGGCGTGGCAGGGCGGGGCTTATCGGACCAAGAGAAATCGTTAAACAATTCTTCAAAAATCTTCTTCTCCTTAACCATTGGGCAAATTAGAACCAAATATGGCAGGAATGTTCCTTGGGTGACTTTCCTTAACCCTTTCCCAAACGGCAAAATTTTAGGGTGATCCTCTTCAAAAACTGACACAAATGACAAAATGGGAAGTTATTAAAGATATAATTTGTGTAAAATATGGCATAGAAAATATTGAGACAAAAGGAGAAACTGCTGGTTATCAGCAGTTTCTCCTTTTGTTTCAATGTTTTCCCAGACCAATTCTATTAGATACGTCAAAAGCAGGTCTTGTTTGGGAAAGGGTTAAAAGTTGTTCGCCAATGTTTGATTCGTCCAAAAATGTGGGCGTGGCAGGGCAGCGCTTATCGGACTTGGAGAAATCATAAAAAAATTCTTTAAAAATCAACCATTGGCCCAATTTCTACCAAACTTGGCAGAAATGTTCCTTAGGTGACTCTTTTCAAAATTTGTTCGCAAATTTTTTATTCGTCAGAAAAAGTGGGCATGGCTTATCAGACTTACAGTAATCCTAAGAAAATTCTTTAAAAATCAACCATTGGCCTGATTTGAAGCAAACTTTACAGAAATGTTCCTTTAGTGACCCCTTTCAAAATTTGTAGGCAAATTTTGTATTTGACAAAAAAAGTGGGCGTGGCAGGGCATGGCTTATCAGACTTAGAGAAATCATAAGAAAATTCTTTAAAATTCAAGCATTGGGCAAATTTGAAACAAATTTGGCAACGATGTTCCTTTAGCGACCCTTTTCAAAATGTGTTTGCAAATTTTTGATTCGTCAAAAAAGTGGGTGTGTCTTAAACTTCTTTCAGGTGAGCGATATAGGGCCATTCTGGCCCTCTTGTATATTAATATTGACAATATTTATAAGAACTAAGAAATAGGAATGAGTCAAACGCAAGTTACCCAATCAAAATGAAAATTATTTTGCTATAGATCTACGTGTACATGCATATTGCAAAACTAAGATATGGGCTCGATCACACCTCAAAACACGACGGACAAGCCTTTCCCACTTAACCCTTTCCTAAACGTCAAAATCTTAGAGCGATCCACTTCAAAAACTGCCACAAATGACAAAATGGATGTTAATAAAGATAGAATTTGTGTAAAATATTGCATGGAAAATATTGAGACAAAAGGAGAAACTGCTGGATATCAGCAGTTTCTTCTTTAGTTTCAATGGTTTCCCAAGCCTTTTCTATTAAGGACGTCAAAACCAGGTCTTGTTTGGGAAAGGGTTAAGGTATTACATCCACCATTAGATACCAAACACGTCGTGCATATCCGGACAACAAAAATATTCCTTGGCAGTGGAAGTTGACGAGGGCATCCCTTGTCAAGTTCCATTGTTAAGGATGACGTTTGGAAATTGAAAAGAGTGTCATTCGTTAAGTGCCGTTACCACGGATGACACCCGAAGATGTACGAAGATCTATTATTAAACACTCATAATTATGGAAGTCTTTGAATAAAAGTGCTTGTCTTGGAGCATTTTTCTATGACGTTATAATCAATACTGCGTTATTGCAAACTGCCTACAGGCAACTGGCACTGCTTCCCGTTAACATGTATAAAGTAGGCCTTTTGTTTGAAAGTACGCCTCGAGCAGAGTTTCCTACAATATATATTACCAGTCATACAAAAACTATCATCTTTGATCCAATAATTCAATCGTTTCTTCTAGAACCTGAATGAGACCCTAAAATGATGCTTTTCAACAAAAACCTCGTAACTGTGGCTTTAAACAAGCCACAGTTACGAGGTTTTTGTTGAAAAGCGACGATAATGACGTTATCATATCGCTGCTTTTCTTCTAAAACCTCGCCTTGATCAAAATCATTAATTAATACTAAATACGAGTAGCCTATATTTTCAATTTAATTATTAAAATTGCACTTTTCGAATAATTATCATGGGCTTTGAAATTAGGCCTACTTATTCTTGTATTCTAATGTAATAAACTTATTAAAGGTTATCTTTCAAATTCCAAATCGCTGAACATGAGGCAATCTGTTGTCCATAATGAGACTTATCGGACCTTGACAGACTGCCAATCGGTTCTACAACAATCTTCAGATTGACTTTGACTACGGAAAGCTTAAATAAGTGAAAGCTACAAGATTACGGTCTGCAATTGGTGGTACTATACCGATCATCAACTGAATGCAACCAGTGTTACTAGATCGGGTATATCTATGACGGGATTTTTTCCGAACAATAATAAGACCAACACGGGTAGGCCTATAACCAATTCACATAAGTCAACTGTAAGTCTGAACTAAGCAAAATGTTTCAAGTTTCAACATTGGTCAGACTGCGCGATAATCGCAGTCTGACCATGAAGATACTTTTCACAAGTCCAGAAAGTCCATTTCAAGCCAAAGGGTACAATTGAACGTGTGCCTACTTTTCACAAGTCCAGAAAGTCCATTTTAGCTAAACGGGTACCACTTTAATAATGTATAATTGATTTCATCGAAATATGACTGGAGGCAGACTTCTCGTGTGCCTAACGAATGTAACAATTCGCCGGAAGCTGACGCGCCTTTGTGTCGACTAATAGTGACTAGATAATAAATACAGAAACAGAGACCGAGTACTTTCACATCAGGAAGGTTATTTTTTTTTATTCTAGTGGATTTTTCCATTGAATCCAAACAGGTTCGAAACCTGACTCTGCCATTATCCTGTCTGTGAGTATAACGTCCCATCCAAATGCTACGGCCACGTGAAAGCGGAACCCTGGTGGTTACAAATCCACCGCCTTACAACTGTACCAGATCAAACGCCGACTTTATAATACAAACGATTGCTGGATTTCTGTTCCTGTCTAGTAAAGCTAATACCACCGATACACTGAAGGAAAACAACCACGGTGTATAATCACATGACTCAGAATTTCCGATAATCTTTAATAATGTTGTTAATACTTGACCAATTTGAATTCGGTTTGAAGTAGAGAAGGTGGGTTAATGTCTGGAATACGCTGCACGTGTTGGATTTTTGAAAAATCAACTGATGAAAAAGTTAATGAAGATAAACCAAAATATTGGTTTATCTTCAATAACCCTTTTATCAGTTGATTTTTCAAAAATCAACGACGTCCATCTAATGCGTGACATCTGTCCATCTTCTCTGCTTCAAACTGAATTCAAAACGGTCCCGTATTAACAAAATTATTGAAGAAATTTTGAAATTGTTAAGTCACGTGATTATACACCGTGACAACGCAAGGCCATGCCCAACACTTTACAAAATGGCGGTATACTGGTTCCCTCTTACACGGCGCTTCGTTTTTGCCCCTTACGGCAAACATGTCATACTGACTTTTGAAAAGAAGAATTGGGAGAGAAAGAAGACTAAACAAACAACCAGCGAAACTGGGCGGTGTTCTACCCCATGCTAAAACTGTGCTCCAATTTGTAAATTGGCAGCTTTTCACATAATTTTGGCGGAGAAAAATAAGTGCATGCACTCTAAGCTACAGTTCAATTGTTTAGAGATGTATTTGGGTATGTGAGGATAAGAGCTTGGAACAGAGCATATACATGCACGAGAGGGCATTTGTCGGTAAAAATTGGCATTTCTCTTTTAAATTCAGAGACAGGTTTAAAAAGAAAAAGAAAAACACACACACGAGTTATCCGAATTTCAAATGCGTCATGCACAGTTAGACTTTGTGGAGATTGACTGCGACAAGATTGATCGAATTCCGGTTGAAACTGTAGAGTAAGTTACCCACTCACTCGCTTTTCAAAATCTTGTTTTGCAAACTGATGGACAGACGTATCCATGGACGGGCGACATATAACATAATACTGTCGGACGCATAATAGAGATGGGATACGTCTTACCTACCAGAATCTTGAAAAAAATGCTTATCCTCACAATTGGTTAAAAACCTTTATTGATGATGCGTTTAAATTAAAGGGAGATATTTTATAAATATTCGTCATTTTAAACGCAAATCAACAACAAAACAGAAGTTAAGGTAGTCCATCCCTAACGAGATTCACTCGACGTCTGGATTTTTGGTGCGACGTCGTAAAACGTTCGTTACGTAGCCTATCCGATCCTATTCGGGGGACGTCGTAAACATTCGACGGTGGAACGTTCCACCGCCGAATGTTTACGACGTCGCCAGAATAATTCCGACCTTATTTAGGGATGGACTACCTTAATTGAGTTATCGAATCTTTACAACGGTGATAGGCTTATTTAGCTTAAAAGTGAGGGCGCCTTTTCAAATGCTCCAAAATGCAGCTGATTTGAGTAAGTGAAGTAGAAAATTCTAGGTCGCGTTCCGGAACATCTGCCATTTGCCTAGGGCAAGGCTTCAGCAAATGTAAGATTCTTTCGTTTCTTTGAAGAGGGTAGAAATTATGAGAAATTTTCAACACCTCTATTCACATACATGTATTAAAATGCAGTGTTTAATTTATCATCGCCTCCTGGGGCGGACTGGTAGCCCTGCGGCCCTTGGTAAATGGTCCATCCTTTTTAAATAATAATAAAGACCATCTAAAACATAGATTCCCATAGTATTTTGTCAGTATTTATTGATTTTAAATGTGTTACAAATAACTTATTACAAAGAAAAAACTAGAATGATAGCCTATACATGTTTAAACCATTTTACTTACAAATATGCTCCAAATATGGCGCCACACGTACGTTTGTCAAGCGTGCGCCATGCTTTTCTGGGCCTAGGTTCCAGCTAGGAATCTGTGAAACTTAAACCTTTCCTAAATAAAACATTGGTTTGGCTTTCCAAAGAAAAGAACTGGGAAAATGTTTTCCAAAAGCTTTCCTATTAGGGACGTCAAAATACTAGGAAAACAAACCGCCCTATTTTTGTATGTTCGAACCCCCTTCACAGAAATCCTGGATCCGCCACAGAGCCGTGGCTGCAGTTACAACATTTTCGATACGCTGAATGTGCAGTCTCAAAAGAGTCGATGTTTCCCCATGTCCTTACATTCCCTTTTTCACATGGCCATCACATCCTGCCGAGTCTAAGTCGCTCGCCGAGGGCAGAAAATAGTTGAAACCTAATAGATATATCGCGTTCTGAGCCAGGGGGACTTTTCCATTAACTAATTAGTGGGACCCGCGGGCTGAATTGTCGACCCAGGGACATTTATACATTCTGACCCTCGCTCACCCGCGGCACATTTTGCGCATTTTTACTACATTTTGTCTTTCACGTTCAAAAATACCGTAACTACAGCTTATTCAACCTGAAGTTACGGTATTTTCGAACGTAACCGGGAATTTATTTGTACATGCAATGTATCATAGTTAAGATCCTGTTTTTTTTTTTATTTACTAAAAAACCTACTAGATTATTACTATTTATTACCATAGGACACAATTTTAGACTATTTCAAATCGAAAGCTCAGAGAAATGACGAAATATTGTACATATAAAATGTTATAAGGCCTACAAGAAAAAAAAATACCCCCGGTATATTAAGGGAAAATGAGATACCGTTTTATTCACAAACGTCAAAATTCCACACCGTCACTCACTGGTCGTGAACTCGGCCAAAGCGTTGGACGTTTTTTCGCGATCATAGTATTCCGTCGGTGTTGTTATAAAATATCGTAACTACGGCTTCGATAAAGCCGTAGTTACGAGATTTCATAACAACACAGACTGTTTGTCAATACATATCGGTAAACCCGGTGTATTTTTAGAACAATTTTATTGTTATTAGAACAAGAGGCCCAGGAGGGCCTGAATCGCTCCACTGGTTAAAGTGGAAGAATTTTCTCATGATTTCTTGTAAGCCTTACACAGCGGCAGCAAAATCTTGATATTTGTGAACAAATTTGGAAGAGAGACTCAAAGAACATTCTTGCAAAGTCTGGTTCAAATTGGCCTTATGGTTGATTTTTAAAGAATTTTCTTATGATTTCTCTAAGTCTGATAAGCCCCTTTCTCCCTGCCACGGCCACATTTTTTTGACAAATATAAAAATTTGTGAACAAATTTTAAATAGAACTCTAAAGGCACATTCCTGCAAAGTTTGGTTCAATTGGGCACACTGGTTGATTTTTTAAGAATTTTCTTATGATTTCTTTAAGTCTGATAAGCCCCTTCCTCCCTGCCACGGCCACATTTTTTGACAAATGTAAAAAATTGTGAATAAATTTTGAAAAGAGAGACTCAAAGAACATTCCTGCAAAGTCTGGTTCATATTGGCCCTATGGTTGATTTTTAAAGAATTTTCTTATGATTTCTCTAAGTCTGATAAGCCCTTTTCTCCCCGCCACGGCCACATTTTTTGACAAATGTAAAAATTTGTGAACAAATTTGGAAGAGAATGACTCAAGGCACATTCCTGCCAGGTTTGGCTCAAATTGGCCCTATGGTTGATTTTTAAAGAATTTTCTTATGATTTCTGTAAGTCTGATAAGCCCCTTTCTCCCTGCCACGCCCACATTTTTTGACAAATGTAAAAATTTGTAAACAAATTTTGAAGAGGATGACTCAAGGCACATTCCTGCCAGGTTTGGTTCAAATTGGCCCAATGGTTGATTTTTAAAGAATTTTCTTATGATTTCTCTAAGTCTGATAAGCCCCGCCCTGTCACGCCCGCATTTTTTGACGAATCAAAAATTCGCGAACAAGTTTTGAAAAGGGTCACCTAAAGAACATTCCTGCCAAGTTTGGTCAAAATTGGCCCACTGGTATAAGAGGAGAAGATGTTTAAAGAAAAAGTTAACGGACTTACGCACGCACGCACGCACGGACGCACGACGGACACAACGCCATGACAATAGCCCGCTGGCCTTCGGCCAGTGGAGCTAAAAACTATCCAATCAGATCTTTAGACTCACATTTAAACGCAAAATATCTGTACCTCGTTGTAGCGAAAAACGTCCCTCGCTTTGGCCGAGTTCACCACCAGTGTCACTGTCCCATTTCGAAACCTACTGCTGAGGACAAAATAGGCGCAGATACAGATTGGAAATAAATGTGTAAATATAAGTCATAAGCTAATGGAAATACAGGAAAGGGAAAATGTTATAAACGATCTCTTCTGTTGTCTCGAAGTTTCCCAATTATTGTATTCTATGAACGTTTCTCAGCTTTTCAAGAAGCCACGAACTAAGCTGTTGCTATGATAGTTCCAAGTTGTATGCCCTAGTCTGCGACATCTTAAACCACAAGTATACCAAACGGCAAAATGTCAGACTTGTTCAAATTCAAAGATGTTGCAGACGACTATTTCGAGTGAATGAAGGTTTGTTCTTCTTACTTTATGTCAACTTGGGTAGAAAACATAGTTGGAAATGAAAAAATGGGTTGTGACGAGCAATTTCTTCATTTCCCAAAATGTTTTCCCACGACTGCTTTAACTATATTGATTCTAAAAGCGTCAATGTGTGTGAATTGGTTAAATTTAGACCTTTTTTGTCTGGTTCGAATTTTAGACAAGGATTAAAATCGGGGACTGTAGAATAGAACAGAACTTCAAAAAATTGAAGTCTATCTGCCCTCAAGCAAATTTGTATTGAAAGGTTCATTTTACAAAGTTTGCTTTTGTAAATCCGTAAATTCTAAAGTCTTTGTTCGCTAAATGTTGCTTTAGGTTAAATTTTAACCCATTTCGTTTTTATCCTTTTTACAATAAGTTTATCCTAGTCGGAACAGGTGAATCTGGAAAAACTATGGGAAAATAAGACAATGGTGGTTACAAAATTGTTTTTCTTCTTCTTTTTTCCATATCATTTTGAATAGTTCTACTATCTTCAAATACGGCTTGTAATTTCGAAGTAAAGGGGGATATACTGGTTTCAATGATTACTTTCTCTCAAGGATATCCAAATGATTACCCTTTCCAGTAATTTCTCCTTTTCTCTTAACACATTACATGTATACATAAACCAATGATATGATATGATAAAATCATACAAAATGTACGTTTTTTCATCTACAACTCCTCTCGAATTTTGACCAACTTGAAACTTTGTTGTTGGGAAAGAGTAAAGTCCTAAACCATACCCATAACTAGGCCTGGTTTTGACATATCTAGTAGAAACGGTTTAGGAAAAAGATAAAGAAACAAGAGTGCCTGAAAGGCACTGATATCGCTCACCTGAGTTCTTCCTGTATTTGATTGTGTATGATATAAATTTTGTTGTGAACAAATATATAAGGCATATCAAATTATTGTTAATAAAGTTTCATAATTTCCAATGAATGTAATGAAGTCACATTAGTATTCAATCATATTGCATGTAGTGACATCTTAAATATTGAATATCATGTGCTGTTCCAGTTTGATTTTTATAACCAAGATTTAACTTTTACAATTAAATTTTGAAACATCAGAATGATACATTACAAGCATTAATATGCTTAATATTTTAAGCCCCTCCTTGCCTCATCAACATTTATTAACCTGTCAAAAATTTACAACAAAGTGTTTGAAAAGAGTAACTCAATGAGCATTTTGCTATACTTGGTTTAAATTGGCCCCATAATTGATTTTTGAAGAATTTCTGTACGACTTTTTTAAGTCTGATAAGCCCTACCCTGCCACACTCATTTTTTTTAACAAATCAAAAATTCACAAACAATACTATTGTTACAAAGAGTCACTCAAGCAACATCCCTGGTACAAATTGGCCCAACAGTTGATTTTTCTTATCATTTCTCCTAGTCGAATAAGTCCCACCCTGCCATGTCCACATTTTTTACGAATCAGAAATTTGTAATAAAAATAAAAAGGGGTACTTAAGGAACATTCCTGAATAATTTGGTATAATTTGGTCCAACGGTTAAGGAGAAGAAAATTTTCAAAGAATTGTTTAATGATTTCTCCAAGTCTGATAAGCCCCGCCCTGCCATGCCTACATTTTTTGACAAATAAAAAAAATCATGAACACACATTGAAAACAGTCACTCAAGAAACAGATCTGCCAAGTTTACTTCAAAATTGACCAATGGTTGATTTTTAAAGATTTTTTTCATGATTTCTCTAAGTCTGATAAGCCCCGCCCTGCCACGCCCACATTTTTTGACGAATCAAAAATTTGAAAACAAGTTTTGCAAAGGGTCACCAAAGGAACATTTCTGCCAAGTTTGGTAAAAATTGACTCATTGGTAAAGGAAAAGAATATTTTTGAAGAATTATGTAACAATTTCTCTAAGTCTGATAAGCCCTGCCCTGCCATGCCCTCATTTTTTGACAAATCAAAAATTTCTCGACACACAGTGAAGACAGTCACTCAAGAAACATTCCAGCCAATATTGGTACAAATTGGATAAACATTTGATTTTTAAAGAATTATTTAACAATTTCTCAAATTCTGATAAGCCCCGCCCTGCCACACCCACATTTTTTGACGAATCAAAAATTTGAAAACAAGTTTTGAAAAGGGTCACCCAAGGAACATTTCTGCCAACTTTGGTAAAAATTGACATGATGGTTAAGGAGAAAAAGATTTTTGAAGAATTATTTAATAATTTCTCTAAGTCTGATAAGCCCCGCCCTGCCACGCCCACATTTTTTGACGAATAAAAAATTTGAAAACAAGTTTTGAAAAGGGTCCCCAAAGGAACATTTCTGCCAACTTTGGTAGAAATTGACTCAATGGTTAAGGAAAAGAAGATTTTTGAAGAATTATTTAACAATTTCTCTAAGTCTGATAAGCCCCGCCCTGCCACGCAGACATTTTTTGACGAATCAAAAATCTGAAAACAAATTTTGAAAAAGGTCACCTAAGGAACATTTCTGCCAACTTTGGTAGAAATTGACTCAATGGTTAAGGAGAAGAAGATTTTTGAAGAATTATTTAACAATTTCTCTAAGTCTGATAAGCCCCGCCCTGCCACGCCCACATTTTTTGACGAATCAAACATTTGAAAACAAGTTTTGAAAAGGGTAACCCAAGGAACATTTCTGCCAACTTTGGTAGAAATTGACTCAATGGTTAAGGAGAAGAAGATTTTTGAAGAATTATTTAACAATTTCTCTAAGTCTGATAAGCCCCGCCCTGCCACGCCCACATTTTTTGACGAATCAAAAATCTGAAAACAAGTTTTGAAAAGGGTCACCCAGGGAACATGCCTGCCAAGTTTGGTTAGGATTGGCCAAGTGGTTAAGGAGGAGAAGATGTTTAAAGAAATTGTTGACGACTTCCGACGCACAACGCACGACGCACGACGCACGACGCACGCCGGACACAGGGTGATCACAAAAGCTCACCTTGAGCATGTTGCTCAGGTGAGCTAAAAAGGAGAAATTGCAGATAATCAGTAGTTTCTTCTCTTCCTTTCCCTAAATATTTTCTTAGTTTTCCACACACATTTCTACTGTAGACATCAATTATTTTTGTAGTCTGCAGCTAATTTATTATAATTCATTATATGACAGCTTTCAAATTAGTGCAGTCCGAAATTTCGTCATCCGAGAATGGGTTAATGACTCCTTTCTATAAGATACCCCATGCGATGAGTTAAAGCTTATATAGAGAGAACTGAAATATTCCAAGAAGTTTTGTTCTCAGATTGTAAGACAGACGGACTGACGTAAGAAATTTAACGACCATATAGGACAAACATAGGCCTACAATAGTAGCCTATATATCAATCATACAGAACATCGCGTGAAAAGGATGAATGTTGGGAGACAACATTTTTAAACTATGCTTGGGGAACAAGTGATATCGTATGTTCGTTTAGCATTATTGTAAAAATTAATACTTTCCCACAAAACACGTTATAGACAATACTTGCAATGCCCTTTCTAAATTATTAAGGCAGCATAAGAAAATGTGGATGATCGGTATTTTCTCTTTTTGCCTAAACATTTTGTCGTCTAAAGAAATTTTCTACTCAAAACAGACAGATCGAAGAAATAAATTATCATTGCAATGAATAACACTTACAAAACATAATTATGTTGAAAACATAAAAAAATAATAAACAAATAATCTTATATATTGTCCAGCAAGATTAACCCGGTACATCTGCATATGTAATGACCCCACTTCGGCAATGTTTTGTTAAGGCACGCAACTAACGGACTTTGCACATGAAAATTAATCAGTATCAGTTTAATGTGGTCAAATAATATCACTGCTTGTCAACAAAAACATTGTAACTGTAGCTTTAAACAAGCTGCAGTAACGACGTTTTTGTTGAAAAGCGGCATGTACTTACAAATATGTTCGATTTCCTCCTGTAATCCACACGATTCCCGATCACCCAATAAATGATTCAATCAAGCGTGCCCAATTCCAAATTCCCAAGCAGCTACTGCACTCTCCTCGACGTTCAACCCGAATGACTAGTTTCAATATTTTCTCTCTCTTCACTAAAATATTAACTCCAGGGTGCAATACCCCGAGGGCTTCTTTGCTTTTTTCCGCGCAAAACTCGGGCAAGTTTTGATCCGTTCACTTAACGAAAACACTTTTCACCCGAAGGCAATATTTCGCTGCAGACGAAACTTGTACTTCATTATTTTTCGAACTTTTATGATCAATTGATATAACTTAAATATCATTTTCCCTTTTCAGATCATTGTGAAATAGGACAAAAGATTATACTTGGCAAAATGTCCTTTTGTCACGAAGTTTCGGTATTGCTGACTGCCGCGATTGGCTAAAGGTTCGTCTGCTTGCACGAGAAAGGGTAAAATGAAAGAAGATTTTGCCTACGGGTATCGCTACCATAGCGACGTGTTAATATCGCTGAATGGCAAGAGAAAATGGCTAAGCTTCTTTTCTTTTAAAGCCGTTTCTTTTTCATGTTTTTTTTTCAAGACAAACTTCATTTGGAATTTCGCATAGGCTAAACATAATGAAAAAATAGTAGCTTTATGAAAACGGGACCTCTATTTTAAGTGTCACCGAAAGACTTGGGTGTTTGGGGATCAAACCTGCGACACCAACTCCTGGGCTAGCAGATCACCTCATTACCACAGCACCAAATCCACCACAGTCTCTTTGCCTCAGCATCAAAGGAATCAAAGAGCGGGTACAGATTTTTCACGCAGGTAAAAAGTAACTGATACCCATAATACCCATAATGTGGCCATTTTGAAATTCGGCTTTTTTCGAGCGTCGTCGTCGTTACGTATCCGAACCTCTTCGGGCGCGGTCGCGATTTCTTCATTTCCCACAGTGTTTTCTACCCAGTAATACAACAAAAATATTAATTCACTTGATATTGTGAAAAAATTCATTCACTTGATATTGTAGTCTGCATCATCTTTGAATTTGTAACCATCTAACTTTTTGCCGTTTGGTAATGGGATAGATTAAACTCGGGGTCTTTGTCCGGCACAATAGAGCCTAGGGCCAGTCGGACATTGTAGAGAATCATTCAGCTGTTCAGATTCGGCCGAACTCTAGCCGCAGGTCCGGAAACGTCTGTACCTCACGGCATTTTGGTATTAATTACGCACTCCGGCCTGCTCGATGGATTGAATACGAAGTTGGAATCTTGATTAGGCTATTGAAAACGAGGATCGACCAGCAACTTAGGACTTTTTACATTGAATCATTACTACTTAACCCTTTCCCAAACAACATCATTTTAGGATGTTCCAATCTGGAAGCTGCTGCAGACGACTAAATGGATGTTGCCAATTGCCTAAGGTGCAATATGTGAAAAATGTAGTGCTCACTGAAAACATTGATCAGCAGTTTCTTCTTTTGTTTGAATGTTTCCCAAGCCTTTACTAATAGGAACCAGGTCTTGCTTGGGAAAGGGTTAATAGAATTCACATTTTTTCAGATAGTTAAAAAAGTGATACAAAATGTACCAAGCGAAAAAAGACATGATTTGTCCAAACATGTAGGCCTTAGCCTAAAGTGCAGATCGTCAATGTCTAGAAAATATTCGTATCAAGTTTACTTTGGTCCTCATATTAAGGCAGTCTATCCCTAATGAGATTCGCGCGACGACGGAATGTTCGGGCGCAGTCGAAAACATTCGGCGGTGGAACTTTCCATCGCCGAATGTTTACGACCGCACCCGAACAGGTTCGGATACGTAACGACGCCACTCGAAAAAAAATCCGATGTTTTATTAATCTAAAAATGGCCACATCACGTGTATTCTACCTTAATAGTCACCGCAAAAAGACAAAAAAAAATAAATAAAAATGATATGGGAGATAACCGGTCAGCACTGTGAAGTTATGGTGAGCAGTGGTTACCTTCCTTGCTTATTTATTTTTTTAGAGCTTTGATTACACGAAAAATGGAAAATCTGGATATCTCGTTTCTTATACCACATAAAATATTGAAAGTAAAGGGTCAATGTTTAATAGTCACCATCCTTTTCTTTTTTCCATCAACGCTTTCTGTGGTAATGCCTATTGTTTACAGTTTTCTATGTTTATAAATGTGACCAGTCGCGCTAAAAGGGACCTTATGGGTTTTGTGAAAAATATCGACCCTAGTCTGTCTGCGCAATCCGCGCAGCCAGACTAGGGCCGACACTTTTCACTTGTATGTAATTTTCTAAATCTGGAATATTTCCCTACCTTTCTATATGTTCTTTTTTCGCATACAGTATCAGGTTGACCTGTGGTGAGTCTGACAAGTTTGTCAAAATTTGGATTTTTGTAGTTCGGATAAGGTCCCTTTTAGCGTGACGGGTCACAAATATCTCGTATGTCGTTGGCAACATCATTGTATACCGGTCTTTGTAAGTATTAGATAGAGGTTGTTTAGTAGATTCTATGCGAAATGAACATTAAAAAATGCGTGCAGCGCATTGAATGTTTATATCGCGTAGAGTGTACTGTACAGAGTCTATCTGACTTAGTGTTCGCTAGCGTGTGATTGGAGACAGGGCGTGGCAATGTATAGACGTCACCTTAACTATCCAACAGTCTCCATAGGAAATACAGCCGCAAAACTTTAAAATATAGTGCAATTTCATTGGTCCAAAAAGTAGGTCGAACACTAAATACATGTTGTGCCATCAGGGAAATAAAATTGTTATAGACTTATAGCCAACTCGTTTCTTTCAACGCGTGGATCTAGGGTGTGTGGGTCTGAGCCCTTCAACTTCACCCAAAATGGGGTTATCAGAATGAATTTTAAAGAATGTTAAACTTCGTGTATTAAGGTAGAATACCAGTAATGTGACCATTTTGAAATTCATAAGACATCGCCTTTTTCGAGCGGAGTCGGTACGTATCCGAACCTTATCAGTCGCGGTCGTAAACATCCGGCTGGGAAAAGTTCCACCACCGAATGTTTTCGACGTCGTCCGAATAATTCCGACGTCGCGCGAATCTCATTAGGGGTGACCTACCTTAATAACTAGCAAGCTCGGACGGAGTGCACCTTTGGAATTCCTATATCGTGAAATTACCTTCGGGGAAATCTCTGGATCCTCCACGAATTTCTTTGGAAATCTATTTGATGGTTGACTTTCATGTGTCGTTGAAAGCTGAAATTCATCTTCGTTTTCATGTCAAATAAGATGAACTCATATTAAAGAGAATTGTCTAAAAAAAGATTAGCAAAATTGCGATGAAAAAATCAACCCCTAACCCGAGTTATAACCTGATAAAGATACGTGATTTACAGGCGCGCGTAAAACGAAACTGAAATTTACCTGTGGACCAGATATGGATGGTGACGTCAATTGTGCAATCCCATTATAGCCGTGTTAACCTTACATGCATAAACGGTCAACTTTAACTTCAAATTGCGGTGACGTTGCAAAAGCAAATATAAATAAAGGCATTTTATGGTGTTTATCATTTGGCCATTAAAGTGGAGAAAAAAATGTGACATTTTTTCGTGAATTTGAACATACATACATTTATTAGCAATCGGCAATAAATTTTGCCTTTGGCCATTTACAAAAGAAAAAAGGTATGGCAAAGACACATATATATATACAACATATAAACATGCAAACAAAAGAACATGGGAAAACAAAACAATTAAGACGAAGGAAATCAAAATCTATGAAGATAGAAAGGATCGGAAAAAAGAACATGTATAGGATAAGTAAAGATTACATGAGCTAAGAGAGCTGTTTCGTGATACTTTCTCTAATTAGAAGTGTATTGTTGATGAATTTAGCTACTTTGAATTGAGTATTTTTGTTTTTAGAAGCCATCATATTGTAAAACTTTTGGAGAGAGGGCCAATTAATATTTCCTATAAATTTCTTGCGTATTTCGTCATATCTAGGACAGCATAAAAGGAAATGATATTCGGATTCTACAACTTTCAAATTACAAATTTTACATAAACGATCTTTTCTTTCTAATCCAAAACGTCTGCCTGATTCTATTTCTAAAGAATGAGAACTGAGTCTGAAGCGTGTTAAGTTTATTCTTAAATTATCATTGTGGATTGTTTGCAAATAGTTTTCAAAAGCGAGATCAGTTTTGAATTTACAAAAATATTCTAGTTTATGAGTCTGATTGATATAGGCAAACCAGTCCTGAATAAATTGGTCTCTAATTCGATTTTTTAAGATGCTTACAGGGGGTATGTCAGTAGCAGAAATAACGAAATTGGCATTGTTTAAGAAATTGTTTAGATAATTGAAGCCTAGGTGATCAATTGTTTTCTTCATTTTGTATGCCCAACCATGTCTAACATTATTTAACAAGTGTTCACGGAAGGAGTTAAAGATTAGCGAGTTTGGGTTTTTAAGTATCTTGATATAAAAGCAAATTGACCTTTCTTTTGCCAGAACATACAGAGGAAATCGCCCCAATTCGCCATAAATTGCATAATTTGGTGTCTGCTGTTTGACACCAAGTATTTTCCTACAGAATCGCAAATGCAGCTTTTCGATGGTTTTTAAATTGTAGATTCCCCAAACTTCAGAGCCATATAAGAGTATGGGAACTATCATAGAATCAAATAGGGATAACTTGCATTTCATATCAAGGTTTGTTCTACTGATTACTGATTTCCTTCGTCTTAATTGTTTTGTTTTCCCATGTTCTTTTGTTTGCATGTTTATATGTTGTATATATATGTGTCTTTGCCATACCTTTTTTCTTATGTAAATGGCCAAAGGCAAAATTTATTGCCGATTGCTAATAAATGTATGTATGTATGTAATGTTTGTGATAGATATGCATTGAAATTAAGAATTGCACATTCGCCTACGCATAAATGTATCTTTATTGTAAGTGATAAAAACATTCTTACTTTGTACCCGCCATTCCTACATTGCGCAGGGAGCAAAAATTCGATAATCGATTCTTACTTTGTCTCGATTCTTACTTTGCGCACGGCCAATTCCGGAATTGTCCGCGCAATTTAAGAATTCTTACTTTGCCCGACAAAGTAAGAATTCCTACTTTGCGCAGGACAATTCCGAAATTGTACTAATTCTCACTTTGCGCAGAACATTACTATTGTTGTTGACCTAAAACGTGCAAGGATCTGGAAAATATGGACCATTGTGGCGTTCGAGACAAAATAAATCTAGATCAACACTGCGTATACACGCATTCTGGTAAGCTTCTAATTTAGCTTCTTCTTATGTTAACCCTTTCCCAATACAAACAAGGCCTGGTTTTGACGTCCCTAATATAAAATACTTGGGAAAAGATTGAGACAAAAGAAGAAAATGCTGATAATCAGCATTTTCTGATTTAGTCTCAATATTTTCTGTGTTAAATTTAAATTTATCCTAAGTTTTGCCTTTCATAACGTCTACTTTGTCGTCTGCAGTAGCTCTCAAATTGAACCACGCTTAAGTTTTGTCGTTTGGGAAACGGTTAACTATAAAAGAGCAGTGTGAATCATGATCAGACTGCTGATAAGAAAACGACGTAGTCTAAAACGCGACAATCCTTTCCCATACATTACATAACTTGTTTTTGGCGTCCCTGTTAGAAGGGGGTTTGGAAACATTAAGGCAAATGAAGAAAATGCTGATCATTAGAATATTGTTCATTTGCCTCAATATTTTCCATGCTATATCGCTCACAAATCAAATCTTTATTTATGAATATCCATTTTGTGGTAGGCTATGTAGTATCTTTTGAATCAGACTATCCTAAATGTTTGCCATTAGGGAAAAAGTTAATGGTCCCTTTTCTAGATCACGACTCGAATAAATGGTAGATTATGTGTTTTAGTTCATGCTTTAACCCATTACCAAACAATGACTCTTTTTGACTCCCTATAAGATAACGGCTTTAAAAAAACATTGTGGAAAATGAAGAAATTGCTTGTGACAAGCAATTTCTTCATTTCCCACAATGTTTTCTACACAAAATGACCAAAAAAGTTAAAAATTCATTGACTTGAAATTGTCGTCTGCAATGTCTTTGAATTTTGACCAGTCTAAAATTTTGTTGATTGGTTATGGGTTAATAGTAAATGATTAACAAATCCGTATTGGACGAAGTTGGTGTTTTATTCAGTACTCAAAATACGTAGTTTTTCCCACCAAAGGTTGGAAAATCGCATGCCTTTATGTGGAGGATCGGAAGGTACGTGGTGCGTAGTATTGCTGAGAGAAACGACATGAATCCACGGTTAGGTGCTCCAGCCACCGCAATATGACCATATCAGTTGAAAGTGGCGTTAACCCTTTCCCAAACGAAAAATTTTTAGGATGATCCACTTCAAAAACTGCCACATTTGATAAAATGGATGTTATTTAGACTACCATTAGTGTAAAATATGGTACAGAAAATATTGAGACAAAGGGAGAAACTACTGGTCATCAGCAGTTTTTTCTTTTGTTTCAATGTTTTCCCAAGCCATATCTATTAGGGACGTCAAAACCAGGTCTTGTTTGGGAAAGGGTTAAGCAACATTCAAGCTATCAAAATACGTGGAATATTGCTGAGCAGTCAACTTTAACCCTTTTCCACATAATGGCTCCCTTGGACTCACCACAATATCATGGCACAGGAGAACCAAACAATTTCCTCGTTCTCCACAATGTTTTCTACCTCAAATAGACTAAAACTTCTAAAATCTCATCAACTTGAATTTGTCATCTGGAACGTCTTTGAAATTGGAACAGTCTGGGTTTTTGCAATTTGGTTAGGTTAGGTTAGGTCTGCGACATTGCACAGAATTCTGCGATATTTCGCAAACAGATTGTAATCGACCGAAATCTGAAAAGCGTTTCAGACCATGTATGGAAATAAGTTTGTACCTGAGTGGAGTCTGATCGTTACCCATGCTGGAGCAGCATAGAGTTACTACATATCGCTGCTTTTCAACAAATACATCGTAACTGAATCTTAAAACAAGCTGCAGTTACGAGGTTTTCGTTGAAAAGCGACGATGTATAATGATTACAGAACGGCATGGATCTTGATCAGACTGATCGTATGTAAAGACTGATCTAGAAACATGTTGGTATGGAATCTCATAAGGAACCCTTTTCCAGATCCATGGATGCTTAATTATAATAATGCGCTTCAACTTTCATGTGTTGAATTGATCCTGTAAAATTTGTTTTCCAAACAGCTTTGTTGTGTTTTTGTTTTTTTCCATCGATGAAACAGGAAGGGGTTTTCATTTCTATATCAACTCTAGACAAACATGAGTAAAGCGATTTCGAGATAACTGGTGTCACCAGTTTTTCTCGCAAAGTTTCTGATATTGCCAAAAGCAGGGGTTTGTTTTGGGGAAATTACAACCCAGATGGACCGCTGATATATGGGAGATAACTAAGTTATAAAAGATATAAAAGAATGTAGTGTTTATCTCCCTTACTTAGGTTTCGTTGGCAAAATTGAATCTGGTACTGTAAAATCAAAGATGTCGCAAACCACTTAATAAATCGCTGCCTTTTCAACAAAAACCTCGTCACTGTAGCTTGTTTTAAGCTTCAGTTACGGGTTTTTTTTGTTGAATAGCGACGAAATGATAGCTGCACTAAGCAGCTTCTACGCTCCCTTTCTGTGGTATATTTAAAACAATTGGACAAAAATAAAAAAAAATGATTTGATCGGTCATATAACTAGATCTAATAAAATAATAATTAGTCTATCAAAATATTCTTCAACTATACATAATACTAGAGATCATTATACTAAAAGGAGGAAATGGTGCTCTACAATAGAAATTATGCTTTTTTTTCTTTCAGAAAATGCGTTACTCTGTGTCAGCGCTATAAGAAACAATAAAAGAGAATGATAATTACCAGCACTTCTTCTGTTTTCTTAACATTTCCCAAAAGTTTTCTATTCGGGCGTCAAAATAACGTACCAGGTTGTTTGGGAAACGGTTGAAATAAAGGCGTTGATTCTTATAAGCCTACGCACTATTTTAGAAATATCAGTTTTCACAAAATCCCCTTTTAAAGCCTGAAATAATGTATCAAATGTCTACACAGAACGCACAATCTGATCAAGGTAACTTTTTTTGTCTTTTCAGGTAGAAAAATGTGGAAAACGTAGCAATTGCTTGTGAAAAAAATGTTTTCCAATGCGTTTACCTTGTTGGCCGCAAAAGGTGTCATTATGTGGGAACGATTCAGTATAATATAAAACAAGTTATCGCATGACAGTAGGCTACCATTTAGCAAGGATGGTCACGCCTTTAGAAGTAGCCTACCAGTTAGACTGATGTCAGTCTGTTAAGAACAAGTACAAAATTGCTGCATGATGCAGCATAAGATGAAGCACGGCCTAAATAAATTTGTGCCCCGATTTTTTTCGCATTATGGTTAAATTCCAAGGGATCAAACAATAGTTTTTAGCTCCACTGGCCGACAGGCCAGCGGGCTATTGTCATGGCGGTGTGTCCGTCGTGCGTCCGTGCGTGCGTCTGTCCGTCCGTCCGTCCGTAAACTTTTTCTTTAAAAATCTTCTTCTCAGAAACTACCAGATGGATTTCAATCAAACTTCACAAGAATGATTCTTGGGTGACCCTCTCTCAGATTCCTTCAAAGAATTTGGATTTAATCAGAATAACATGAGTTATCTGCCCTTGAATGTCAAAAATAGCTGGTTTTGACTTTAATTTTACTCTAAAATCCACAAATATTAATTAATCAAGACAAAACTAAAACAGAATGTTGGTGACTATAAGATCTTGCCTTAGTATAATTTTCAGCTTGATCTGAATTTTACATCATGAGTTATTTGCCCTTGAAATTGACAAAATTGCCATTTTCGGCTCTATTTTAACTTTGTGTTTTTACTCTAGCTAATACAAATATTGACCGATCTAGACAATACTTGAACAGAATGTTGATGACCATAAGATCTTGCTTTGGTATAATTTTAAGCTTGATGAACTCAACATCATGAGTTATGTGCCCTTGATATTGACAAAATCACATTTTCGGCTCTATTTTGACATTGATTTCACTCTAGCAACTACAAATATTGACCAATCAAGACAAAACTGCACCAGAATGTTGTTGACTATAAGATCTTGCCTTGGATTAATTTTCATTTTAATCTGAATTTTACATCATGAGTTATGTGCCCTTGAAATTGACAAAATTGTCATTTTCGACTCTATTTTGACTTTGTTTTCACTCTAGCAACTACAAATATTGACCAATCAAGACAAAATTTGTACAGAATGTTGGTGACTATAAGGTCTTGCCTTGGTATAATTCTCAGCTTGATCTCAGTTTTATATGAGTTATGTGCCCTTGCTATTGACAAAATTGCCATTTTCGGCTTTATTTTCACTTTTATTTTCACTTTTACAACCATTAGTATTAATTAATCAATACAGAACTTTCACAGAAATCTTACTGACCATACGATCTTACTTGTGTGTAATTTTTAGCTTGGTCATGCATGCATTTGGTTGTTTGCGCAGCCTGAACCTTTGAAATTGCATTCAACAAGACAAACAATCAGGCCTGTGGAGCGCTTCCAGGCCGCCAGGACTGTCTAATTTCTTTAATGTCTGTGAACTGGTAGGGTTACAATCATATCTCTATTATCTAGGTGTAAAAATAGTGAGGGCTTGTTTTTGGAGATAATGGCTAACAAAGTTGGTATGGTGAATTGACATGAGAAGCATTTTTTTACTTTGAAGTACATGTATAGTTTTACAAATTGACCCTGCTGGTACTCTACTCTACAGTAATGTTATGAACGTTAGACTATCAACAGTACTACTTTACTTTATCCCCTTTCAACCAGCGGCATGTGTCTTCACCATTCCTAAAAAGCATTAAGTGCTTATCTAAATTGTGAAAGGACAGACCGTTTTACGATAGGTGACCATAGTAGGTTCCACTGAACACTTTAAACCGAAAAAGGCAATTTTGCCAAATTCAAGGGCAGATAACTCAGAATTTGCATTTTCAATCTGGATAAAATTCTAACTCACCCAAGACGTACATGCAAACATTTGTCTTTGGCTTTACATTTGATTGTGCAATATTTGTATGTATTACGCCAAAATTGTCAAAAATGGCATTTTATGACATTCAAGGGCACATAACGCAGCACTTTCTACAGATTTCTACAAAATCAATCTTACACAAGGGCTTTTGACCATACACATTTTGACAAAGTTTGGAGAAGATCTAATGATATTTGTGGATTCTAGAGTGTAAACCTGGATATTATAGACGAGCAGAGAGACGGGCAGAAAACAGACAAACCTGGTCGCAATAGCTTATTTGTAGTACTTTCTTCTGAGGCCACCTAAATTTTAAGCTAAGTAATCATTTATGCCTTTCTGTGCGAAGGAAATCCAGAAAAATGTATTTTGTAATTTATTCCACAATTTGTCATGGGTTTTTAGCTCAACTAAGCACAAAGTGCTCAAGGTGAGCTATTGTGATCACTTTTTCCTGTCGTCCGTATGTCTGTCTGTCCGTCCGTCTGTCAACAATTTGGTGTTTACACTCTAGCATCTACAAATATTAGGCAATCTTGACCAAACCTGGTCAAAATATGAGTTTGATTTTGGGTCAGATCGGACCATAGAGTCTGGAGTTTTCTGCCCTTGCATGTAAAAAAATAGCTACTTTTGACATTTTGTACACTCTAGAATCTATAAATATTGACCAACCAATACAAAAGCTGGACACAATGTTGGGGACCATAAGATCTCAAATGAGAGTGATTTTTGGTTTGATCGGACCAAAACGTATTGAGTTATCTGCCCTTGAATTTGACAAAATTGTCGGTTTTTTTTTTACTGTTTTCGACTTTGTTTACACTATAGCATCTACAATTATTGACCAATCAAAACAAAACTTGGACGCAGCGTTAGTGACTATTAGATCTTGTATTTTGGTTTGATCGGACTAGAAAGTCTGGAGTTATCTGCTCTCGAATATGACAAAATTGCTGTTCTTGACATTGTTTACTCTCTAGCATCTAGAATTAATGGCCAATCAAGACAAAACTTTGCCACAATGTTAAGGACCATAAGATGTCAGATGGATTTGATTTTCAGCTTAATCGGTTAAAAAAATCATGATTTATATGCCGTTGAATTTGACAAAATTGCTGTTTCGACTGCTTTTGACTTTGTTTACACTGTAGCATCTTCCAATTAAGTGACCAATTAAGATAAAATTTATACAAATCACAATAAAATTAGATACCATACAGTCAACTGATATCAAATGATTTATTAGATTTATCATCTAGTAGCTAGAATACCACCAATACTATGCCTATGTATATCTTTGTTAAATTACCACCAATATTTCATCTAAGTTTATTATGTTTATGTATATTATATTGAAAATAAAGTTGAAAAAAAAGAAAAAAAAAGATAAAATTTGTACATAATGTTGATGACCATTAGATCCTGCATGACATTGAATTTTAGTGTGATTGGATGAGAAAGTCGTGAGTTATATGCCCTTGAATTTGACAAAATTGTTGTTATCGACTGTTTTTCGACTTTGTTTACTCTCTGGCCTTTACAATTATCGACCAATCAAGACTTACAAATTATGTTGGTGACCATAAGATCTTAGATGACTTTGAATTTCAGTCTGATTGGATGAAAAAGTAGTGAGTTATAATAATACTTGAATTTGACGAAATTGCTGTTTTCGACTTTGTTTTTACTCTAGCAATCACAAACCAATCAAGACAAAACTTGGATCTTGGATATAATGGTTGATTACCATAAGATGATGGATGAGTTTGAAATTCAGCAGAATTAGACAAACAGTTGCTGAGTTATATGCCCTTGAATTTAACAAAATTCTCGTTTTTTACTTTGTTTTCACTCTTCACAACCAGATATATTGACCTAAGTGGATGAAATACAGTTGATGTCCATAAGTTTGTTTTCAGTCTTACAATCACAAATATCCATTGATTCAAACAAAAACTGTGTCTCATATCATATTGGTTCAGGTGAGCGATGTAGGACCATCATGGTCCTCTTGTCGTGTATTAAAGGGCCCATGACTCGTTTTCCCGACTAGCTATCAAAATTCCTAGTAACTTTGCGCTGACAAATTATTTTAGTACTGGCCTAAAATATTATTCCAATATGTCGCTTTAATATAGAAACGTGTTGATGTTTTCCCCAGTCGGTTACATCGGAGTCTAACAATCCAGGGGTCTCTAGTTTGAACCCCGGCCCGGCCAATATCCATTCTGACATTTGACAAAAAGTCATTTGTCTCTCACCAATGGGTGTGAATCATCTATGTGAGAGAGCAGCTGGAGGCTCGGTTTGGATATTGTGGTTGTACTGGTGCGAGAAATACCAGGAACCCACGGTTAGGTGCTCCAGCCGCCGCAATATGACCATAGAAGTTGAAAACGGCGTAAACCCCCAATAAAATCAATTTTCCCCAAAGCCGGGATATGAAAATATACAAAAAATTGAAAGATTGCATAAAATGCTTATTATTTTGTAATTGATCATAAGCAAGCAAATGGACCTCGTGTCGTGTTAACATGGGCTCATATACAAAGCATTTTGTTTAAAAAAAAATTCGCCAATTATTTACATATAGCTAGAAAATTAATGAATAAGAACCTTGGGTAGCGCCGGAATAGAATTACCCACCAACTTTCAATAAACATGTACAATATACACCAAACCAAATGTCCGTTTGATTCAGACTTTTCGGCAAAAGATGTCCCCTTTATGTATCTATTTATACTACGAATATTATTGGAAAACTTAGGTCCCAGGACCCCCTTTAAATGTTTATTTTCACCTTTTCCCACCCACATATTGTGAAGTAAACTGGTTATAGAACCAGTACTAGAACAGTAAGTTCTAAAACTGCATTTAACTAATTATTGAATCAGTTCTAGAATTTTTGAGTTTTAGAAATGCCATTTAACGTTCAAGAACTGGTCCTAGAACTAGTTCAAAACTAAGTTGTAGAACATTAAGTGACAGTTCTAGAACTTCAGTTCAGGAACTTGGGTTCAAGAACTGATTCTAGAACTGGTTCTAGAAGATTCTAAAGCTGATGTTTTAGAACATTCTAGAACAGTTTTTGAACTTCTTTTGCAGGGGTATGTCTTTACCCCCTTTGTTGTTTGTTAACTCCCGTATAGTGTTAATGAAAATTTGTAAAAGAATTTACGAATATTTTAGACTGGTAGGCCTAGTTGACGTGACTATCGAAATAACTAAATCTTCTTCTCTCTCAATCTTATCTAAAAAATTCCTATCACGAACAATACCTGATGTTGACGTTCCTTATAGGAACGGAGTTGACGAAACATTGCGGCAAAAGAAGTAAATGTACAATATAATTATTTCCCTCTTTGTCTCAATATTTACAGTGCTACATTTTACACCAATCCTTTCTTTTTTAATATCCATTTGTCATCTGCAGCACATTTCAAACTGAAGTTTCATTGTTTGTCAAAGGATTAACAAAGACATAGACACAATGTTATGTTTGAGAAAGAGTTAAAAAAATATCTCTTGAGCTCTGGATTGACCCAGTCACGCTCCGGTCACCTGATTGTCCTACATAGCTCACCACTCGCACTCTGCAATCCTTTTCCAAAAAGCGAACCTTTGTTTACTGCTCTAATTCCAAAACTGTTGCAGACAACAAAATAATTAAAGCTTTAAACCTTCCTATTATTTACATGATATTCCTGATGTGACCAAAGCTACGGTAGACAATATAGATTAAGATCAGTCTAGTCAGCAATGCAATCTGATCCTAGTCTACATATTGGCTGCTTTCTGCTTGATTATTATGATGAAAACTTGAGACAAACAATAAGATCAGTAGGGCAAAGGTTAAATAAAAAAAATAATTGCGTACTATGCATTACAGCACAAACGGGATACATTCTGAACGCCCCTCAAAGCTGTTAATGTGATTAATGGTTAAAAGATAAAACGGAATTTGTGTCATAGGCTAGAAATAGAAGGGAGTTTTCATTTCCGAAACACAGAATAAACTCAACAGAAAGATCCTTTAACGAACTTTTGTGATAAACATCCTTTCTTTACTCTTACCTATATAAATATCCTTGCCTCTCAAATGAACATAGCCATTGATTATGGAGATAACAATTCATTGAGAACAGAAAGGATTATATTAGCTTATATCCGACACCACTGACATTCCCAAAATCACCTTATTATGCACGGCCTGAGGGGCCGTGCAATAACATCATTTGTATCTATTAGGAAATGTAAAAATAAGGTACATGGAAAATTGTTGCTCTGTGTTGTTCTTAACATGTAAGTTTAGACCAAGGGAAGTTAATATGTATAATTTATTTCTGAGTGTTAGTCTCCCTTGATTTTTGAAGAGACATAAACACATAATTATACAGGGCCAGACACAAGGCTACCTACCAGTCGGCGAGGCAATATCCGAAAATAGTTTCGCATGGTTTAAACGGGGTTTCAAGGCACTTGTAACAAAACTTCAGTCATATAGAAAAGTATTTAATTAACTTGATAAGGTAGAATCACGAAACTTCATAGGCGGATAGATCCCGATATGTGGAAAAAGTGCAGTGTACAAGAACCGTTACTCTGTCGATCACATTTTTGAAGTTAATTGTCCTTTGTTGATTTTCAAATTTAATTTTTGTCCGGAACAAAAAGAGTATGCAAGGAAGATTCGCGAAACTTCATGTGTAGATCTATAGAACTCAAATACAGTGCACAAGAACAGTAGGCCTAACTCTGTCGATCATATAAAGGAGTTATTGCCCTTTGTTGATTTTCTTGATACAATACCACCATTGGACTGCTTTAATTGTTAAAGGCAGGCCCTTGAAGGTGGCAAATATGTTTTACAAACATCTCTTGTTCTCAATGGGTCAATGTCTTCTGTGTTAGATCTAGATATATAATTATGCTACATGTACACGGGTGGTAAACAGAGAAACTAGCTCCAAAAAGAGTCAACGGTATTTTGTTTCCTCGTGACATCCGGCCTCTACCGAGGTAGTTGCATAGAGCGAAACTCTGTAAACAAAGGTAGGTCACGAATATATTTTTCTACAATTATTTCTTTTACAACGAATTTTTGAAAAATCCTGCGATGCTGTAATATGAAGAAATGGTAAAAGTTTGTTGTGCACGAGAATATTCGGTGTTATTAAGCAGAGTTTGAATACAATCGTTGAAAAACATTTCAAAATCGAAAGTAAAACATTTTTTACTTTCGATTTTGAAATGTTTTTCAACGATTGTATTAAAACCCTGCTACTAATACTGTATAATCTCGTGCACAACAAACTTCGACCATTTCTTCATATTACAGCATCGCCGGATTTACCAAAAACTCGCATTAAAAGAAATAATGTTAGAAAATGTTTTCGTGACCTACAAATTTTCGCTCTATGCAACTACCTCTTTTTGGAGCTAGTTTCTCTGTTTACCACCCGTGATGTAGGCCTACTCTAACTTTGCCGTCTGTACGTGCTGCAGGTTTCAAATTGGGGAAGTCTAAAAGATTGTCGTTTGGGAAGGTGTTAACCCATTACTAAACGAGAATTTTTTAGATGGCTCCAAATTCAAACATGTTGCAGACAACAATTTTAAATAAAGGAAATTTAACATTTTTGAGTCTTTGATGGTAGAAAAACATGTGGGAAATGAAGAAATTGCTTGTCACAAGCAATTTCTTCATTTTCCACAATATTTTCCAAAGCATTTATCCGTTAAGGTGTCAAGAAAGCGCCATTAGGGCCTATGTGGTAATGGGTTAATGCCCTCCTTGGCACGACACGGAAAATTCAAAATGAATGAATTTAGCAGAGGAACTATTTTGTCTGTGAGTCTGAAAAAAAGTATTCTGGGAATGACGTCATACTGCGTGGGAACTATTTTGAGCGGTATCGACATTCCTGGCATACAAACTGGATGAGGTGGTGTTGTAGACGAAAATAAACTAGGACAATCTAGTGCGTTCTAACCTATAGATGTTAAACCTTTTTCTAGACAATATCCCTTGTGTTGACTTCCAATATTTGAACATGAACAGCTTGTGAAAATGTTGAGGCACCCCCCCACACACACACACAAAAAAAGAAAAAAAAAAACAACACCCCCCCCCCCCCCCCCCAAAAAAAAAAAAAAAAAAAAAAAAAACAGCGTTTTTTCATTTGCCGATTTCGCTCCTGAACATTGAATGAAAGGACGTGCAAATAGCAAACCCAATGTTGCTTTGTGTAGTCTACATAAAACTCGTGATAGTTTTAAAGTCTGGAAAGAATTGAAAGAGAAAATGTTTGTCAAGAGCATGTTTCCTTCATTTATCGATGATTTCTTAAGTATACAAATAGATCTCTATGAGACAAGCACAATTCCCACAATGTTTTTTTTTTCTTTTTTTTTGTTATCCTAGAAGACTAAAGAAATTTTCGTCTGCAACATCTTTGAATTTAGACCAGACTAGATTTTTTGTCGTTTGGTAATGGATAAGGCCTTATTATGTTGCAAGTAGGCTTATCACTTCACTTCACTATCTATCCTAGGCACGCCCTATTTTTATTGCTTCAAAAACGGCTGGTCGGAATTCAAAATAAATAGAAGACAAAATAAAATATCGCCACTTTTTCATCAAAAACCTCGTAACCGCATCTTAAAAACAAGCAGTAGTTACGACGATTTTTTAAGAAAAACGAAGAAATGTTACCGAGATTGAATACATAATACTCGTATAAACCTTTTAAAGATATGGGAGATTTTTTTCCCTCAATACTTTCTATTCCAACCTTCTGCCTAATCGTCAACAACAGGATTTGTTTGGGAAAAATAAATCATCTAGTTTCACAATCGTATACACCTATTATAAGGATAATTTAAGCCATTCTCAAACAGGGCCCTTTTTGTGTCCTAATATTGAAAAGTTTGGGGACATTGAGACAAAAGAAAATGCGATAGCTACATGTATCGTAATAACCTAAATTTTCTGCCGGTATACTTTGACGTCCCTTGTAGACATGCGTATTTCGACAATCAGATTGTTACGATCGTTTGTCGGGTAAGGCGGAGAGCCTTTCATTGCGGGGTCAAATTATAGCAAAATGCTTCGGGAGGAAAAAAGACAGTCGCATAAGACAGGAAGTCGCTAAATTCAGAGGGTCGCTAAGGCAGATTTGTCTGTATCGTGATAACCTAAATTTTCTGCCAGTATACTTTGACGTCCCTAATAGTCTTCTTCAGCAGCTTTTGAATCCTGGTCTAAAATTATGCTGCTTGGGAAATGGTTAACCCTTTCCCAAACAAGACCTGGTTTTAACGTCCCTTATACAATGGCTTGGGAAAATATTGAGACAAAAGAAGAAACTGCTGATGATTTTACTCAAATTCTATCTTTAATAATGTCTACTTTGTCATTTGTGGCAGTTTTTGAAGTGGATGACCCTACAATTTTGGAGTTTGGGAAAGGGTAAAGGCCCTGTAGTTATGCATTTGTCCCTAGAAAAGTCAACGATGGTAATTCAACCTATATCATACTGTGTTATATCGTCACTTTTCTACGAAAACCTCGTATCTGCAGCTTTAAACAAGCTGCAGATACGAGTTTTTCGTAGAAAAGCATCGATATGCAACAGACTGATAACAGTCAAGTCTAGGGAAAAAGTAACAAAACATTCAATGCTGATTCAAAACAGCGGAAACTGCGGGTGAAAGAAAACCTGCCTTAAAATACAGACAGTTGCTTATCATGTTTTGGAAAGAGTTAACGCTGATTAGCAATCAAGACAGCGGAAACTGCGGGTGAAAAAATACCTGCCTAAAAATACAGGCGGTTGTATAGTAGATAGATGTGTATGAGTCATGCAACATGTGTTGTATGGCATTCCTTTGTGAAGAAAAAAACACGTGGCAGCGTAACCTACTCATTCATAACCTCACGCGCAACATGCACGAGTAGAAATTACATTTTCACTAAAAAATGTGTCGGTATGACAATCAAAAGTCTACTTTTGCCTGAATAATTATCTTTATGCTCTGTCACACAAATAACATTTGCTTAACCTTTTCCCAAACAAAACCTGGTTTTAACGTCCCTGATAGAAAAGGCTTGGGAATACATTGAGACAAAAGAAGAAACTGCTGATAACCAGCAGTTTCTCATTTTGCCTCAATATTTTCTGTGCCATATTGTACACAAAATCCTTCCTTTTTAACATCAATTTTGTCCTCTACAGCAGCTTTAAAATAGGACCACCCTAAAATCTTGTTGTTTGGGAAAGGGTTAAACTCCCATTTTGTCATCTGCAACATATTTCAAATATTGGAGCAGTCCAAAATTTCGCCATTTGGGAAAGGGTTAACCCATTACCAAACAACACAATTTTAGACTGGTCCAAATTCAACGATGTTGCAGACGATATTTTCAAATTGATGAACTTTCAAAAACCTTTCCATTTTGGGTAAGAAAACATTGTGGAAAATGAAGAAATTGCTTTTGACAAGCAATTTCTTCATTTCCCATAATGTTTTCCCATGCTTTTTCTGGCCAGCGAGTCAAAAGGTGTCACTGTGCAGCAATGGGTTGATAAACTCGAAAAATATGAAAGCCTATGTAGACCTACAATACAGTAGTTTGCTTTGACGACCATGATATGCCCCTACCAGAGAGCAATGGTGCTTCAGCTTCATGGAAGGTGTGATCCAAAGGCAACAGACAAGATGGATGCTGGTATAACAGATTGGGTAGATGAACGAGCCATTTTTCGCATTAAATAATGTGGTGGCTGGAGCATCTAATAATGCATTCCTGTCACTGATATCAACAGTACAACCACTCAATCTTTTCCAAGCCCAAAGCTTCTCATCTTACGTCTACAGTCTAACCCATTACCAACCAACAAAATTTTAGCCTAGTCCAACCTCATAGGTGTTGCAGACGACAAGTTCCATTGAACAAAATTTAACATATTTTTGTCTTTCTTGGTAGAAAGCATTGTGGGAAATGAAGAAATTGCTTGTCACAAGCAATTTCTTTATTTTCCACAATGTTTACCAAAGCCTTTATTTTGTGGGGCGTCCAAAAGCGTCAATGTGTGGAAAGGGTTAATTATCCATCCATTGATGGGGGCATATCAGACAGGATGCTCTCTGCCACCCGGGATCAAACCTAAAGGCCTTGTCACATACACCATTCCGCATCCACATCACGGCCAGAGCATGTCTAAAACAGAGGACCCGTGCAATATAATTTTGGACATAATGTGGACGTGAAATCGTATGTGACCAAGCAATAACAAAAGAATATTGTCAGTGGGGAGTCAAAACCTCGTAACTCCAGCTTATTCAAGCTGTAATTACGAGGGTTTGACTCCCCACCAACGAATTATGCTTGTAGCACTATAGGAATCAAAAGAACACAAAGTAAACAAAAAGTTAGTTTTAAGATTTTATATTCTTTTTTTGTATTGCAACATAGGGTAACAATACAATCATGTTACAGTAAGCATGATGATCAACCGACATAACAGACTTTGTAACAGTACAGATCCAGATCAGACAATAATCACATCTCTATAACAATAACTAGGGGGATGGGGGTACATTAACCATTTCCCGAACGACAGATTTTTCGGGTGATCCACTTCAAAAACTGCCACATATGACAAAATGGATGTAATTAAAGATAAGATTTGTGTGAAATATGGCACAGAAAATATTGAGACAAAAGAAGAAACTGCTGGTTATCAGCAGTTTCTTCTTTTGTTTCAATGTTTCCCCAAGCCTTTTCTATTAGGGACGTCAAAACCAGGTCTTGTTTGGGAAAGGGTTAATTAAACCAGTATGATCTTTGTAATAGATGACTTTTGAGAAAGGTCAAAGTATAACCATTTCCTAAACAAGATCTGATTTTGACACTAGAAAAAGCATTTTGATAACCAGCAATTTCTTCTTTTGTCTCAATACTTTCCAGAGCTAATTTTCCACAAATTCTATCTTTTTCAAAACCAATTTCGTTGTCTGCAGCAGCTTTCAAATGGGACCACCTTAAAATTTTGTTGTTTGGGAAAGGAATAAAGATGTAATAGAGCTCATCAGCAATTGTTTAACCAAACTCTTTCCAAGGCAGCAAAAATTGAACCGTTTCAATTTTAGAGATAACGCACAAGACACATTGGGTGTTCATAAGTATGGGATGAGTGTACAGTATAGCGCAGAAAATGTTTAGGCGAAAGAAGAAAATGCTGGTTACCAGCATTTTCTTCTTTTGTCTCAATATTTTCCCAAATACCAACGTCAAAATCATGTCTTGTTTGGGAAAGGATCCATTCAGCAGCAGGTGATAGGAATTAAACTGCAAACTTGGATCATAACAATTCACAATATACTAAGAATAGCAACAAAGACCAGAAGTGGGAATTCCCCTTAATTCATTTGTTGGGAATTCCCCAAACTTCTAATCCTGAACATGTCCTGAACATGGTTATCATTAGAATTGACAATCCCTTCCTATCTCCTTTTACCCCTTTCAAAAACAAGCCCTGGTTTTGACAACCCTAAACTAAAGAAAATTTCTATAGAAATTCTTGAAGAAAAAGAAAATATGACTGATTAGCTTTTTTTTTTAATTTTCCATCAAGGATTTCCAAGCTGGAAAATTTCATATTTTCTAATTCAGGAATATGTTGTTTTTTGTCTACTGCAAAAGTTGCAAATTAAGGCCAGTCTAAGACAGGTCATTTTGGAAATATTTTACCTTTCCCAAAACGCAAATATTTTAGACTAGTTCAATTTCAAGGAGTGAATAAATTGTTTGATTGTTTTATCTTTATTTCGAATGACAGCAACAATTCATAAGTTAAGGTAGTCCATCCCTAATGAGATTCACACAAAGTTGGAATTATTCGGGCATCGTTGTTAACATTCGGCGGTGGAATGTTGGAACATTCCACCGGCAAATGTTTAGGACATTGTCCAAATAGTTTTGAAAATGTATTGAATGTTATCGTTGTAACATGAAAAATTCCAACGTCACATGAATCTCATTAGTGGTGGACTACCTTGAAGCTAAACCACAACAGTATCGTGATCACAGTTTTTCTTTTTCCAACATTAAAAAGTTTTTTTCCAACATTAAAAACATTAACAAATTTTATAACAATCATCTATTGCATTATGTACACATCAAAAATACATCGTTAAAAAGTTGTCACTTGAACTGTCTTACAAGGGGTATACAATAAATTTTAACAATGACAGATATCGTCGATTTCCAACAAAAGTCTCGTAACTGAAGCTTAAAACAAGCTTTAGTAACGGGTTTTAGTTGAAAAGCATCAATATAGTTTGATAGATGGAAGTAACCACTTTTTACATAGTTATAATGTGACCCGTCATGCTAAAAGGGACCTTATGGGTTGTGTGGAAACTATCGACCCTAGCCTGTCTGCGCAGTCCGCGCAGCCAGACTAGGGCCGATACTTTCCACTCTAATATAATTTTCTAAAACTAGAATGTCTAACCTCTCTTAGTGTGTGTTCCTTTCCAAAATACATCATCTAGTTGACCTCTGCTGAGCATGACCATTTAGACAAAACTTGGATTTTTGGACTTCTGATAAGGTCCCTTTCAGCGTGTCGGGTCACATATAGTAATCAGCAGTCACTCTCATCCAATGAACTATAGAAAATGCACAATATTGTTTGGCTTTTAGAACATACATCCATTTTTTCCACAAATTGTAAACATTTAGGGCGTAACATCTTTCATTTTGGACCAAACTTAAATTTTGTTCTTATGGAAAGGATGAAATATTTAGGGTTTTGTTCTATTGAAATTTCAAAAGCATTTTATATATTTCATGCACCCCTTGTACGGCAGCTCAAGTTTAAATCTCCAAAATATGGAGTAAAAATGTTATATCTATGTCATTAAAATATATATTTTTCATCTTATTCACACAATAATTACATAAAATGAACTATAGTCAATTTGTTAAAAATATTTCTAAAATGTTCAAGTTCTAAAACAACAACATAAGGGCGCTTTTCAACGAAAACCTCATAACTCCAGCTTAAAACAAGCTGCAGACACGAGGTTTTCGATAAAAAGCACCGATAGTCAAGCCAGGATCTGGAAAAAGGGATTTTATAGCATTTAAGACCAACATGGTTCCAGATCAGCCTGTGAATACCCACAGACTGATCAGGATCCATATTGTCCTTCATACTTTCTTCATGATCTGTAACAACAGTATGATAGCAGCATGGGTCCTGATCAGACTGAATTGATCTTTTCCCAAACAACAAGATCTAAAGCTGGCCAAGTTGAAAGCTTATGCAAGGGATAACATTAATGTTGATAAAGATCAAATTTGTGCACAATATAGCACAGAAAATATTGAGGCAAAAGGCCTCAACGTTTTCCACAGCAACTTTTTAATATAGAGGTCAAAACCAGATCTTGTTTGGGAAAGGTCAAAGCCATAAGTCAATCTAGATCCAGGTTAGTTTCAAATGCCAGAAGGGTCTTTGTTCCAGATCCTGACCAATTTCTTATTGGTGAGAGCAATACTGTTCTAAATACCTCCAAAATTGTAGCCAGACCGCCTTATCATTATAAATACCATAATTCAATACCATTACGACTACTTGTCAAATAACTTTTATGCTTGTCTTCCACAAATGCATTTTATTTGAAAAATTTCATCATGGAAATTTTTAATTAGATCTACTTCTTTTCATAAATAACCGGTATTTTGTTATTGCCAATGCACAGACAGACGGACAGACAGGCCTGGTAAAAACACCAACCCAAATATTATCGCTTTTCAATAAAAACCTCGTAACTGCAGCTTAAAACAAGCTGCAGTTATGAGGTTTTTGTTGAAAAGCAGCGATTTGTCATTTTGGGGACATGAAAATATAATTCTAACACAAACACAAACAAGACTAAACAAATGCACCAAAAATGCAGCACTAACGAAAACAAAAAATATGTCCTCAGTGTTATAGCAAAACCTTGTAACTCTAGCTTAATTAGAGCTGGAGGTACAAGGTTTTGCAATAACACTGACGATTTGCTACTTTTCTTCAAAGACCTTGTAACTAAACCTACGTATAAGCAGGATTTACATGTTTTTTGATGAAAAGTAAAGATTTGTTGACTTTTTATAACAAAATGTCACAAACAAACAGCAGTCAGCATTTAAATTTTGTAAACAATCTTGGATAAGGACAAAGTATTCACACTTCCCTAAAGTATTTTAAAGAAATGTTTTACCCTTTTCTTAACAAAATAATAGGCTCATTTAAACTGAAAGGTATTGCAGAAAACAGAACAGAACAGAATAAATCTTAACCCTTTCCCAAACAGCAAAAAAATCGGGCGGTCCAATATGAAAGCTGTTGCAGATGACGAAATGGATATGATTTGTGTATAATAAACTTTGGTTTGTGGTAACTATATGGTTAACACCTGTTTTGGTAAAATTTTATGATAACTACATAAGCAAATTTAACGCAAACAGGTTTTTAACCATTCGGTTAACACTAACCAATGTAAATAAATACAATCAACCGCAAATGGTTAAATACCAGTTTTGGTCAAATTTTCAAATTAGTTAATTTTCTTTTAACTATAAGAGGTAATTTTACCATTGGTTAATCTTAACAAAAGTTCATACAATTGCCTCCATTTGTAAATTTTGGAAAACAAGAGAGGTTACTAATTACATCCCTTTTAAGGTATACGACCCATCAATAGAATCATAAAGATACATAAGTTACTATATATATTCAAAATCAGCATGGTATCCCGCATCTAATTGCCAATTTTTATCAACTTTGATCGTTTCGTTAGTGAAATTTTGATAATTTTATATCTTGCATCAGGGTCATACAAAATCATGAAATGCCAAACACCCCAAGTGAGCTTTTAAACACAAAAACAGCATGATTAAAAGCAATAAACACAAGTGTTTGCATCTAATCAATAGCTTATATTATCCCCAACAATGGACTAACAAGTAAATAAATAATAACCACCAACAAAATATTTTTTTTGCTTTTGTAATACACGGCTACCATACTTTCGACAGGCTTTTTGGACGAATCTGAAACAATAGTCAATTTTAAATAACATTAATTTCAATGATATATCAAAATGCATGGCACAAAAGGAAAATCATAATTTTCCTATGTGTATATTCTTTCAAATTAAGTAAAAATTAAACAGTTTCGCCGTACACAAATTTAAAAAAATCACTTTGACTTATACACCCCCTTTTTTACCACCGCCCAATTTCTTAAGGAAAATGGCACTGTTTGTTCATTAAACTTAAATAAATTGTTCCATACAAATTTTACAGGTTTTTTATTGTTTGTATTGGAATATTTATATAATAGTAAATGTTACTATTAAAGCTACTATTTCCCAGATTTGGACCCAAAAATTGTCAAATACAAACGAAATGTACACTTTTTAAGCTTTATATGACCTGATTAAATGATTACGAGAAACTATTGAAGCAACGACTCATTTTTTCGCAATTTGATACCAAATTCATGAAGCGATGTCGAAAGTAGGTCAAAACAGTAGGACATGCGACTTTCTTAAATGACGTCACAACATACATGATGACGTCATATTGAAATTTAAGTATGAATCTTGTTTGAATCATGTTCCGCGCTGTATGCGCATGCGCAACAATTTGAAAATAATTCTATCCCCATCAGTGATGGGGTTGAATTTAGGCTTGGATTCTCCCTAAATTCAGCTATCTGTCTTGTAATTTCGGCTCATTCTCTGTCTGAATCGCATATTATTAACCATCCCGAGGTGGTCAACACAAAAGTTTTGCATATTTTTTCAAAAAAATTCATTTTTTGCAATTAGACCATCTGTTACCGTCGCCCTTTAAAAAAACATATATATAAATAAAAATGTTTATAAAACAAGAGTTGTCAGTGGACAGGATAGCTCAACGAAAAAGTGTTGGATTATGAAATTTTATAGGATGAAAAGAATAAAAAGTCTACCCAAATAGAAATTTGAAAGGGTAATGAATCTTTACCCAGTCTTTATCCTTAATAAGGAATATATACATGTCTGACCACAAGCATGTGTGCAAAGTTTCAATACTTTAACAATGGTAGAAATAGAATTGTTACAAGTACATTATATCTGCATGTATATTATTAGCCAAACATGTCTTTTCGACAAATTGTTAAAATGCCCCAGAAAGGTGTGTGTCTGAGTGTGAGTTGAGGACGGTATTATCATCACAAGAAACATTTTGAAAAAAATAAAGCCAGGAATGTTGTAGAAAGATAGGCCTATGTCTCTGCCAAAACTAGGTCTTGTTTGGGAAAGGGTTAGGTGAACAAGCAACTTTTGAATATCAGTTTTCTGATGTCATGTTTGAATCATGTTTGCTGCCTTATTAGTAGCTAAAGAGATGGAAAAAGACGAGACAGAAACACAAAAATATACAATTGTATAATCAAATAGAAATTCTACAGAGAAAATAAATACAACTGCTTGTATCAGTATCTGCTTCTTTTCTCTCATTGGTTTCTTTTTTCACGCAAACCTAGCGTAGAGAAAGCATCAGTTGGTCTTATCTTGTGTCTAGTTGTTTGGGAAAGGGTTAAACAGAAAGAAATGGCAAAGGTCAAGCTTACCTTTTCCCAAAGAAAAGGCCCAAATTACGGTAAACAAAGTGACCAGTTATGGAACGAAATATTTATGGTGCGAATCAACCTCCAAACAGTGACATATTACGTCAGAGGTACGTAATTCGGATTCAGGGGAGATCACTGGGTGCGCTGTAGTTGCTGTTGTTGCAAAGGGAGGTCATTCTAAATGCCAAAATATTTTGATTTTTTCGTCTTTTGTTGTTTCATTTGACGTTTTTATAAATTCATCGGCTGGGATTCGTTGTAGAAACTGTTCGTACAAATTCAAATTTAATGTAGAAGTCTCTTTACAAAAAAATATTGTAAAAAATCTCCGTAATTCCGAACATGCTCGATTATTTCCGTTGTTGCGGAAACAGCCGACATAACACGAATCATTTAGAGCTAATGATGGGTCGTATACCTTAAGGTATAAATCAGGATTGTGTCCCTTCCAATTAATTGTCAGTGTTATTTAAGTCTTTCCCAAATAGCAAGATTTTAGGGTACAACAATTTTAACCCATTTCTGAACAAGCCTAGGTTTCGACGATCCTAATGGAAAAGGCTTGGAAAAATATTGCGGCAAAGGTAACCATCATTTTCTTCCTTTGCCTTAGTTTCAATGTTATACTGTACATTACATCAAATGCTAATTAAAACATATTTTGTAATGTACAACAGCTTTTGAAATACACCACCCTAAATATTTTGCTATTTGGGAAAGACTTGAATATGTCCTTGTTATAGATCACAATAAATGACCTGGCAGAGCATCTTAAGCTTTTAGCTAGAGATGCTCTGCCAGGTCATTTATCACAAGCTATATATAGTTATTATGTAAATAGGTCAATGCATTAGGAAACAGTGGTCAAACCCTAGATTTTCTCCTATTGCCTGCCAAACACAGACACTCTTTAACCCTTTCCCAAAAGGAAAAATATTACGATAATCCTTCTCAAAAACTAATGCAGTCATCAAAATAGATTTTGAAAAAGAATGAATTTGTGTAAAATATAGCATAGAAAACATTAAGGCAAAAGGAGAAACTGCTGGTCATCAGCAGTTTCTTCTTTTGTCTCAATGTTTTCCCAAGCCATTCATATCAAGGACTTCAAAACCAGGTCTTGTTTGGGAAAGGGTTAAACTCTGTAACCTAGCAATTCTGGAAAACAAGTTTTTCTGAGACCCTTTTGCTTGACAATCAATGATTTATAAACAAACACTTTTGAAAATAGTCTTGGAGTTGATGTTCTACAAGACACAGATTTGGAAAGCAATGAGAGAAAGTTTGAAAGTGCAGACAACCAGCATTTTCTTTTCCCTCATTGCTTTAATACCATAGCTAACACATATATCTCTCATTTTGTACCATCAATAATATAGATCTCAATAGATGACCTGGCAGAGCATCTCTAGCTAATAGCTAGATGACCTGGCAAAGCACCTCTAGCAGTTAGCTAGAGATGCTCTGCCAGGTCATTTATCAGGACCTATAACTTTATTTTAGTTGTCCAAAAGTTTTGCGCCAAGCCCTCAATATTTTTCATAAACAAGAGGACCATGATGGTCCTATATCGCTCACCTGAACCAAAATGATATAAGCAACACTTTTCTTCAATTCAAAAAATATTTATGACTCTAAGACTGAAAACGAACTTATGGTCAATAACATTGTGAAAATCGAACTCATCCAAGATTTCATCGTGCCCAACATTGTGTCCAAGATTTGTCTTGTTTGATAAATAATTGTAGATTCTGGAGTATAAACAAGGTCGAAAAAAGTCAAAAACAGCAATTTTGTCAAATTCAAGGGCACTCTAGACTTTCTGGTCAGATCAGGCTGAAAATCAAACTCATCCGAGATCTTATGATATCCAACATTGTGTCCAAGATTTGTCTTGATTGGTCAATAATTGTAGATTCTAGAGTGTAAACAAGGTCTAAAGCAGCCGAAATCGGCAATTTGATCAAATTTAAGGGCACATAACTCTCATCTTTCTGGTCTGATCAGACTGAAAATCAAACTCATATGAGATCTTATAGTCTCCAACCTTGTGTCCAAGTTTTGGATTGATTGATCAATAATTGTAGATTCTAGAGTGTAAACATCGTCGAAAACAGCCAAAAACTAGAACTGTCACAAAGCGGACAAATACCCCCCACTAGCACCGTGTCACTGGAAAAGTGCTATAGGTCAAAAGGTTCTTAAGTTGGAGCACGGAAACAAATTTTAAACAAAGTCCAACTGTGACCTTGACCTTTGACCTTGGTGACCCAAAAACAATAGGGCACCTCCTTGGGTCATGGGCAACAACTGTGTAAAGTTTAATGATCCTAGGTCAACCGGTTCTCGAGTTAGAGCACGGAAACGGATTTTAAACAAAGTCTGATTGTGACCTTGACCTTTGACCTTGGTGACCCAAAAACAATAGGGCACCTCCTTGGGTCATGGGCAACAACTGTGTAAAGTTTCATGATCCTAGGTCAACCGGTTCTCGAGTTAAAGCACGGAAACGGATTTTAAACAAAGTCCGATTGTGACCTTGACCTTTGACCTAGGTGACCCAAAAACAATAGGGCACCTCCTTGGGTCATGGGCAACAACTGTGTAAAGTTTCATGATCCTAGGTCAACCGGTTCTCAAGTTAGAGCACGGAAACGAAAAAGTCTACGGACGGACGGATGGACGACTGGACAACTGGACGGATGGACGGACGGACGGACAGACAGACAGACATGGTGAAACCAATATACCCCCCTCTACTTCGTAGGTGGGGGGTATAATGACAATTTTGTCAAATTCAAGGGCAAGTAATTCTCGACTTTCTGATCAGATCAGACTGAAAATCATACTCATCCGGGATCTCATGGTCCCAAACATTGTGTCAAAGTTTTGTCTTGATTGATGAATAATTGTAGATTCTAGAGTGTAAACAAGGTCAAAAACAGCCGAAAATGGCAATTTTGTCAAATTCAAGGGCACATAACTCTCGTCTTTCTGGTCAGATCATACTGAAAATCAAACTCATCTGAGATCTTATGGTCTACAATCTTATGTCCAAGATTTGTCTTGATTGATCAATAATTGTAGATGCTAGAGTGTAAACAATGTCAAAACTAAGTATTTTTCGCATTCAAGGGCAGATAACTCCTGACTTTCTGGTTCGATCTGACCCATAATCGAACTCATCCGAGATCTTATGGCCATACATGTTTTGACCAAGTTTGGTCAAGATTGGCTTATATTTGTAGATGCTAGAGTGTAAACACGAAATTGTGGACGGACGGACGGACGGACAGACGGACAGACAGACGGACGACGGACAAAAAGTGACCACAATAACTCACCTTGAGCACTTCGTGCTCAGGTGAGCTAACAAGAGGGCCAAGATGGCCCTGCATCGCTCACCTAAGAGGATTAGGAGACAAACAACTTCAAACTCACATGACCCACTTTTTACATGACCTAGATATCATCAAAATAAACATTCTGAACAATTTTCACAATGATGTCAGAGTAAATATTTAGGTTCTAAGAGCAAAAACAAGATTTGACATTTTGACCTAGTTTTTGACATAACATTAGCCATTTTCTACATGACCCATTTATCATCAAGATAAGCTATTCTGAACTATTTTCACAATGATGAATAAATATTTTGATTTTTTAGAGCAAAAACAAAAAATGACCTACAGTTGTCGCCACATCGTATGGCACGTGTTTATGTTTTCTTTAACGTTCAATTACATTTGAACAAAACATAAACATTGTGCCATACGATGTGGCGACAACTGTAGGTTTTGATCTCCCATGACCCACTGTATACATGCCCCAGATATTGTCAAAATAAACATTTTGAACAATTTTCACAATGATTCAGACATATATCATTATAGTTCTAAATGCAGAAACAAGATTTGACCCTGTGACCTAATTTTTGACCTCACATGACCCCTTTTTACATTGACAAGATATCATCAAGATAAATATTCTGAACAATTTTCACAACGATAAAGTAAATAGTTTGGTTCCTAGAGCAAAAACAAGATTTGACCTAGTGACCTAGTTTTAGGCCTCACATGACCCACTTTTCACATTACCAAGATATCATCAAGATAAACATTCTGAACAATTTTCACAATGATAAAGTAAATATTTTGGTTCTTAGCGCAAAAACAAATTTTGACCTAGTGACCTAGTTTTTAACCTCGAATGACCTGCTATTCATCTCACCAAGATATCACCAAGATAAACATTCTGAATATTCACAACGATTGAGTAAATATTTTGGTTTTTAGAGGAAAAAACAAGATTTGACCTAGTGATCTAGTTTCTGACCTCACATGACCCGCTTTGAAAATTGACCCAGATTTCGTCAAGATAAACATCCTGAACAATTTTCACAATGTTTAAGTATTTCTTTCCGTTCTTAAAGGGCGACGGTAACAGATGGTCTAATTGCAAAAAATGATTTTTTTTGAAAAAATATGCAAAACTTTTGTGTTGACAACCTCGGGATGGTTGATAATATGCGATTCAGACAGAGAATGAGCCGAAATTACAAGACAGATAGCTGAATTTAGGGAGAATCCAAACCTAAATTCAACCCCATCACTGATGGGGTTAGAATTATTTTGAAATTGTTGCACATGCGCATACAGCGCGGACCATGATTCAAACGAGATTCATACTTGAATTTCAATATGACGTCATCATGTATGTTGTGACGTCAGTTAAGAAAGTCGCATGTCCTACTGTTTTGACCTACTTTCGATATCGCTTCATGAATTTGGTATCAAATTGCGAAAAAATGAGTCGTTGCTTCAATAGTTTGTCGTAATCATTTAATCAGGTCATATAAAGCTTAAAAAGTGTACATTTCGTTTGTATTTGACAATTTTTGGGTCCAAATCTGGGAAATAGTAGCTTTAAAGCAAAACTAAGATTTGACACAATGACCTAGTTTTTGCCTTACATGACCCACACTATGTACATATAGTGGGGGAGCTTATCCAAAAATACTTCACTTTGTGATACAAGCACCAAATTTGGCACAAATGTTCCTCAGAGTATACTCTTTTCAAAACAAATGGTATCCACCATGAAAAACCAAAATGGCGGCCATTTTTCCAAGATGGCCGCCATTTTTAGAGGTAAAAAAACAAGAGGGCCAAGATGGCCCTGTATCGCTCCACTGGCTTTTGGACATTTAGACTACGAACTTCTTCAAGGAATACAATAGAGGTCTATTCAAAGAAGATTCATGCTACACCAGAATGAAATCCAATAAGTGATTAAGGAGCAGAAATGTTTTTAAAATTTTCTTAAAATTACACTGTTTCATATAGCGAAAATAAGCCTAGCCTACAACAGCCAAGCTTTTCATCCGATCGTGAAGGAATTTGGAAGAGATTCATGCAAGGAAGATTCCTGTGAAGTTTGGTTGAAATTGGTCCAGTAGTTTGAGAAAAAGATTGTTTAACAATTTTTCGAAAATTCAATTTAATTAAATTTATAAAAAATTTAAGTTCTACACAGAAATGATTTTTAAAAGGAATTTAGAGGAGATAAATGCAAGGAAGGTTCGTGTGAAGTTTGGTTAAAATTGGTCAAGTAGTTTTGGAAAAGAAGATTTTTCGAAAATTTAATTTTTATTAATCAAAATTTAAGTTCTACATAGAATTTATTTATATTTCCTTTTTGAGAGAATTAAGAAGAGATTAATGCAAGGAATATTTCTGTAAAGTTTGGTTGAAATTGGTCATGTAGTTTTGGAGGAGAAGAATTTTTAAAGATTTTTGAAAATTTAATTTAACTAAATTAATTACAATTTAAGTTCTACATAGAATTTATTTTTTGAAGGAATTATGAAGAGATTAATGCAAGGAACATTTCTGTAAAGTTTGGTTGAAATTTGTCAAGTTGTTTTGGAAAAGAATTTTTTTTAAATTTTTTTCGAAAATTTAAATCAATTAAATTATTTAAAATTCAAGTTATGCGCAGATTTTATTCTTTTGTAAGAACTTAGTAGAGATTCATGCAAGGAAGATTTCTGTGAAGTTTGGTTGAAATTGGTCCTGTAGTTTTGGAGAAGAAGAATTTTTAAAGATTTTTCGAAAATTTAAATCAATTAAATCATTTAAAATTCAAGTTCTGCGCGGATTTTATTCTTTTGTAAGAACTTAGTAGAGATTCATGCAAGGAAGATTTCTGTGAAGTTTGGTTGAAATTGGTCATGTAGTTTATGAGAAGAATTTTTAAAGATTTTTCGAAAATTTAAATCAATTAAATTAATTAAAATTAAAATTCTGCATAGATTTTATTCTTTTGAAGGAAATTGGTAGAGATTCATGCAAGGATGATTTATGTGAACTTTGGTTGAAATTGGTCCAGTAGTTTTGGAGAAGAAGAATTTATAAAGATTTTTCGAAAATTTAAATCAATTAAATTAATTGAAATTCAAGTTCTGCTCGGATTTTATTCTTTTGAAGGAATTTGGTAGAGATTCATGCAAGGAAGATTTCTGTGAAGTTTGGTTGAAATTGGTCCAGTAGTTTTGGAGAAGAAGAATTTTTAAAGATTTTTCGAAAAATTTAATTCAATTAAATTAATTAAAATTCAAGTTCTGCATAGACTTTATTCTTTTGAAGGAATTTGGTAGATATTCATGCAAGGAAGATTTCTGTGAAGTTTGGTTGAAATTGGTACAGTAGTTTTGGAGAAGAAATTTTTTAAAGATTCTTCGAAAATTTAAATTAATTAATTCAATTAAAATTCAAGTTCTAAACGGAATTTAATTTTTTGAAGGAATTTAGAAAAGGTTCATGCAAGGAAGATTCCTGTGAAGTTTGGTTGAAATTGGTCCAGTAGTTTTGGAGAAGAAGATGTTTAAAGAAAAAGTTGACGCACGGACGCACGCACGCACGGACGGACGCACGACGGACACAGGGCCATGACATAAGCCCCGCTGGCCTTCGGCCAGTGGAGCTAATAAGAAAAAATACTTCGTTTCGAGATACAAGCACCAAATTTGACACAAATGTTCCCAAGAATATACTCTTTTCAAAACATATGACATCCACCATGAAAATTAACATGGCTGCCAAAATCTAAGATGGCCGCCATCCCTTTATGTACAGAAAATCTAGAGAAGCCTTCTTTTTGAAAATACACGCACCTATTTTAGCTCAAATCTTCATAAAAGTACATTTTTATCAAAAAATATGGTATCCACCCTAAAAATCCAACATGGCTGCCATTTTCCAAGATGGCCGCCATCTTCATAGAAGAAAATAATAAGAAAAAAATCCTTATCTTTGAGATACAATCACCAAATTTGACACAAATGTTGATTACAGTGAACTATTTTCCAAAAGAAAGGTATCCATAGTGAAATCAACATTGTGACCATTTCCCCAGATGGCCGCCATTTCTACGGCTCAAAATATAGGAAAACGCTTCTCTTTGTGATAAAAGCAGCAAATTTAGCACACATGATCATCAAAGCATACCATTTTCAGACATAATGGTATCCACCATGAAAACACAACATCATGGCTGTCATTTTACAAGATGACTGCCATCTATGTAGCTTGCATATGGGTCCAAAATGATTTCCTAGTTTAGAAGCACCATTTTTCAATTTTTTGTGGAACAGGTATTCATTGTTAATTATGATATCTTACATATGGGATAAAAAGGCAAATTTTGCAGCAGATGTACTAGTTTTTCATGGCAGGTACTAAGTATATTGAAGAACATTTAATCTAAGAAACACTAGTGCAAAATGGGGGCATCCATGACAAAATCAAAGACCACTCTTTGGACTTTTGTAGAGGTGGCTTTATTTGAAATCGACAAGTGTGTTGACTTTTCAGGTCGATACCATGCATTTTGATGAAAGTATGATGTAAGGATTATTTGTAAATATATTTCAAAGTTTACAGTAAGGAATATTTTGTGCATGTACATTTTTATATAGTAAAAGATTTGCCAAAAGTATCTTAAAAGGCACAAAACTGTTTACATATATTTTTAAGGTAAACTATTAGTTCCCTCTTGAATTGACAACGGAGTTGTTTTTTTTTTTTTCTGTTTTTTTTTTTTTTTTTTTTTTTTTTGTTTGTTTGTTTGTTTGTTTTTTTTTGTTTTTTTTTTTGTTTTTTTGTTTTTTTGTTTTTTTTGAAAATATAGAAAGCTTTATTTTCCTATCATCATGTGATGTTTATTCTTTCAGAATCGTATTAAAGCCTCCTGCAGCCCATTGTATTTTTACAGAAAATGAATCATTCAGATTTATCTGTGTTAAATATGCAATGTGTTAGTGATAGTGTGATATGAAAATTAACCCATTTTTAAATCAAAATTATTAATATTTGGATGATACGTCGAACAAATAAGCTATTTCCTTTATATTGCAGAAACAATCTATGTTTTGTATTTCATGTTTTGTAGTTTATGTTTAGTCATGGGTCATTTGCCTAATACTTGAAGAACACACGTCTATATCTTTATACTAGGACAACCATTTTGGTTGGAAGCACAGTTTTGACGATGACAAAGCTTGTTAACAGACAGCATCTTGATGTTTCAATGACAATTTAAGTAGGATTACAATACTTACACTATAAATTTGGTTATATTGAATTATATATAGTTGAATACATAGGTGATAATCGAAATGGCCACCATATATTGGAATGTCAGCTGTTTTGTCTTCACCTACTAAGATAGTATTCTATGAATAGGACCATGCTTCTAACATGCAGAAACTTTTATGCGCATTGCAAAACATGGTAACACATTTAGTTACAATCCCCTAAAAACACGAACATAACCAACAGCAAAAAAGATAACTGACATAACCAAAACTAAATGTTACAACATCTTTGAAAATGTTATCAAAGTCAGGTTATACATGACTTTTTAGTAAAGAAATATGGTTTAATGAATGTTGAAATAAATGTTGAAGTAAGGCGAATTGAAAACTAGATTATCTATGTACATACTGAAGTCATTTTGAAAAAAAAAATGAAACACATTCTGATACCACACATATGATAACATATTTCACAGAGAACATCTACTCCACAAAAATGTTTGTGAAAATATCTGTGTTTATTACATCGAAAATGAATTTTACCCACACTGAGATCTTTATAGATGGCAGCCATCTTTGAAAATGACAGCCATGTTGTTGTGTTTTTATGGTGGATATCATTATGTCTGAAAATGGTATACTCTGAGGATCATGTGTGCCAAATTTGGTGCTAATATCACAAAGAGAAGCATTTCCCTATATTTTGAGCTATAGAAATGGCAGCCATCTGGGGAAATGGTCACAATGTTGATTTCACAATGGATATCTTTCTTTTTAAAAATTATTCACTCTAGTCAACATTTGTGTCAAATTTGGTGATTGTATCTCAAAGATAAAGATTTTTCAGATTTTTTTCTTCTATGAAGATGGCGGCCATCTTGGAAAATGGCAGCCATGTTAGATTTTTAGGGTGGATACCATATGTTTTGATAAAAATGTACTTTTATGAACATTTGTGCCAAATTTGGCGCTTTTATCTTCAAAAAGAAGGCTTTTCTAGATTTTCTGTACATATAGGGATGGCGGCCATCTTAGATTTTGGCAGCCATGTTGGTTTTTTCATGGTGGATGTCATATGTTTTGAAAAGAGTATATTCTTGGAAACATTTGCGCCAAATTTGGTGCTTGTATCTTCAAACGAAGCATTTTTTCTTATTTTTTTACTTCTAGAAATTGCGGCCATCTTGGAAAAATGGCCGCCATGTTGGTTTTTCAGGGTGGATACCATTTGTTTTGAAAAGAGTATACTCTGAGGAACATTTGTGCCAAATTTGGTGCTTGTATCACAAAGTGAAGTATTTTGCCACTTTTTGGACTTAAGCTCCCCCACTAATAACTAAGATATCAAAATAATTATTTAGGATAGTTTTGACAAGGTTTTGGGGCAAAATTGGCATCTCTAGAACAAAACGAAGGATTCTGTAATATTTGACCTTGTGACCTAGTTTTTGACCTTGCACGACCCACCTTTGATCATGACCAAGATATCAGCAAAAAAAACATTTAGGACAATTTTGACAAAGTTTGGACCAAAATTGGCACTTCCACAGCAAAAGGAAGGATTTTACAAGATTTGGCCTCATGACCTAGTTTATGACCCTGCATGATACACTTCATGACATGACCTAGATATGATCAAGATAAATATTCAAGACAATTTTGAGAAAGTTTGGGCCAAATCTGGCATGTCCAGAACAAAATGAAGGACTTTAAAAGATTTGACCTTGTGACCTAGTTTTTAACCTTGTATGACCCACTTTTGATCATTTCATAAATATAATCAAGATAAACATTGAGGACAATTTTGACAAGGATTGGACAAAAAATTGGCACTTCCAGAGCAAAAGAAAGGATTTTACAAGATTTGACCTCTTGACCTAGTTAATGACCTAGCATGACCCACTTCTTGACTTGACTTTGATATCATTAAAATAAAGATTCACGACAATTTCTACAAAGTTTGGACCAAAATTGGCACTTTCAGTGTAAAAAGATTGATTTTACAATATTTGACCTACTGACCTAGTTTTTGACCTGGCTTGACCTATTTTCTATCATGACCTAAATATCATCAAGACAAATATTCTGATCAATTTTCACAACGATTGAGCAACAAATGTGGCCCCTAGAGCAGAAAGTAGATTTGACATAGTGACCTACTATTTGACCCCATTGTGGCCCCGATTCAAATTCTTTGAAGTATTTTGAAAAAGCATGACCCATAGATCATATGTGTGAAATATGATTGAATTCTGCCAAGTACTTTAGGAGGAGAAGATTTTTTTGTGAAAAGTTGACGGATGGACAGACAGACGCCGGACAACAGACCGATCACAATACCTCACCTCGAGCACTACGTGCTCAGGTGAGCTAAAAATTCCGATCAGATTTTGGTTTTCATGCATAAATTTCCTATCAGAAAATGCAGGAGCGTCAATCTACGCTATTTTCTATTTTCGCCATATCAGTTGTCTAAAACAGACTTCCTTTTAACTTTTTCCCAAACATGCTGTATTTTTTGTATATCGTAAACAAAATGGCTGTAAGAAAGCATTGAGCGTAAAATAGAAAATGCTGTAACAAGCATTTTATCCATTTTTCTTTAAAATGTACTTGCTATTGTAAGTCAAGAAGTTTAATAAACTATATGTATACATAAATCATTAATTTTTTATGCAATCTGCAAGAGCTAGCAATTAGGATCATTGTACGACTTGCCATTGGGAATAGGTTATCCCTTTCACAAATATCGCAAGTTTTGTCTGTTCCAATGTCAAAGCTGCTGCAGACGCTAAAATGGATGTTGTTTAAGATAAGAAATGTACAACATAGCAAAGAAAATACTAAGACAAAAAGAGAAAATGTCTTTCTTTCCAAGGACGTCAAAACCAGGGCATGTTTGGGAAAGCGTTAGACTTAATAACCTTGAAAGTTGTGGGAGTGTAATCTACTTTTTCTTTGATAACAAAATTGATGATTATGACAAAATTTTGCACTTTTCTAAAATTGTCTGTGAATTATTCATTTTTCTAATATCAGTAATATCTCTAACAACCCATTTCCAGATGGCAAAATTTTAGGCTTGTCAAATTTCAAAGATGTTGCTGACAACAATTTCAAGTGAATGAAAATTCATATATTTTTGGTCTTTTGGGGATAGAAAACATTGTGGGAAATGAAGGAATTACTTGTAACAAGCAGTTTCTTCATTTACAACAATGTTTTCAAAAGCCTTTATCTTCTGGTGTATCAATAAGTGGACATGGGATAAGGACACTCAATAGCACAGATTCAGCCCAAAAACTATTGAGACAAAAGGCAAAAAATGCTGATTGTCGGCATTTTCTTCTCTTGCCTCAATATTGGTGTCATTGTTTGGGAAAGGGATAAAATGAGCCGCGACGCGAGAAAATAGGTCTTCGGGAGTTTTGACCAGATCCGACACAAATGAGGCTGTGCAGCCGCAGAAAGTGATTAAAGTCACGAAATTTGGTACATGGGAAGAAGAACTAAACTTTCTAACCAGCGAAAACACAGACGCTGATCAGATTCGCGGTTACCGCGAAGCTGATCTGCGTCTTTGTTTTTGCTAAGGCCAAATTCCGCTTTTCTCGTGTCGTGGCTCAAATGTGACTCGTCTCGCTAAAAGGGACCTTATAAGGAAGTGTGAAAAATATCGACCCTAGTCAGTCTGCACAGTCCGCGCAGCCAGACTAGGGCCGACACTTTTCACTTGTATGTAATTTTCTAAATCCAGAATGTTTTCCCTATCTTACTATATGTTCATTTTTCGCATACGGGATCTGATTGACCTATGCTGGGTCTGACAAGTCTGTCAAACTTTGGATTTTTGGAGTTCGGATAAGGTCCCTTTTAGCGCGACAGGTCACAAATGTGTTATGATGACCTATAAGAGCAAGTTATATATTTTCTTACAGTCTATATGTCACAAACATTGCGAAACCTTACAGGAGAAAATGTCACGAAGAAAGAGATGTAGAGCGACTTTCTGGCTTAGTTCAAAACTATAGATACTTTAAATAGAGCAAGAGAAGAGAGGGGGTAAAACCCAATCTAATTTTGTTATTTCAAATCTTAACCCTAATTGTTGGTATAGTCCAGCCACATTAATCCGGGATATCTGCATATGTAATGACCCCACTTCGGCAATGTTTTGGTAATGTGCTCAACTAACGGACTTTGCACACAAGATATAAGTTATCCGAGTTAATTTGGTTGGAGAATACTCAGTTGAATTGTTTATTCCAATTCATGAGTAAACAAAACATGGGGTTTGATGAACAATCAATGAAATATCCTCCCCCTCCTTTCTATAGCTCTGTTTTTACCAAATGATTTTCAGTCCAGAAGCCCTTTATCGAATGCTCATAAGCTTAGACTAGTTACAGTTCCTACCAGTTCATGTATTATTAAACACCAGTGGCGGATCCAGAGGGAGTTCGGGAGGGGGGGGGGGGGTTCGCTCTTAAGCCTGGTTATTTCATTTTCATGCAGAAATTCAGTAAAAATTGCGTTATTCTGGTAAAACGAACCCCCCAATCCCCCCTCCCCCTCCCCTATTTGTTTTTTCGAACCCCCCCCTCACAGAAATCCTGGATCCGCCACTGAAACACGAAGTAGTAATAGAAACGAAACCAGTATTAGCTTTCCCATGCCCTACAAGGCTTCCGGACAGAAAAGATATGGTGATAAATAGCATGAAAGGTTTTATTGTAAACTTGTGTATCCTTTTCCAAAACATGTATTTTTGACGTCACCAAGAGAACATTGAGGCAAAAGAAGAAAATGCTGATGATCAGCATTTTCTTCTGTTGCCTCAATATTCTCCCAAACAAATTCTACTAGTGGCATCAAAACCAGGTCTTGTTTGGGACAGGATTAAATTCTATGAACTTTGTGGTAACAAAGAAGTTACAAATGAAAGGTTATGATGATGATGATTTGGGGTTTAAGGGATCCTGAGGTTTAGTTGTCGTAGGAATCTGATTGGATGATGAGAACGAGGCTGCATCGTCTTTCACCGGACCACTCACGTCACCGACACTCGCATGTCCTAATCCAGATCTGGAATAGCTCATCCCGGGGTTCATGTACGATCCCGAACTCTGCGAATGACTCTGAGATGTTGTAACACCCCTCTGACTTAAACTTAACGGACTCGCAACACTTTGTATGACATTAACATTAACATCGGTCTCGCGTTTCAATAATGATTTGTGAAAAATTGAGTTCCCGTCCGTCTGTTTTTGTTGTTTCTGTTGCTCGGAGATTTCTGCGGCGTGTTGTGAGACTTCTTTATGCGTAAGTGATATACACACGTCGCCGACACTGAGTTTATGACACTCGAGTCCGTAGCGCTGCATCGTCCACGCCGGTTGACACGACGACCAGCCCTGACCAAACACAAAGAAGGGATGCTCTAATGTCGCTTCTGTTGATACCTGAAGAATATAGAAACAAGAGTGAATTTTTGGTCACAATCGTGAACATAGTAACTAAAGCTTTAATCAGCTGTTACTAAGTTATGGGATCATATATCTTTATCTACAAAATACAGTATTGGATACAGATTCAATTACTAAATTTGTAATTTCAAATCCAAACCCATTGTTGTGGGTATTCATTTGAATCGTTTCAAGAATGTTTAACCCTTTCCCAAACAAGACATGGTTTTGACGTCCGAATATAGAACACTCCGGGAAAACATTGAGGCAAAAGAAGAAAATGCTGCTAATCAGCATTTTCTCCTTTTGCCTAAATATTTTCCATGCTATGATTTACAAATATAATCTTCATAACCTTCCATTTTGTCGCCTAGGGCTGCTTTTGCTTTGGTCTAGTCCACAATTTGGCTGTTAGGGAAAGGGTTAACCCCTCCTACCTGACCTGTTGCTCTGAAATAAAGAGGCTATTATAGGAAAGCATGGATCTTGATTAGACTGCACAAAGACAAAAGTTGACCGGAATCCAGCTTATCTCAAATGTCACAAGACAGTGCCCCTCTTCCAGACCCAAGATCATATGCCATAATTATTATATTGGAAATGCAAATTGAGAGTAGTAAGAAACACTGGTGGTGAATTCGGCCAAAGCGAGGGACATTTTTCGCTACAACAAGGTACAGATATTTTGCGTTTAAACATGAGTTCAAAGATCTAATTGGATAGTTTTTCTAATAACAATGAATTTGTTCTAAAAATAGACCAGGTTACCCGATATGTATTGACATGTGCAAACCGTCCATGTTGTTATAAAATCTCGTAGCTACGACTTTATCGAAGCCGTAGTTAAGATATTTTATAACAACACCGACGGAATACTATGATCGCGAAAAAACGTCCCCTGCTTTGGCCGAGTTCACCACCAGTGAGTAAGAACACAATGGAAATGAAATCACAATGGTTTCAGTAATTCTTAATCTTTTTCCGAACCACAAAATTTTGGGAAGGTCCATTTGAAAACATGTGAAGGAGACAAAACAGATGTCTATAACAGTAGAATTTGGATGATGTAGTAAAGTCAAGAAAATATAGAAGCAAAAGGAGAAAATGCTAATTATCAGCATTTTCTTCTTTTGCTTCAATAATTTCATAAGTTCTTTGCAGTCATGGCGAAGACCGTCGGACCGGCAGACATGTCTGATGAAAATTCCCTCGGTCTGATGATTTTTGGCCAGTGTCAGTCCAACTGTCTGACACAAATTTTGATCTGTTAGATAGGGAATTATAGTTCGGTCTGACAAAAGTTTATTCGGTCTGACAGATTATTCAGTACTGTCAGACCGAATGTCTGACAAAGATTGCTGCTTCTTCGCCATGTCTGTCTTTGTTCTACAAACAACATCAAAACCTGGTTTTCTTTTGGAAAAGATTTAATGGATTCAGCGCTAAAAAGCCCTGAAAGCCGAACTAGCTGACCTATTTTTACACAATGAATAAATGCAGCATAGTAGTAACAAATTACGGCCATCACAAATGAAACATTTACCCATGTTAACCAGACCTGAAAGAATGTGATATCAAATGGCTTCAACTTTTGCCCTAAATGTCAACAATATAGCGATTTAGTGATTTAAGTCACAGAGAGTAATCTTAATCCTTTTCAAGACAACGAAAATGTGAAATAGAGTACTCGTCCCAATCAAAAGAAACCGATATCAAATGAATTAATTTTGGTTTCATAAATGTAAACACAAAGCAATATCTGGGAATTAAAACAAAGAAACTGAACAAGGCCTTTCCAGATCAAAATGTGACACAGTGCACTTAAGTCTTGTCTGAATGTTATACAAAGTGGATTTGACTATGATTTGGCTTTCCATCCAAACACTATTTTGAGCCCATTAATTTCATCAACTCAACATGTTTCCAGGCAGGATAACAGCTTTTAACCAAAACAATTCTTAAAATGATGACATTGGACATGTGTGTGCAAATGTGAAAAGGATTCTAATAATTTGTGCAATTTGAAAGAAGTTACTTTTTTTCACAGTTAGTATATATCGTCACATTTCAACCAAAACCTCGTAACTGCAGCTTAAATCAAGCTACAGTTACAAAGTTTTAGTTGAAAAGAAACAATATATTTTTCAACGATGCAAATCCTATGATTCATAATGGGGCTGTGTAAAAGCTGTTACAAGTACACGATTCTTACAAAGCCATGGTGGTGACATGTTACATTGAAATGACATTCATCTTCAATGACAAGTCGTCCATTCACTAGAAACCAATGTCAAACAATCCTCACTGACTTAACCCTTCCAAAACAAGACCTGGGCCCCGTTTTTCTAACGACCGTATGTTTGATTTTTGCATAATTACTTGTAACAACAGCCCTGATTGGCTCAGTCGGATTTCTCGTGCAATCAGATGTTTTGTTACACAGTTTACACAATATATGATCGTAAGTTCGTTAGAAAAACGGAGTCCTGGTTTTGAGGTTTCATATAGAAGACACTTAGGAAAACATTGAGCCAAAAGGAGAAAATGCTGGTGTTCAGCATTTTCTTCTTTTGGCTTAATATTTTCTCTGCTATATTGTACGAAAATCGTCTCTTCATCCACATCCATTTTGTCAACTGCAGGAGCTTTTATACTGTATCAACCTAAAATTTTGTCTTTTGGGATAAGGTAAAAAATGTCCTACTTTGTTTAGGACGACATCCATAGTATGACAAATCTGAATAAATTGTTAACCTATTACTGCAATGACCCAAGGTTTTTTTACGATTTTTCGTAAAATTTTCGTAAATTTTTCACAATTCCCATAAGTTCCCTTTTACTGTGACAGGTCACATATATAAATCAGGATAAGAAGAGGAAAGGAATTCAGTGTCACATTGACCAACTAACATTATACATTAACATTCTTACTATAAATGCCAGGAATGCATCAATCTGTCAAAAACAAAATAAATAGGCTGGTACACCTTGTCTGTCAAAGGGGAATAACTTGGTTTGGTTGAGTCCATGACCTTTGACTTTCAGGATAAAAAGAAGAGGAAGAATTCAGTGTCACATTGACCAACTAACCCCATTATACATTATCATTGTAACTATAACTGCCAAGAATGCATCAATCTGTCAAAAACAAAATAGACTGGTACACCTTGCCTGTCAAAGGGGGATTACTTGGTATGGTCATGTCCACAACCTTTGAATCAGTCTAATAAATACATTTTTGTTTGGAATACAATTAATGACTCTTGTTGGTTTTGCTTGTTGTTGTTGTTATTGTTGTTGTTTAAATCCTTGGGGAAGCTTTATTTCAAGCCGACAGTGAAAATCTGTCGATATAGAATAGTTAATCCCTTCTCAACCACTAAAATTTTACACTGTTCATTGAAAGCTGCTGCAGAAAAAAATCTGATGTTGACGAAGATAGGATTTGTTTAAAATATATCAAAGGAAATATTAAAGTGACATTTCACATTTATTTCATTTTTTAAAAGTATGTCTTGGTGCAAAGATTGTTTATTCTAATGCTTAGAAATGCTATCAGTTTTTTGAAGTTGTTATTCATAAGCGAAAAATATGCCTTTAAAGTTCACAGAGAAATGACAAATTCTATATAAATCTGAACTGTTGTCCACAACAATTTGTTTAATTTTAGCACAAAAATATATATTTCTCGTAAACGGTTCAATATTCTGGCTTGAAATTTTCAGAATTTTCATTAGAAAACATGCTCTTTCAGATAGAATAAAAGTAAAATTAATGTGAAAGGAATTGTGAAATGTCACTTTAACCCATTACCACACAGTGACTCCTTTTTACTCCCCACAATACAATGGCTTTCGCAAACATTGTGGCAAATGAAGAAATTGCTTGTGACACAATGTTTTCTACCCAAAAAGCTATAAAATTTTGAAATTTCTTCACATTGAAATGTCGTCTGCAACTTCTTTCAAATTTGACTACCCCATAATTTTGTTGTTTGGTAATAGGTTAAGCAAAATGGGTGAAAGTCCTGGCAATCCGCATTTCCTGTTAGACTTTTGATTTTCTTTTTTTTCTCAAACATAGTTATTGAAGATTTTCTGAAATTGTTGAGACACATGATTCCCTATCGTGATTTTTGCTGACATGCTGTCTGTGGAGAAAAAATGGTTGTTTTAATCATGGAAGATGATAAAGCAAGATTCTCTATCACATTGCTTAAATATTAATTATTACATGATAATTAGTAAATCACATGATAATCAGTAATTTCCATCATCGTTTTTACAATGTTGGTCTTTAGATGCACTGCTTCCAGACCAAACAAATGAGTCAGGATATCTGGAAAAAGGTCCTTTATAGCATTTGAGATTTTCATGTTTCAAGATCAGCCTGTGCCTTAACCCATTACCACACAATGACTCTTTTTGACTCCCCACAAGGTATTGGCTTTGGAAAACATTGTGGAAAATGAAGAAATTGCTTGTGACAAGCAATTTCTTCATTTCCCACAATGTTTTCTACCAAAAAAGTCCAAAAGATTTTAAATTTTATTCACTTGAAATTGTCGTCTGCATCATCTTTGAATTTGGACTAGCCTTAAATTTGTCGTTTGGTAATGGGTTAAAGCAGTCTAACACGGATTAATGCTGCTGTCTCACAGTTGCTACAGGTCACGATTAAGCTGTTGTAGACCAACATGGTGCATGATCAGACTGCGTGTATACGCAGGCTGATCTGGAACCATGTTGGGCTCAAAAAGCCTTAACCCTTTCCTAAACAACAAAATTTTAGGGTGTGCGGCTTCAAAAACTGCCACAAATGACAAAATGAATGTTATTAAAGATATGATTTCTGTAAAATATGGCACAGAAAATATTGAGACAAAAGGAGAAATTGCTGATTATCAGCAATTTCTTCTTTTGTCTCAATGTTTTCTCAACCCTTTTATTCTAGGGACGTCAAAAACCAGGTCTTGTTTGGGAGAGGGTTATTAAAGGACCTTTTACCAAATCCCCGCTCAAAATTAATGTTTGTATGTCATGCTAAAATGCATGTGATGGGTATTAAAACTACGTCTTAAAATTTATATCAAATGTTTGAGAAAGGCGAGAACGAGAAAAATATCGCCATGATGTTGACTGAAAGCTTTGAGCAACATTCTGTTGTAAACACCAACCAAGACTTTTTAGGAGGTTCTGAAATCAGAAACATTTACGGTAGAATACCTGTAATGTAGCCATTTTTAAATTCATAAAACATAGGAATTATTCGGGCAACGTTGAAAACATTTGGCATGGAACTTTCCAACGCGAATGTTTACAATCGCGCCTGAATAGGTTCAGACATGCAACGACACAGCTTAAAAAATCTGATGTTTTATGAACTTCAAAATTGTAGTCTCTTGCATTCAAATGGCATGTGAAATGTGGGTACTGCTGCAGACTACAAAAAAAGGTTTTTTTATGTGAAACACAAAAAATGCCACAGAAACTTATAATTTTTCATGTTTGGTACAGACAGACTGAACTATCCTATATCCTACATTTGAGTCATTGGAAAATAAGTTACAAGAGGACCATGATGGTACCAAGAGAAACCCTACAAATTATACAATTTATTTGATCAATCATCTACTATTGAATATTTGTTGAGATAGCTTGTATCAGCATCCATTATTAATAGGTGTCATTAATTAATATGAGCCTGAACGTCCAAAAAGAGCCTTTATGGCATTTGATAATGATCAACTTGGATCTTGATCAGCCTGCATGTAGTACAAACAGATCCATGTTGTTCTTTAACCCTTTCCCAAACGACAAGATTTTAGGGTGATCCAATTTGAAAGCTGCTGAAGATGACAAAAATGATGATAATAAAGATATAATTTGTGTAAAATATGGCACAGAAAATATTGAGACAAAAGGAGAAACTGCTGGTTATCAGCAGTTTCTTCTTTTGTTTCAATGTTTTCCCAAGCCTCTTCTATTAAGGACGTCAAAACCAGGTCTTGTTTGGGAAAGGGCTAAAGGCCTAGTAGATCATACCCTGTAGTAATTGTCAGATACTAATAGCAACATGAATCTCGATTGAACTTAAGGCCCATCGAGGTCACATATGACTCCGTGTCAATGTAGCGTCCACATCACATCTAAAATTATACTGCACGGGTCCCCTGTTTTAGACATGCTCCGGCCGTGATAAGGACGCGGAATGGTGTATGTGACCATGCCTTTAGGCACAGGCCAATACGGTAGCATAGTATTCCCCCCTGCGAAAAGTTCATTTAAGTTCAAGAACTGTTCTAGAATGTTAAATGGCACTTCTAGAACTCTAGAACTCTTGAACTAGAAATGCGTTTTTCAATTTTTTTCGCAGGGGCCTGAATCCATATTGGTGCTAAATTCCACATTCATTATATAGGGCCCTTTTTCCAGATCCCGGCTCATATGTAATATTACACATTAATTCGACTTGTAGGTAATTTATATTCTTTTGTCTCCAATTTTTCAGCATAATTTTCATCTTAACGCCTATCTATAGAGTATGTGACATTTTGCATTTCTGTATAATTATGAAAAAATATTTCGTAAGAAAAGAGGCCTTTACTCTAAACTGAAAAATCAGCATAACCCTATCCCAAATTGTGAAATTTTAGACAAATTCAAGTTGAAAGATGTTACAGTGTGCAGAAGTTATAGTAATCTTTATAAAGCAGAATTTTATATATTGTCGACCTCATACTTGCAGCTTGTTTTAACCCTTTCCCAAACGACAAAATTTAGGGTGATCCACTTCAAAAACTGCTAAAAATGACAAAATGGATGTTATTAAAGATAGGATTTGTGTAAAATATGGCATAGAAAATATTGAGACAAATCTGAGGAGAAACTGCTGGTTATCAGCAGTTTCTTCTTTTGTTTCAATGTTTTCCCAAGCCTTTTCTATTAGGGGCGTCAAAACCAGGTCTTGTTTGGGAAAGGGTTAAGCTGCAGTTAAAAGGTTTTAGATGAAAAGCAGCGATGCGCATTATCTCGTTTTGCCTCAATATTTGTTGTACCAGTTTGTACACTAGTCTAATCTTAATCAACATTAGTTAAAATTGGAAGCATGTAATATTGTGTCTTTCGGGAAAGCATTTAATAAGACATTCCTTCTTTCAAGTTATAGCACAAAGGTTGTGCAAAGTCCAAATGTCATACATAGAACATTGACATCCTGAATTTTGCCTATAGTATCATGTTGATGAATAGAACTCTTTGAGCCTGATAATTAAGTCATTAAATGCATATCAGTTCAAAGTTCTGTGGTTTTAAGAAAAGTACAAAATGAAATCTTCATAGAACATTAATAGTCATGGTTAAAGTTCAGTAGACTGAAAAGTGCTTTTAATCATTAATTGTTATCTTCATAAAGTTAAGTACTAAATATCACAAGAACTCCACGTGCTAAATGAAATGTACTCTCCAAAGCCGAGTTCTATATTGATTAAACCATCAAATATGACCTCTGCAGTTTTCGGTACGCCAACAGCCTATTTGGTCGTCATAATCTAATTATAGCTCATCATTTGAATTATCGAATCAAAATCAATCAGCTTTATCTTGCATGATCATTACGTATACATTACGTCGCTTCTATTTTTGGCTTAAGCCGGTAACATTTGAATTATCGAATCAAAATCATTCAGTTTGATCTTGTTTGATTACGTTTACATTACGTCGTTTCTATTTTTGGCGGAAGCTGGTAATTTGAAGCGTTAGCCAATCATTTCTTGTATCAGAAATTTCGATTGTTTATGAGTATATTGGCGACGATTGGATACCGAAATCCCGCCAAGGCCCCGAGATTAGACGTGAAACGACCCCGCGGTAACAGAGAGTATTCTATCGAAATGGAATGTAGGGAGAATGCGCTCTGTTCGTAAGAGAGTAAATGAAATGAGACATAAAGTGCATACCAAGTCAAATGCAGGCTAAAGTTCATTCTATTTTAAAGTTAACAACTTTTTTTCAACCTTTTGACCTGAAGCCAAATTAATTGCATTTTGAAACTGACAGCTTTTTTCTACCTCTTAAAGCAATATGTACAAAATTACAACCAAAAGACTTAATCAATATCGAAATTTGCGGAAAATCACTCCAATCAACCATAATTGAAAATATAACTTTCTACTTTTTGCATGTAAATTTGCATGAACTCTCTATCGATGTTACAATGACCTAAATAGGTGGAATTTTTGCACCGAGCGTACATCGTAGGATCATAGATAAGGGTCGAAGTTGCCTGCGTCAATGGCACTCCCACTCGCTCTATTCTGCTTACTCTAAAATTGGTCTATTTCTATTGAATTATCGATTTTGTCCAGGACTGTATCCTGTTCCCAATATTCCACTCTTTACATATTAATATTGTTGCTTTTTTCCCAAAGCCTTGTTATTGCAACTTAATCCTTTCTCAAACAACAAAATTTGGACTTGTCCAAATTCAAAGATAATGCAGACAACAATTTTTAGTGAATGAAACTAACATTTGTTGGTCTTTCTGGTTAGAAAACATTTTGGGAAATGAGGAAAATGCCTGTCACAAGCAATTTCTTCATTTTCCACAATGTTTTCCCAAAGCTATTATCTTTTGGGCATCAATGTGCGTAATTATGTGGAATTGAGTTAAAACAAGCATTTTCTTCCTTTGCCTAAATATTTCTGTGGTATATTGTGCACAAATCCTATCTTTATCAACATCAGTTTTGTCAACTTTCAAATTTGAACTGTCAATTTGTTCTTCATTTGGTAAAGGTCTATATTATTATGACATAGCTTTATCGATTTTGAAAATATTGGCCATAAATAAATACTAAAATAGCATGGACATTATATTCCCTTGCTGACACTGACAAATATAAATTTCGCTTACAAGAAATGAACAATTTCAATTGGCAATATAACAAGCAAATTCGTTGAATTGATATCCCCCGCCGAATATATTTTCATTGTCAATAAAGTAGCGCGGAAACGAATATAACTCTGTATGTATATGGCTTCAACAGAACGAATATCACTCTGTATGTATATGGCTTCAACAGAACGAATATCACTCTGTATGTATATGGCTAAAACAGTCAGGGGCAGTAACTCTAAATTCGACGGTCGAACCGGGTAACCCCGACGATATGCGCATGTCCTCATTGTAGTAAAGCTGTGTGCCAAGTTTCATTGAAATCCGGTGTATAATTTTCAAGAAATAGCGCGGAATCGAATATCACTGTATGTATATGGCTTAAACAGTCAGGGGCAGTAACTCTAAATTCGGCGGTCGAACCGGGTAACCCCGACGATATGCGTATCCCCTCATTGTAGTAAAGCTGTGTGCCAAGTTTCATTGAAATCCAATCTATACTTTTCAAGAAATAGCGCGGAAACGAATATCACTCTGTATGTATATGGCTAAAACAGTCAGGGGCAGTAACTCTAAATTCGGCGGTCGAACCGGGTAATCCCGATGATATGCGCATGTCCACTTTGTAGTGAAGCTGTGAGCCAAGTTTCATTGAAATCCGATCTATAGTTTTCAAGAAATAGCGCGGAAACGAATATCACTCTGTATGTATATGGCTTAAACAGTCAGGGGCAGTAACTCTAAATTTGGCGGTCAAACCGGGTAACCCCGACGATATGCGCATGTCCACTTTGTAGTGAAGCTGTGTGCCAAGTTTCATCGAAATCCGGACTACAGTTTTCAAGAAATAGCGCGGAAACGAATATCACTCTGTATGTATATGGCTTAAACAATCAGGGGCAGTAACTCTGAATTCGACGGTCGAATCCGGTAACCCCGACGATATGCGAATGTCCTCATTGTAGTGAAGCTGTGAGCCAAGTTTCATTGAAATCCAGTCTATAGTTTTCAAGAAATAGCGCGGAAACGAATATCACTCTTTATGTATATGGCTTAAACAGTCAGGGGCAGTAACTCTAAATTCGGCGGTTGAACCGGGTAACCCCGACGATATGCGCATGTCCACTTTGTAGTGAAGCTGTGTGCCAAGTTTCATCGAAATCCAGTCTACAGTTTTCAAGAAATAGCGCGGAAACGAATATCACTCTGTATGTATATGGCTTAAACAGTCAGGGGCAGTAACTCTAAATTCGACTGTCGAACCGGGTAACCCGACGATATGCGCATGTCCGCATTGTAGTAAAGCTGTGTGCCAAGTTTCATTGAAATCCGGTTTATAGTTTTCAAGAAATAGCGCGGAAACGAATATCACTCTGTATGTATATGGCTAAAACAGTCAGGGGCAATAACTCTAAATTCGGCGGTTGAACCGAGTAACCCCGACGATATGCGCATGTCCACTTTGTAGTGAAGCTGTGTGCCAAGTTTCATCGAAATCCGGTCTATAGTTTCCAAGAAATAGCGCGGAAACGAATATCACTGTATGTATATGGCTAAAACAGTCAAGGGCAGTAACTCTAAATTCGGCGGTTGAACCGGGTAACCCAGACGATATGCTCATGTCCACTTTGTAGTGAAGCTGTGTGCCAAGTTTCATCGAAATCCAGTCTACAGTTTTCAAGAAATAGCGCGGAAACGAATATCACTCTGTATGTATATGGCTAAAACAGTCAGGGGCAGTAACTCTAAATTCGGCGGTCGAACCGAGTAACCCCGACGATATGCGCATGTCCACTTTGTAGTGAAGCTGTGTGCCAAGTTTCATCGAAATCCGGTCTATAGTTTCCAAGAAATAGCGCGGAAACGAATATCACTGTATGTATATGGCTAAAACACTCAAGGGCAGTAACTCTAAATTCGGCGGTCGAACCGGGTAACCCCGACGATATGCGCATGTCCACTTTGTAGTGAAGCTGTGTGCCAAGTTTCATCGAAATCCAGTCTACAGTTTTCAAGAAATAGCGCGGAAACGAATATCACTCTGTATGTATATGGCTTAAACAATCAGGGGCAGTAACTCTGAATTCAATGGTCGAACCAGGTAACCCCGACGATATGCGCATGTCCTCTTTGTAGTGAAGCTGTGTGCCAAGTTTCATCGAAATCCGGTCTATAGTTTCCAAGAAATAGCGCGGAAACGAATGTCGGACGGACGGACGGACGGACGGACGGACGGACGGACGGACGGACATGGCAAAAACAATATCCCCCCCGAAAAATTTTTTCGGCGGGGGATAATAAATTATCACTTTTCAACAAAAGTCTCATAACTGCAGCTTATAACAAGCTGCAGTTTCGAGGTTTTTGTTGAAAAGCACAGAAATATTATATGAAATATAAATTTTGTTCAAAACTGAATATTTATTGCATATGCACCTTAAAATATTTTAGCAAAACTATGTTTGATATCTCAAAATTACAATCATATGTCTGGCATTGCTACAAAGGTGTTCAAATCAAAATTTGATTGGAATTCAATATTTTCTATTACATTATTACATGACCTAGATTTCAATTCAACAATTTTCGAGTGACCTCACAATTACAACTTTTCCATACAAGCCTGGTTTTGACTACTCTCCATTGCCGAGCTCTATTGATTAAACCATCAAATATGACCTCTGCAGTTTTCGGTACGCCAACAGCCTATTTGGTCGTCATAATCTAATTATAGCACACCATTTGAATTATCGAATCAAAATCATTCAGTTTTATCTTGCATGATCATTACGTATACATTACGTCGCTTCTATTTTTGGCTGAAGCCGGTAACATTTGAATTATCGAATCAAAATCATTCAGTTTGATCTGGTTTGATAACGTATACATTACGTCGCTTCTATTTTTGGCTGAAGCCGGTAATTTGAAGCGTCAGCCAATGAAAGTTTGTATCAGCTTTTTGAATTGTTTTGTTGTGTATCGCCAACGATTGGATACTGAAATCCCGCCAAGGCCCCGAGATTAGACGTGAAATGACCCCGCGAGAACAGAGCTCATTCTATCGAAATGGAATGTAGAGATAATGTGCTCTGTTCATAAGAGAGTAGGTTTTGACATCACTAAAAGAATAATTTTGCTTGGGAAAACATTGACTCAAAAGAGGAAAACACTGATAACCGTTAATGAATTAACTAATTTTCATCAAATGACAACATCAATTTTGTCACATACAGCAGCTATCAAATTTGAGTTGTCGAAAATGTTGCCATTTAAGAAAGGTTTTTTTTTTCAACAATGCCCAATGACCTGGCTCTTAATGAGATTGCAGGCTAAACATACTAACATGGCAAATATCAACAATGTGTGGTTATGCAAACAAAGGTTAACCCTTTCCCAAACAAGACCTGGTTTTGACATCTCTAATAGAAAAGGCTTGGGAAAACATTGAGACAAAAGAAGAAACTGCTGATAACCAGCAGTTTCTCCTTTTGTCTCAATATTTTCTGTGCTATATTTTACGCAAATCCTATCTTTAATAATGTCTATTTTGTCATTTGTGGCAGTTCTTGAAGTGGATCACCCTTAAATTTTGTCGTTCTGGAAAGGGTTAAGTAAATAATCTTTAATAGTAACACATTAAGCATTAAACCTTGTTCTGCGGATTTCAAATTCAGTTTCAAACTTAACGCCAATTTAAGAGATATTTCAATAGATTCATCTCAAGTTTTTCCGACAATAATTGAGAAGAAAGCAGGCAGTGTACTGGCTAAGATCAGACTGCATATTTGTGCAGGCTGATCTCAGTCTATACTGACTGCTAAAACTTTGGTCACTGCAGGAATATGTTGAGAACAGCACGAGAAGGGTTAACCTTTCATCATACTTGACCTTATAGAATATATTGAATGGTAGTGTTTGAACTTTCACATGTATACCTGTAGTATAGTGGTCCCGCGATCTACTGATTCCCGCCAAACAAGAAAGACCATACCACTATGCCAACCTATCAAATTGAGTAGCGACTTATTCTAAACAAGTTACAACTCAGACTTTTCACTTCTAGACAGACACACAGATAGGCAGACAGAAATACAGACAGACAGAAAAGCAGATAGACAGACAAAAGACAGACACTCTTATAAAGTCTTTTCATGCATACATTAATTTATACTTAAAATAGAATACTAGTATATTTTTGTCATGCTAACATTAATAATATTTTCTTTACTTTTGCTATTTGGGAAACATAATTGGCATTTACCTGAACTTTACATTCTACATTTGCATTTTGCGTTCATTTTGAGGCAAAAGAATACTGATGATAACCATTTTCTCCTTTTGCCTCAATATTTGCAAAATTGCCATGATAACTCACCTGAACCTTGTGTTCACCAACAACAAATCCCAGAACTGCAGTACCCTGAGTTGGATTTTCCTCAATATGTACTACAGTACTAGAGTCTATCTTGAGATCATTACTTATATCTGCACTATGTACAAAATCACTCGTCTCTAATTCCTCTACGCGTTTTATATCACCGTTCGCAAGCTGAATTATCGAGCCTTTCATGAAATGTTGGGGGTAATGAAGCTCCGCACCATTCCCACTACCACTATTTCCGGGAGCGCCGAGCGTACAAGAGCGCCCTGATGTTCCAAGACCTGAATCTTTTGTGTCAACGGTATCTTTTCTGTCCGATTCATTAGTTTCTAATTTAGTCCGTTTTGGCAATGGCTCATCTGTATTACTGAAAGCACTATGTTGTGGGTCACGTATAGAACTAGAGTCTGACGGGCGTAAAAGTCTGTATTTCAAACTCCCTTCCCTGCCACTGGGGTCCTTGTAAAAGTCCTGACCCCCCGGGGATATCTCCCCGCGCTTGTTATTTGGAGATTCTCGTAAAACGGAGGACACCGACGCCCTCGCCGGTTCTGTGTACGCAGACGGGACTGAGAAATGGCGTCCTGCTTCGTCCTTCACTATTCCTGTCGTGCTATGTCTCCGGTGAAGCTCAAGCTCTTGTTCTCGTCTATAGCTCAGCTCTTCACGTTCGCGACCAGGACTAACACTATAACCTTTACTAGACACTGCAGGAGAACCTTGGTTAACAGTCATGAGAGGATACTGAGACAAACTCCCCGCCGCCGCCGCGGCACTACCGTACGACGAGCGAGGAACATGAGACTGAGCCTGGGTTCCCATACTTTGTAATACAGCAGAATAGGACCCGAGACCAGCCCTGTCTATAGAATACGCTGGATAACCCTGTCCATAGAAAGCACTATACGGTGATACTGTGTATAAAGGAGAATACGGACCTACTGTCGAGGCCGTCGTGGAATATGCCGCACCATACCGGCCAGAATCTGACAAAGACTGTGGGGGTCTGAACACACCGCTGATATTACTGTGGGTACCAGCCCCAGCACTGCCAGTCACGATGCTCCGCGCTCCCTGCTCGTGAAACGCAACCGCCCCAACCCCACCCACCCGTCCCATCAACATACCCTCACCGGTCGTGACCAGGGGTCCGGACTGACCCTGTGTATGAGTACTGGAACCATCAGATAGCCGCGATAAAGATTCGTTAACCCCCGCGCTGCTGCTGCCTGTCACTCGATTCCTGTCAAACCCATTCGATCCCGACATCCGCTGATGAGTGCCGCCGTCATTTCCAACCAATTTTGGGGAATCGCTGGCACATTTAGACTGGAAATTGGAATTGATATCTTTTTGAACAAGGACTTTATATTTTTCACCTGTGACCGTAATTCCTTCAATCAAAGTCTGTTTAAGAATTTGTGCATTGGATATTTCCTTCAAATTCTGTTGAATCCCATTTCGATTTTTGAGAAAATTATTTTCATTGATCCCGTGAAACGCAACTTTGACTGGAACCCCTGGTATCCCGTTCCCATTGGTTCCCGTCTGTATATTTTTGGTTAGACTGGTCACCTGCCCATGGTTGTTTATCCATACAATAGAGCTAGCGGGTGAAGTGAGATCGGAGTCGTCACTCGGAGGGGTCGGAGAAATGAAAGTCTCTAAACACAGCAACGATTCCTCCTCTGAAAATAGACAAGAATAACATTTTAACTCTTCTCCAGATGATAATATTTTAGGTTTGTCCAAAGTCAAAGAAGATGCAGATGACAATTTCAAGCAAATGAAATTTTACATATTTAGGCATTCTGGGTAGAAAACATTGTGGGAAATGTAGAAAATGATTTTCAAATGCACATTCCTCATTTTCCAAAAAGCTTTCCAATGCCTTTATCTTTTGGGGCAGCAAAGAGACCCTTATATAGAACATATTAACCCTATATAATTGATTGAATGGTACATGTATTTAACCCTTTCCCAAACAAGACCTGGTTTTCATGTCCCTAATAGAAAATGCTAGGGAAAACATTGAGACAAAAGAAGAAACTGCTGATAACCAGCAAGCAGTTTCTCCTTTTGTCTCAATATTTTCTATGCCATATTTTACACAAATCCTATCTTTAAAAACAACCATTTTGTCATTTGTGGCAGTTTTTGAAGTGGATCACCCTCAAATATTGTCGTTTGGGAAAGGGTTAAGGCAACTACTATGATCATATTACCACAGCTAGTGCACCTAACCATCGCTTCCTCGGGTTGCTATGATCACCCCTGCGTAAAAATTCATTAAAGTTCAAGAACTGTTCTAGAACATTAAATGGCACTTCTAGAATTTGGGTTCTGGTTGTGAGTTCAAACACCGACTGGGCGAATATTCTTTCTGACATTTAACAAAGGTGATATTTCAGTACTACCATAATATCCAATCTGAGCCTAGGGCTTCTCTGAGTCATGTTGAAAATCCTTTGGTGACAGAAAAATTACTTTTGTCAATCGTCAGAAAGGATATTGGCCCAGCCTGTCTTCGAACTCACAACTAGAACTCAAGTTCTAGAAGTGCCATTTAACATTCTAGAACTGTTCTTGAACTTAAATGAACTTTTTCGTAGGGACAGTGCTACAACAACATCCTTTGTTAAGCCTCCAGCTGCTGACCAACATTGGTTTAACCCTTTCCCGAACGAAAATTTTTTAGGGCGATCCATTTAAAAAAACTGCCACAAGTGACAAAATGGATGGTATTAAAGATATGATTTGTATAAAATATGGCATAAAAAATATTGAGACAAAAGGAGAAACAGCAATTTCTTCTTTTGTTTCAATGTTTTCCCAAACCCTTTCTATTAGGGACGACGTCAAAACCAGGTCTTGTTTGGGAAAGGGTTAACCCATTACCAAACGACAAAATTTTAGGGCGGTCCAAATTGAAAGATCTTGCAGACAACAATTTCAAGTGATGGAATTTTTAATTTTTAGGTGTTATTGGATTGAAAACAATGTGGAAAATCAAGAAATTGCTTGTCACAAGCAATTTCTTCATTTTCCATGATGTTTTCCATGGCCATCATTTTGTGGGGAATCAAAAAGAGTCATTGTGTGGTAATGGGTTAAAATCATATACCCTTTGGAGACAAATATCAGAAAGAATCAAACATTTAAGACGCGTTTTTGACTTACCGAAGACATACAACAAATTCAGGACAAGAAACGCGTATCGCCAAGATAGTAAGACCTGAGTCATGCGATTGTTGTTTTAAGCGGTTTTTAAGACGTTGCTAAGTCAAAAAAATGTTCTAAATGTTTTGATGAAACAGGCCCCTGGATCACATGAGTAAGAGTCCCATGCTCTACCAACTGTGCTATGGCCGTAGCATAACCCTGTACCAAAGTGAACGTTTCACCTGTCACATTTTGAAATGGAATGTCGATAAAGATCATGGGCGGATCTAGAGGGGGGTCGGGGGGGTCCAGATCCCCCCCCTCCCCCCTGGCATTGGCCGAAAATTAAAATTTGACTTATAAATTCAGTGTAAAGTTACATATTTACTACATTTTAAGCCATATTTTGACGCCCTTGAAAATAGAATTTGTATACAAAATAACAATCCCCAATAGAGCGAAATGAGTTGAATCAACTTACAAAATTGTTGAGGAAAATAATCCTGCAAGAAATATAGAACTAGGTCCGAACTTAAAACTAAATATTTAGTATATCTCGGCTGTCACACAGAACAAGAGGACCATGATGGTCCTATATCGCTCACCTGAACCAAGATGATATGAGCCACAGTTTTGTTCAGTTTTGTGACTTTAACACTGAAAACAAACTTATGGTCAACAACATTGTGTCCAAATTTTGTCTCGTTTTTTCGCTATTTGTCGTTGTTAGAGTAAAAACAGTCGAAAACAGCAAATTTGTCAATTTGAAGGGCTCAGCAAACTCAGCAAATTCTACTATGATTAAGCTGAAATTCAAACTGGTGCAAGATCTTATGTTCAGCAACATTGTGTCTAAATTTCGTCTTGATTGGACAACAATTGTAGATGCTAAAGTGTAAACAAGGTCCGAAACAATCGAAAACATCAATTGTCAAATTCAAGGGTGTATAACTCATGACTTTATGATCCGATCAATCTGAAAATCAAACTCATACATGATCATATAGTCCGTAACATTGTGACCAAGTTTTGTCTTGATTGGTCAATAATTGTAGATGCTATAGTGTAAACAAAGTCAAAAACAGTCGAAAACGGCAATTTTGTCAAATTCAAGGGCGTATAACTCTTAATTTTATGATCCGATCAATCTGAAAATCAAACTTATACAAGATCTTATGGTCCCTAACATTGCATCAAAGTTTTGTCTAGATTGGTCTATATTTGTAGATGCTAGAGTGTAAACAAAGTTGAAAACAGTCGAAAATGGCAATTTTTGTTAATTTCAAGGGTATATAACTCAAGACCTTCTGATCCGATCAGACTGAAAATCGAACTCATCCGAGATCTTATGGTCACCAACATTGTGTCAAAGTTTTGTCTTGATTGGTCAATATTTGTAGATGCTAGAGTGTAAACAAAGTCGAAAATGGTCGAAAATGGCAATTTTGTCAATTTCAAGGGCACATAACTCAAGACCTTCTAGTACGATCAGACTGCAAATTGAACTCATCCGAGATGTTATAGTCAACAACATTGTGTCAAAGTTTTGTCTTGATTGATCAATAATTGTAGGTACTAGAGTGTAAACAATGTCAAAACTAGCTATTTTTCGCATTCAAGGGCAGATAACTCCGGACTTTCTGGTTCGATCTGACCCATAATCGAACCCATCCGAGATCTTATGGCCATACATGTTTTGACCAAGTTTGGTCAAGATTGGCTTATATTTGTAGATGCTAGAGTGTAAACACGAAATTGTGGACGGACGGACGGACAGACGGACAGACGGACAGACGGACGACGGACAAAAAGTGACCACAATAGCTCACCTTGAGCACTTCGTGCTCAGGTGAGCTAAAAATCCAATGAGTCATCGGAATGTCAAAACCACAACATCCTTTAACTTATCTCTATCACTTTTATCCTTTACCAAACAACAACATTTTGGACTGCTCCAAATTTAAAGAATTGTTGCAGATGACAATTTCAAGTGAATGAAATTCTACATTTTTGGGGGTTATTTTGTTTAGAAAACATTGTGGGAAATGAAGAAATTGCTTGTCACAAGCAATTTCTTCATTTTCCACAATATTTTCCAAAGTGTTTATCTTGTTGGGTGTCAATAAGCATTACTGTTTGGGAATGGGTTAACCCTTTCCAAAGTACCCAACAACAGTCCTTAAATGTCCTTTATCAAGATCGCTTTGTAAGGCCCCTAAGAAAAGTAGAAAATGTTAATATTAAATACAAGCATTTTCTACATTTCTCAAACCCAGCTTTTCAAGTTATAAAACTCACATTTTTCACTTTCAGATTGCAAAAGGTGGATTTTTGTTGGCTGTATAACCTATTTGACCTTATCAAAAATTTATTACATAGACAAGAGGACCATGATGGTCCTATATCGCTCACCTGAACCAAGATGATATGAGCCACAATTATGTTTGAATCAATTAATATTTGTGACATTAAGACGACTGAAAACAAACTTATGGTCATCAACACTATGTCCCTGTTTCGTCTTTATAGTTCAATATATCTGGTTGTAAAGAGTGAAAACAAAGTCAAAAACGAGAATTTTGTCCATTTAAAGGGCAGATAACTCAGCAACTGCTTGTCTAATTGTGCTGAAGTTCAAACTCATGCCTGAGCTTATGGTAATTAACCATTATATCCAAGATCAAAATTTTTTCTTGATTGGTCACCATTAGTTTTGTGGTTGTTAGAGTAAAAACAAAGTCGAAAACAGCAATTTTGTCAAATTCAAGGGCATGTAACTCACGACTTTCTCATCCAATCAGACTGAAATTCAAAGTCACCCAGGATCTAATGGTCATCAGCATTATGTACAAGTTTTGTCTTAATTGGTCAATATTAATTTTGTAGATGCTACAGTGTAAATTCAGTCAAAAACCGTCGAAACGTCAATTTTGTCAAATTCAATTGCATATAACTCATGATCTTTTTAACCGATCAAGCTGAAAATTGAATCATCTGACATCTTATGGTCCTTATATAAGGTCACCAACATTGTGTCCAACTTTTGTATAGATTGCTAAATATTTGTAGATCTATGCTAGAGTGTAAACAATGTCAAAAGTAGCTTTTTTTCATTCAAGGGCAGATAACTCCTGACTTTCTGGTCCATTCTGACCAAAAATCAAACTCATCCAAGATCTTATGGTCACTAACATTGTGTTAAAGTTTTGTCTTGATAGGTCAATAAATGTAGATGCTATAGTGTAAACAAAGTCGAAAACGGTCAAAACGACAATTTTGTCAAATTCAAGGGCAGATAACTCAGGACTTTCTGGTCCGATCTGACCCAAATTCGAACTCACCCGAGAGCTCATAGTCATACATGTTTTGACCAAGTTTGGTTAAGATTGGCGAATATCTGTAGATGCTAGAGTGTAAACACCAAATTGTTGACAGACGGACGGACATACGGACGGACGACGGACAAAAAGCGATCACAATAGCTCACCTTGAGCACTTCGTGCTCAGGTGAGCTAAAAATGGCTGCCCTTTTTATCAACCAGTTTTACTGTCCTCATCAGTCCACTTTAACCCTTTCCCAAACAAGACCGGATTTTTGACATCTCTAATAGGAAATGCTTGGGAAAACATTCAGGCAAAAGAAGGAAATGCTAATTATAACTTACAACAAGTAATGATAACACTTCGACAATATTTTCCAAAGACACTAAAGTAACAAACTTTGCAGACAAAAATTAATTTGTCTCTAGTAAAACTTGACTAATAACAACAATAATTGTCAATTTTTCATTCCTCTTATAAAATAATTCAATCAACTTACTGCATGAATCTTTCAGTCAATATCGTTATCAGTTATCAATTACGTCGAAATTATCCGACTAAAAATACTTCGCGAAACAAGTAAAGGATAACAAGTCATCATGTCTAAATTCAGACTTCACTTTGACCTTAATCCTTTCCTAAACAAGGCCTTATTTGCACTTTCCCTAATTTAGACAGCTTTAAAAAGCACTGAAAGAAAAGGAAGAAAATTATCTATGCTATGACAAAGTTTACATATTTCCCATATTGTGTATCACCATTTTGTCATTTTTACCTTTGATTTAATACCACTCTTAAAATTTTTGCCGTCTGGGAAAGAGTTAACCCATTCCCACACAGTGACGCTTTTAAAATCCCCTCTCAATGACAAATGCTTTGGAAAACAAAACAATTTCTTCATTTCCCACAATGTTTTCTGGACCCATTAAAACCAAAAAATGTTACATTTCATTCACTTATAGTATAGTCGTCTGCAACATCTTTGAATAAGGACCAGTTTGATTTTTTGCCATCTGGTAAAGGGAGAAATTGTATACAATCCATTATTTATTCATGGCGAGGCTGTTGTATACAAACTAGTCCAAAGTGCGACATATTCAACCGCTACTCAAGCGGAAAACCCAATGCTGATAACTTTATGCAACTCATCTTTTATACACCCCTAAACAAAAAAGCATGGTTTTCACAGCTTTTGAATATTATGTCAATGGATTGAAAGGGGTGGATAACCCACGTGACTTTTCAAAATGAATGCTCTCACTTGAATATTTGAAGAAATATTTGAAGGATTTGGTGCAGAGTGAGGTAGAACCAGGAATGGCCCTCTCAAAGGTGCTTACGGAGAACTTTATTTTGACAAAATCCATAGAGCCTAGGCTGAAGAGTTAAGGTTTACAGACCCTGAAAAAATCTACACTTTTTCGCCGTACGAAATGCATTAAATTTCACACGCTTGTTAATACACTTCACTTAAGTTGATTCACCGTGCCGGAATTCAAGATAATGCCTCAAGAAGACAATAATATACAAATATTATTTTACTCTATATTCATATGCAAGGTAGGTAATTTATAACATTTTTGTCAAATAATTCCATAAGTATGCATTTATTCAAAATTCTAAACCGAGCAAAATGCTTATGTTTGTATTAAGAATGGAAATGTTACACAGTTTAGGAATAATTTGCACTTTTCAAATTTCGCCTCTGACTGTTTGGTGTTTTTGAGGGTTCGGATACCTTAAACAACATGACGAAGCGCACAATTTTTTTGGAGTGAATGTTTCCCAAAATACATGAGGGTTATCCACCATGTATAATTCTCCTAGTAGTCAGCATCTGGCATTCCCAAAGTGAAGGAAGGGTTACAACAAGAGGGCCATTGGCCCTGAAGCGCTCACCTGATATAAAAATTTTTTGTATACCAATTTTCAGGTTGATTGGACAAAAATGTGACCTCTAGAGTGCACACAAGGTTTTTCTAAGATTTGACCCTGTGACCTAGTTTTTGACCCCAGATGACCCAATTTCAAACTTGTCCGAGATTTCATCAGGACAATCATTCTGAGCAAATTTCAGGTTGATTGGGCAAAAAATGTGGCCTCTAGAGTGCACACAAGGTTTTTCTAACATTTGACCCCGGTACCTATTTTTTGACCCCAGATGACCCAATTTCAAACTTGTCCAAAATGTTATCAAGACAATTATTTTGAGCAAATTTCAGGTTGATTGGGCAAAAAATGTGGCCTCTAGAGTGCACACAAGGTTTTTCTAAGATTTGACCCCGTGACCTAGTTTTTGACCCCAGATGATCCAATTTCACACTTGTCCGAGATTTTATCAAGACAATCATTCTGAGCAAATTTCAGGTTAATTGGGCAAAAAATGTGGCCTCTAGAATGCACACAAGGTTTTTCTTACATTTGACCCCGTGACCTAGTTTTCGACCCCAGATGACCCAATGTTAAACTTGTCCAAGATTCCATCAAGACAATCATTCTGATCAATTTTCAGGTTGATTGGGCAAAAAATGTGGCATCTAGAGTGCATACAAGGTTTTTCTAAGATTTGACCCCGTGACCTAGTTTTTGACCCCAGATGACCCAATTTCAAACTTGTTGAGATTTTATCAAGACAATCATTCTGATCAATTTTCAGGTTGATTGGGCAAAAAATGTGGCCTCTAGAGTGCACACAAGGTTTTTCTAACATTTGACCCCGTGACCTAATTTTTGACCCCAGATGACCCAATTTCGAACTCGTCCGAGATTTTATCAAGACAATCATTCTGAGCATATTTCAGGTTGATTGGGCAAAAAATGTGGCCTCTAGAGTGCACACAAGGTTTTTCTAAGATTTGACCCCGTGACCTAGTTTTAAACCCCAGATGACCCAATTTCGAACTTGTCCGAGATTTCATCAAGACAATCATTCTGAGCAAATTTGAGGTTGATTGGGCAAAAAATGTGGCCTCTAGAGTGCACACAAGCCAAAGGTTGACGCACGACGGACACAGCAGTATCACAATACCTCACCATGAGCACTATCGTGCTCAGGTGAGCTAAAAAATGGAACCAGAAAATGACCTAAATAACATTTGTGTAGGAGTGACATTGACTAGGCTAGCTGCAAGTTTATTCCATAATGAGTTTCCTTTTCTGGTAAATATATGGCCTGTAATCAAGCGTAGACTATTTTGAGAAGGTCTGAATTTGATAGATCTATAACTAGCTAGTAGGTCAGCTTGTGCCTTTCCCATTTAAGCTCTGATTTCTACATCCATAGAATAAAATTTAATTAATTGGGGTAACACCTCTTTCTACTGCTAATGTTCATATCACAGTGACTGGAACACCTAACCATGGATTCCAGTCATTTCTCATACCAGTAGAACAGCATTCTTACCACCTGCTCACCAACATAACAATATCAAACCATTGGTGGGAGACAATTTTGTCTGAAAGGGCATTTGCTGCCACTGGGGATTGAACCCGAGACCACACAAGTGAGAATCTGATGCGCTATCAACTGTGCCATTGATCTCAGCACTCCATAAAAGAAAAGGTTTGAGAAAACAATAGAGCAAAATTTACGTATGTAAACATCACTATAGCGAACTCAAAACTACTGGAATTTTGCATGCAATGGTTCTAATCTTGCAGGTGTCTTACGCTTTTTTCCCTTGTTCATGTTAGGTAAAATTTGTAAACATGTGCCATAATATCGTGACTGGACATAAGTACAACACACCCCTTAATGATCGGAGAGACCTTGACTTCAACTCCAAGAGGATTGTTGGTTTTTGCACTCAATAAACGTGAAAAAACCCCGAAATAGTCGTGGAAATATCAATCAAGGAAGGAGCAAATCCATAAAGGTCAAATAAGTATCTTACTATCACTAGCCGTCAGTTTTCACCTATTGTCATTTTATAAAACAATTAACAATTGACATGACAAAAATACCAAAGCGCTAATGCCAATGACGTAAATGACATTTCTGAATCCTCTAATACTGTGTGTAGTAACCTAATAACCTTTTAGACCTTAACTCTTTCCAATAAAACAATTTTCTAGACTGGTTTTAATCAAACCTTTCCCAACAAACAATGAGTTTTTAATGTCCCTTAGTATAGTTGGACTATCGAAAGTGACAGATGTTTACATAATGCTGTGTATAAACGCGTCCATTCACACAGCTATATTTCGGCACTTGCTGTCCTACAGTTGGCGCCACATCATATGGCACATGTTTTGTTTAACGTTCAATTACATTTGAACAAAATATAAACATTGTGCCATACGATGTGGCGACAACTATAGTCACGATGTACGGTATGTTTGAACGGACACATGTTGTAATGTAACAAATACTCGTAATTAACCAGATTATCGGTAGATACATCGACTTACATTAGTTATTTATCTTATTACTCCATTTTAATATCAAATCAAAGGTTAACAAACGAAACATGAACTTGCATATTACATAATGGAAAAGGGTTTGCAAGGGAGCAGTTTTATACAGGTTTTGGAATTCAAATAGAACTTTGAACCTTGGGAACGCCCTACCGCCTACTCATATTTAAAAATATCACATGATAAAACTTATTAATGCCTAACATTCGCGATGTGTAAATACCGCCATTCAATATTCCAACATGCTCAAATAGATGATCAAACTGGGATTATGCAAATAGCACTTAAACTTTTCCCAAACAGCAAAATATTGGACTGTTCCAATTTAAATAAAGTGCAGATGACAATTTCAAATGAATTAAATTTTATATTTGTTGGTCTTTCGGGATAGAAAACATTGTGAAAATGAAGAAATTGCTTGTCACAAGCAATTTCTTCATTTTCCACCATGTTATTTTTAAGCTTTTATCTTGTAAGGCGTCCAAAAGCATCATTATGCAAATAGCACTTTAACAGTTTACTGTTGCATAGCAATAGAGAATTTAAACAAATATTGCCCCCCAAAAGCCATTTCAGAGACAATTTTTTCCCTCACAGCTATATTTTGGACGAAATGTTGGAGTGATGAAATTTTATTCGGACTCTATTTTTGCTCTATTCAATTTTCAAAACTGTTCAGAACAAGACCTTCACAGAGCGGCGCATACACGCCCGAGAGGGGCTTGTCAGTAAAATTGGCCATTTTTTTTCAATTCAAGGGCAGATAATTCACACATGAAAAGTTACCAAAATTTTGTTTGCACAACCAGACACCATAGAGATTCATTGTGTCTAGTTTGATTGAATTCAGGTTGAAACTGTAGGAGTAGCGCACACGAGAAAATGGGCATTTTTGAGAAAATGGGCATTTATCCTTAAATTCAAGGGCAGATAATTCAAGAATGAAAACAGTTATCTAAATTCTGTAAGGAGTGTGCACAACTAGATACCATGGAGATACATTGTGGCAAGTTTGGTCAAATTCGGATCTAAACTGTAGGAGTTGCGTACACAAGAAAATTGGCAATTTTTTTTTTTAATTCAAGGGCAGATAATTCAAGAACGAGAATAGTTATCTGAATTCCGTAAGCTGTGTGCACAACTAGTCACCATGGAGATTCATTGTGGCAAGTTTGATCAAATTCCGATCAAAACTGTAGGAGACTGGAGTTGCGCACACAATAAATTGCTGACGGACAGACAGACAGACGGACGGACAGATGAACGGAGGACCAGGCCAAAACATAATACGACCCTTCGGGCATATGAAATTTTTTTTTTGTGGTCTCACCTATGGAGGAATCCACTATGTCAGATATGAATTGAAAACATATGTACACCCATATAACCTCTGGCCGAGTGCATTTAACCCATTACCAGAGAGATTTTTCTTATTTTAAATTCAATGACATTATTGACGGCAATATCGAATGAATAAAATTTTATGCTTCGTAGTCTCTGTGGGTAGAAACCATTGTGGCAAATGAAGAAATTGCTTGTCACAAGCAATTTCTTCATTTTCCACAATGTTTTTCAAAAAAGTTTTCTTTAAGGCCGTCAAAAAGGATCACTGTTTGGAAATGAGTTAAGCGTAACAGCTTTGTCTAGGTTCTATATCATTAATTTTTCATTCACTGCTCTGGTTAGACTTACAAAGGTATCAGCCCATATCTTATTTCAATGGATTTGGAATGCATTACGTATATCCTTTACACAAAAAGGTCTGTCAACAAAAGATTCCAGCTTTATGGATATCAAACAATAACAATGTCAACAAGTATCTGGTGTTGTATGCAACACATAAAGTCCCCTACCGGCTTCACATTGACTCAATATGGTAATCAATAATAGATTAAGATGAACAAGTCATCAAAATAATTGTCAAACATATGAAATGTTAATGCTCAAAATTTCGGAAATATAATTCAAATAACTTGAATAAAGTTACTAAAAGATCAATGATTTGTAATTGCTACCATAGCAAGTGTAATTTTATAAAATAAGAACAACAGTAATCTAAATGTTTAGCTTGCTTAGTTATTAAGTTATTGCAGGATCCATTTTTTGCCATATTTTCACTATTTCCGTTACCATAGCAACCACACTTTTCGTCAAAGAACAAAGATAAAATGATGTGCATAATCTTCACATTGCCATCTAGTCATATACCAAGTCTCATTAACTTAGCTTGCTTACTTATTAACTTATCGCAGGATCCAATATTTTTTGCCATATTTTCACTATTTCCGTAACCATAGCAACAACAATTTTAGTCTAAAAACAAAAATAAAATGATGTGCATAATCTACACATTGCCATATAGTCATATACCAAGTCTCATCAAACTAGCTTGCTTAGTTATTATCTTATCGCAGGATCCCATTTTTGGCCATATTTTCACTATTTCTGTATTCATAGCAACCTCAATTAAAGTCGAAAAACAAAAATAAAATGATGTGCATAATCTACACATTGCCATCTAGTCATATACCAACTTTCATCAAAAACGCTTGCTTAATTATTAAGTTATCGCGGGATCCAGATTTGAGCGGACAGACGGACGGACGGACAGACAGACGGACGGACGGAAAGACGGTGGGCAAACCTATAGTCCCCTCCGGTGTGAACACCGGTAGGGGACTAACAAGAGCTTCGCAGAGCGGCGCAAATACGCCCGAGAGGGGCTTGTCAGTAAAATAGGCCATTTTGTCAATTCAAGGGCAGATAATTCAAACATGAAATGTTATCAAAACTTTGTTTTCACATACACCATAAAGATTCATTGTGGCTAGTTTGAAAAAATTCTGGTTGAAACTGTAGGAATTGCACACACGAGAAAATGGGCATTTTTGAGAAAATGGACATTTTTCCTTAAATTCAAGGGCAGATAATTCAAGAATGAAAACAGTTATCTGAATTCCGTAAGTGGTGTGCACAACTAGACACCATGGAAATTCATTGTGGCCAGTTTGAAGAAATTCTGGTCAAAACTGTAGGAGGAGTTGCGCACACAAGAATAGAAGCAATTTTTAAATTCAAGGGCAGATAATTCAAGAACGAAAAGAGTTATCTGAATTCCGTAAGCAGTGTGCACAACTAGACACCATGGAGATTCATTGTGGCAAGTTTGATCAAATTCCGATCAAAACTGTAGGAGGAGTTGCGCACACAAGAAATTGCTAACGGACGGACAGACAGACGGACGACCGAGGCCATAACATAATACGACCCTTCGGGCGTATAAAAAGGAAGTTTGCCACTGCTAGAGTGTTCTCGGAAAATACTGACGCCAAATGTAGGCAAATGAGAAGCCAAGTTCAACACAGTTGAGATCAAACTGGCAACCGCATGATCTTTGAGCAAAATTGGTCCATCTCTGGAACACGGATAGTGCTTGATTGATTGATTTCTCGCTCTTTTTCGTTTCTCTCAATACTTTCCGAAAGTTTCTAAATATCAGGTAAGCTAAAACCATGCATTGTTTGTGAAAGATATGATAATCCTTAGGACTCAAGGCCAGACTAACTAGATGTTTATCTGCACTTAAGGTCATCGAACAACCAGCATGCAGTGTTTGGCAAAGGGTTTAATTGTCAAAAACAGCAAAGCTCTCAACCAATCCGAATTCAAAAGTAAGACAAAACAAAATAACTTTACAGTTGTGTTCTTAGCATAGAAGTCAATAAAAAGAACAAGAGGCCCAGAGGGCCTTATCGGTCACCTGAATCAAATGAGCAGACACAGTTAAGGAAAATGTTAAAAGTTAACTTATAGCGCACCCCCCAGCACCACCATTTCTTGACAGTTTTTTTTTTCTCTTGTACAAACTTATTTAAAGACTCAAATACCAAATGTGAATTCAATCCAACAATAGAACATTTCTTAATATGTACCCTATTTACCCCCTTTTGGCCCCTTTTGGGGCCTCAAAGGGAGATAACTCCATAATTTGTATAAATCTGAAGCGGCTTCCCAATGGGATGCTTCCTGCCAAGTTTGGTAGAAATCTGTCTCAAAAAAATGTAGAAAATGTTCAAAGTTTAGTAATAATGCGAACCCCTCCCATCCCCGATCCCCAGCACGACCATTTATTGACAGATTTTTTCTCTTGTACAAACTTTGTAGTCCTTGCCCTAAAGACTTTAACTTCCAAATGTGTATTCAATGCAACAGCCGGTTCATGAGAAGAAGATTTTTTAAGATGTACCCTATTAACCCCCTTTTTGGCCCTTTATGGGACCTCAAAGGGAGATAACTCCATGATTTGTACAAAATCTGAAGCGGCTTTCTATTTTAGGATGCTTCCTGCCAAGTTTGGTTGAAATCCGTCCAATGGTTCTTAATAAGAAGTCGAAAATGTTAAGTTAACTAATAACGCGACCCCCCTCACATCCCCCATCCCCAGCACGGCCATTTCTGGACGGATTTTTTTCTCTTGTACAAACTTTGTTGTCCTTACCCTAAAGACTCTAAATACCAAATGTGAATCCAATCCAACAGCCGGTTCATGAGAAGAAGATTTTTTAAGATGTACCCTATTTAACCTCTTTTAGGCCCCTTATGGGGCCCCAAAGGGAGATAACTCCACCATTTGTACAAATCTGAAGCGGCTTCCAATGGGGATGCTCCCTGCCAAGTTTGGTTGTAATCCGTCCAATGGTTCTCAAGAAGAAGTCAAAAATGTTAAGTTAACTAATAACGCGACCCCCCCCCTCACATCCCCCATCCCCAGCACGGCCATTTCTGGACAGATTTTTTTCTCTTGTACAAACTTTGTTGTCCTTGCCCTAAAGACTCTAAATTCCAAATGTGAATCCAATCCAACAGCCGGTTCATGAGAAGAAGATTTTTTAAGATGTACCCTATTTAACCCCTTTTAGGCCCCTTATGGGGCCCCAAAGGGAGATAACTCCATGATTCATACAAATCTGAAGCGGCTTCCCATGGGGATGCTCCCTGCCAAATTTGGTTGTAATCCGTCCAGTGGTTCTCAAGAAGAAGTCGAAAATGTTAAAAGTTAACGCACGACGGACGACGCACGACGCACGACGCACGACGACAGACAAAACACGGTCGCAATAGGTCACCATGACCTTCGGTCAGGTGACCTAAAAATGCTTGTTTAACCAAAGCCTCTCTTACAACCTTTCGTGCATCTTTTCATACGTTTTAAAACGCTGCAAAATCGCATGATTTATAAAGACGCACGACGGGTTGTAAGAGCGCATAAAGAATTGTCCGGTCAATTCTTTGCTGGGTGCAGTCTGCGTCGTGGTTGGGTCCACAAAAATCGTGGGTTGCATGTGCCTGCATCACACAACTAAATGTACGTTTTAGATGCAGACAGCACGCAGGAGCACGTACGACCGGTTGTAAGAAACGCTTAAGCACTTTGTTCTTTCCTTTTAAAGCAGCGTCCATAGCACAGTTGGTAGCGCTTCAGCCTCTCACTCTAGAGATCTTGGGTTTGATCCAGGTCATGTCCAATACCCTTTCTGACAAATTTGTAACCAACCAATGCTTTGATATCGTTAATCTTTGTGGGCGAACAGCTGAATGCTGTTAGGGTGTTGTGGTAGTACCCCAGTACTGGTATGAGAAACAACAGGAATCAATGGTTAGGTGCTTCAGCCAGCGCAATATGACCATGGCAGTTGAAAACTCTTCGAGAAAAGGTTCAGTTTGGGAAACGGTTAATCTTTGTGCAGAGAAGGTTATGAAAATCCTAGCAGTGTTTGGCAAAAGGTTTCATTGATCATTAGGAGTATGTCTTTCAGGTTTCTTACTAATTCAGGATTATGATTCATACCCATAGACCTCTAAAAATTCTGCTAAATGGGGGTAATTAATGACATTTACCGAAAACCCTGTGTTGCAAAAATCAATCCAAGCTTCTGATAAGCTTGGGATAATGGCATTCAAAAATGTCCATATCTCATAAATCAGTCATCAAGCGCTATGTTGTGGGTACTCATAATGATCGTCTCTCCGAGACGATCACAATGAGTACCCACAAAATAGGGTTTATGACTGAAATAACAAATTAAAAGTGTATATAACAAGTCTTATCTGTTGCAAAAATCAATTTGTATGAGGATATTGAGTTTTCTTTTAACTAGGTCATACGACTGGCAAACCGCCCAAACCAATTAAAAACATATAAAAATATAAATATTTTTCACATATATCACGAAACCCTTCATGAAACCTAATTGATTGCTAACAGCCCGGTAATATGTTACATGAAATGAACTTGATAATATCCGCTTTGTCTCACTTTAAACAATTTTAGACTTGTAACTTTCTATCATGACAAAGTTGTATACATTCTAGGTAATTATCAAAATATGACTGGATACCATTTTACTGTTTTGTTCCTCAATGAAGAATATTTTAACATACTTAAAACTTACATTTTCTAAACTGTCGATAGATCAATTGATTGATTGGGGTTTTACGCCTCTTTCAACTGCTATGGTAATTTCGCGTGGCTGCAGCACCTAACCATGAATTCCTGTTGTTTCTGATACCTGTACTACCACAACACCCAAACCAAGCCTCCAGCTGCCCGCCCACATAGGTTCCACATAGGTTATAACGATATTAAACCATTGGTGTGTGACATTTTGTAAGAAAGGATATTAGCGCACAAACATGATAGTTTTACAGTCAAGGAGTCGGCCTATATCACAAATATTCTCAAATTTTGACAACACCAATTATGGAATTGGACTTTTCATACAGTCAAGGTAACAAGACATTCCTGCTTATCAGTATTTTCCCTTTTGTCTCAATATGTGACCCGTCACGCTAAAAGCGACCTTATCCGAACTTCAAAAATATAAATTTTGACAGACTTGTCAGACCCAGCACAGGTCAACCAGATCCCGTATGCGAAAAATGAACATATAGTAAGATAGGGAAAACATTCTGGATTTAGAAAATTACATACTCGTGAAAAGTGTCGGCCCTAGTCTGGCTGCGCGGACTGCGCAGACTGACTAGGGTCGATATTTTTCACACTTCCTATAAGGTCCCTTTTAGCGCGACGGGTCACATATTTTTCTCCAGACATTTGATGCCTACAAGAGCCAGTCAAAACAATTAATTTCTTCGAAAGTGGTTCATTGATTGAATGGTGTTGTTTAAATTGCCTCTTTCTACTGCTGTGGCTACATTGCAGCAGCTGGAGCATCTAACCATGAAATCTTGTCATTTCTCTCACAAGTACTACCACTACCATTACATCCTTCCCAAGCCACCAGCTGCTCTCCCACATTTGTTTAACCCTTTCCCAAACAAGACCTGGTTCTGACGTCCTTAATAGAAAAGGCTTGGGAAAACATTGAAACAAAAGAAGAAACTGCTGATAACCAGCAGTTTCTCCTTTTGTCTCAATATTTTCTGTGCCATATTTTACACAAATCCTATCTTTAATAACATCCATTTTGTCATTTGTGGCAGTTTTTGAAGTAGATCACCCTAAAAATTTGGCGTTTGGGAAAGGGTTAAGATAATTATCCAACCATTAGTGGCCTCAGGTGCAGACAAAGATATGTTTGCCATGGCCAGAGCATCTTCGCAAGCCAAGGGTTCTACCTCCACTTTGTTCCTTACGAACCCTTGGCCGCTCGCCTCTATGAAAATTGAAAGTACCGCCATGCGATTTCATTGAATGCGATAACTTTCCCATTATCCAATCAAAACATACTTTACAAGCCCTCTTTGTCAAAACGAAAACAATGCGGCTGACGTGAAAATCGATATCCGTATTTGATGCATCGCTTAACACGTTTTAGTACGAGGCTTTTGATAGGCCAGAAATAGCAACTGCCAAGGGCTGCGACTCTTTATCACCGAAAGGTGGCACGGCGGTACTTTCGATTTCCATAGAAGCGAGCGACCAAGGGTTTGTAAGGAACAAAGTGGAGGTTGAACCCTTGGCTTGCGAAGATGTGGCCAGAGATCAAACCCAGGATCTCACGAGTAAGTCTATAATGCACTACAAACTGTGCTATGGCCAAATTGTCCAAATTGAAACCTGTGCAGACGACGAAATTGGTGTTGCTTTAGTTAAGATGTGCGAATATTATAGCTCAAAATACATTTGAGGTAAAATGAGAAAACGATGATTATCTGCATGTTCCCCTATTGCCGCAATGTTTTTCCAGACATTCAATCCATTCAAGAGCCATCAAAACAAGTCCTTTCTTGGGAAGTGGTACTCTCCAAAGCCGAGGTCTATTGATTAACCCTTCCCCAAACCTCAAAATTTTAGGACGATCCACTTCAAAAACCATAAAAAATGACAAAAATGGATTATATTAAAGATAGGATTTGTGTAAAATATGGCCCAGAAAATATTGAGACAAAAGGAGAAACTGCTGGTTATCAGCAGTTTCTTCTTTTGTTTCAATGTTTTCCCAAGCTATTTCTTCTAGGGACGTCAAAACCAGGTCTTGTTTGGGAAAGGGTTAACCATCAAATATGACCTCTGCCGTTTTTGGTACACAAACAGCCTATTTGGTCGTCATAATCTAATTATAGCACATCGTTTGAATTATCGAATCAAAATCATTCAGTTTTATCTTGCATGATCATTACGTTACATTACGTCGCTTCTATTTGTGGCTGAAGCCGGTAACATTTGGAATTATCGAATCAAAATCATTCAGTTTTATCTTGTTTGATTGCGTATACATTACGTGGCTTCTATTTTTGGCTGAAGCCCGTAATTTGAAACGTCAGCCAATGAAAGTTTGTATCAGCTTTTTAAATTGTTTTGTTGTGTAAAGCCAACGATTGGATACCGAAATCCCGCCAATGACCCGAGATTAGACGTGAAATGACCCCGCGGGAACAGAGCATCATTATATCATAATGGAATGAAGAGAGAATGTGCTCTGTTCTTAAGAGAGTAGGGAAGTGGTTCAATCAAATACCTACACAATTAGGCCAGGTGTAAAGCCTAGTAAGGCCGTCCAGGTGTGCAAATCACAATTAGACGTAGCCAGACCACTTTACGATAAAACATGAAATCATTGTACAGTCTAATTTAGTTGTTAACCATTTCCCAAACAAGATGGTTAAACCTGATTTTGACATCATTGATAGAAAAGCCTTAGGAAAACATTGAGGTAACAGAAGAAAATGCTGATAATCAGCATTTTCTTCTATTGCCTCAATATTTTCAGTGCTATATCATCAGCAAATTCTGTCTGTATCAATACACGTTTCGTCGTCTTCAGCTTTCAAGTTTTCAAAGCAGTCTAAAAATGGGCTGTTTGGGAAAAGATTCAAGGAGGTTAGTGCAAAGCTGTCCTATGTGCATTAGGTTTACATTATACACATAAAATACAAATGCACCTGCCAATCAGAATCGCTAACAAGTATACAAGTTTCAAATTAAACTAATTGAAGACATTTTGTGATTATCCTTGCCTATCGACAATGCTATTTGATCAATTACATTCCAACCTTTATAGCTTCGTCACAATATTATGGCACATGTTGTAGATTGTTTTTCTTATCTAACTAATCATGTTCATTTTACAAACAGCCGCGGCCAAAGCGCAGTTAATTGGTAGCGCTGCTATGATGCATCTGCCTCTCACTCGAGAGGTCATGGGTTTGACACCCTACCGTGGCAAATATCCTTCTGACAAAATGTCACCCATCAATGGTTTGATATTGTTAACCTATGTGAGCGAGCAGCTGGAAGCTCAGTTAGGATGTTGAGGTAGCACTGCTTTATCCTAATCTAGATATAACGCAATGCATCCAAATATAGTCAGTCGATACTTAACCCTTTCCCAAACAGCAAATTTTTAGGGCAATCCACTTCAAAAACTGCCATAAATGACAAAATGGGAGTTTTCAAAGATAGAATTTGTGTAAAATATGACTTGGAAAATATTGAGACAAAAGGAGAAACTGCTGGTTATCAGCAGTTTCTTCTTTTGTTTCAATGTTTTCCCAAGCCTTTTCTACTAGAGACGTCAAAACCAGGTCTTGATTGGGAAAGGGTTAAAATGTAGAATTAGAATGGTGCAGACATTCAGCAGAATGAATGAAAATTTCTCCGAGAAGCGTTACTGAGGCCCAGTTTTTAAGTCTCAAGAAGCCATAACGAACTAGGCCAGATCAATAATGCTTCAATGAGAAAAATAGGCTTGGCCATACTTCTCTTCCTTTCAATGACCATTGTTCTGCCTCCTTCAAAGAAAGAGAGAGGGTTCTGTCATCAATTTATGAAATAGAATTTTATAACTGTACTTATATTTGACCCAATTTAATGCAAATGTCTGGATCAACAAGGAATATTACAGTTAAAATCCTTACCAAGTCTCCAGCTGCTCGTCCACATACTGATTATCAAACCATTGGTGGGTGACAATCTTGTCAGAAAGGATAATTGCTGCAGCCAGGGATGGAACCCAGGAGCTGGTGAGTGAGAGTCTAATGCGCTAACAACTGCGCTGTGGCTTATAATGGATAGTTCAGTATCAGAAGTAAACTTGCCTGTGTGTGGTCATTACATATTGCACATGTCTCGGATAAATAATGTTGGTGAACTATAACCTGCCTTTGTTCTAAAACTAAAAAGTTACCTTGATAACAAAAGAAACATCAAAAGTTTCAATTTCCACTTATTGACGCTTTTTGATGCCCCCATAGATACTAAAAGGATTTAGAAAACATTGTGGAAAATGAAGAAATTGCTTGTGACAGTCCAGGTAACAAGACAATGCTGCTTATCAGCATTTTCCCTTTTGCCTCAATATTTTTCTCCAGACATTTGATGCCTTCAAGAGCCAGTCAAAACAATTAATTTCTTTGAAAGTGGTTCATTGATTGAATGGTGTCGTTTAAATTGCCTCTTTCTACTGCTGTGGCTACATTGCAGCGGCTGGAGCATCTAACCATGAAATCTTGTCATTTCTCTCACAAGTACTACCACTACCAATACATCCTTCCCAAGCCACCAGCTGCTCTCCCACATTTGTTTACGATAATTGACCAAACGCCAATCGACAGATCGCTCCGCCCAACATAGAATCTAAGACAAACAATAGGGATGTGATCGTTAATAGGCATTAGGGAACAATTTTATCCAGTTTATCCAGTTTATCCTAATCTGGATATAACGCAATGCATCCAATATAGTCAGTCGATACTTAACCCTTTCCCAAACAGCAAATTTTTAGGGCAATCCACTTCAAAAACTGCCACAAATGACAAAATGGGAGTTTTCAAAGATAGAATTTGTGTAAAATATGACTTGGAAAATATTGAGACAAAAGGAGAAACTGCTGGTTATCAGCAGTTTCTTCTTTTGTTTCAATGTTTTCCCAAGCCTTTTCTACTAGAGACGTCAAAACCAGGTCTTGATTGGGAAAGGGTTAAAATGTAGAATTAGAATGGTGCAGACATTCAGCAGAATGAATGAAAATTTCTTCGAGAAGCATTACTGAGGCCCAACAAGCAATTTCTTCATTTTCCAGAATGTTTTCTACCCTTTAAGTAATAAATTCAAGATTTTTTATCATTGAAAATGTTGTCTACAACTTTTTCTCTATTTGGACAAGCCTAAAACTTTGTTGCTTGGGAAAGGGTTAAAGTTTAAAGTAGAAACTTTGCATGTGCTTGTGAGATGATAAGCCAATTTTCCAAAAGTGCAAAATGGTGGAAAACAACATTTCTGAGTCTTATGTACTTTATAAATTTTATATAATTTCATTCCATTGACCTAATATTACCAGACAGTAAAATTTCGATAGTCCAAATACGAAGATATTGCATAATGACAATTGCAAGTGAATGAAATGTTATATTTTTTTTTGTCAAACTGGGTTGAAAACATTGTGGAAAACTAGATGCCGAAGGGCAACATGTCGAGCCCGCTCATTTTGAAGAAAGAAGACCATACCTATGTCTACAGCTGTCATTACAATGGCGTTGTAAAAGTGGGGACAAAATAAGTTGGAATGATGGGGATCATGGTGAGACAGTTTATTGTTCACAAAATATTACATGTCTATGTATTTATAACGAGATACCAGAATGGATTAATTTGAGTATACATATGTGACCCGTCACGCTAAAAGGGACCTTATGCTAAGTCCATAAAACCAAATTCCGAGAAATATACCAGACAAACCAGAAGTCCATCCGATGTCGTATTTGGAAAACGAAAATATTGTAAGGTAGAGAAAACATTCTAGATTCAGAAAATACTTAAACGTGAAAAGTTTCGACCCTAGTCAGGCTGCGCGGACTGCGCAGACGGACTAGGGTCGATACTTTTCACAAATCCGATAAGGTCCCTTTTAGCGCGACGGGTCACATATAAGGAAAATAAGCCATGCCCCCTGGCACCCATTTTTTGTACGGATCGGAATAATTTGAACATTCTGAGAAGTACGAAAATTAGCTGCACGTAGCTGTACGTGGCCATGTTTTTTACGGATTGAGATAATTTGAACAATCTTGGTAGAGGGCCATCCAAAGAATATTTGTGCCAAATTAAGGAATGGCCCGGACAAGCAAAAATCAACTCATTTTTTACATTTGACCTCAAAGTTTGACCTTGACCTTTCATCTTGGAATCTGGTTCTTGCACGCGACACTCCATCTTACTGAGCTTGACATTTGTGCCAAGTTATTTCTGAATCCCTCCATCCATGGTGAAGTTATGGCCCGGACAAGCAAAAATCATCTCATTTTTGACATTTGACCTCCAAGTTTGACCTTGACCTTTGAGCTTGGAATCTGGTTTTTGCACGCGACACTCCGCCTTACTGAGCTTGACATTTGTGCCAAGTTATTTCTGAATCCCTCCATCCATGGTGAAGTTATGGCCCGGACAAGCAAAAATCATCTCATTTTTGACATTTGACCTCCAAGTTTGACCTTGACCTTTGAGCTTGGAATCTGGTTCTTGCACGCGACACTCTGCCTTACTGAGCTTGACATTTGTGCCAAGTTATTTCTGAATCCCTCCATCCATGGTGAAGTTATGGCCCGGACAAGCAAAAATCATCTCATTTTTGACATTTGACCTCCAAGTTTGACCTTGACCTTTGAGCTTGGAATCTGGTTCTTGCACGCGACACTCTGCCTTACTGAGCTTGACATTTGTGCCAAGTTATTTCTGAATCCCTCCATCCATGGTGAAGTTATGGCCCGGACAAGCAAAAATCTTCTCATTTTTGACATTTGACCTCCAAGTTTGACCTTGACCTTTGAGCTTGGAATCTGGTTCTTGCACGCGACACTCCGCCTTACTGAGCTTGACATTTGTGCCAAGTTATTTCTGAATCCCTCCATCCATGGTGAAGTTATGGCCCGGACAAGCTCCATCCGGACGGACGCACGCACTAACGCACTAACGCACTAACGCACATACACCGAACCGCCATTGTGACAACTATGTCGAGCTCACCGCAAGCGGGCTCGACAATGAAGAAATTGCTTCATTTTCCACAATATTTTCCACAACCTTTACCTTTTGGGGCATAAAAAAGCATCATTATGAATTAAGAAATGGTTAACCTCTTCCGAAATACTAGACAAGAATCCAACTTCTTTTAAATACAGAAGGAAACCCATGAGAAAATATTGGGGCAACAGAAGAAAATGCTGATAACCAGCATTTTTTTAATTTTGCCCGTTTAATTCCTGTGATTTATTCTAAACTTTATCAATATCCATTACTATATTTTTTGCCTTTTGGGAAAGGGTTAGAAATTTTAGTGGCCATCTGCTAATGATGTCTGATTATTACCAAGCATATAATCCTTTCCTAAACAAGGCCTGATATTGACATCCCTAAACGAAAAAGCTTGGGAAACATTGAAGTATCAAAAGAAAATGCTGATATCAAATAATATGTATTTTCTTCTTTGGCCTCAATATTCATTGTCATATTTTATATACAAACCCTATTTTCATCAACATCCTTTTTCATGGTGGATAACCACGTGATACAATATTTTCAGAAAATCTTCAATAATTTTGTAAATACTGAACAGATTTGAATTCGGTTTGAAGCAGAGAATGTGGACAGACGTCATGCATTAGATGGACATGGTTGATTTTTGAAAATTCAACAGATAAAGTTATTGAAGATAAACCAAAATTTTGGTTTATCTTCAATAACTTTTCAAACAGTTGATTTTTCAAAAATCCAACACGTCTAGTTATGCCTGGCATTTTCCCACCTTCTCTGCCGAATTCAAATTGTTCGAGTAATAAAAAAGATATTGAAGATTATCGGAAATACTGAGTCATGTGATTATACACCGTGTTTTTGTGGTCTGAAGCAGAGCCTGCTTTTGACATCCCGAGTAAGCATTTTTTAGACAGCCTTCAAAGGTTTTTGAGAGAGAAGAAATTACTGACTATCAGCTTTTTCTCCTTTTCTACTCACCCCTACATTTTACTGACTAAAGGTACTCAATTCTGATGAATTCTATACCGTTAGCGGTTTACATAGCCAATCCAGGCAGTGGCAGTAAAATAATAGAGTGTACTAGTGTTTTCAATGTTGGGCTTACAAATATGATGTCATACACCTTATGAAATTTTCTTTGTGATCTACATCATCATTCTTTCATTGAAATTTGTCATTTAAGTTAACCCTTTCCCAAACAAAACCTAGTTTTGACGTCCCTAATAGAAAATGCTTGGGAAAACATTGAAACAAAAGAAGAAACTGCTGATAACCAGCAGTTTCTCCTTTTGTCTCAATATTTTCTATTTCATATTTCACACAAATACTATCCGTAATATCTTCCATTTTGTCATTTGTGGGATTTTATAAAGTGGATCACCCTAAAATGTTGTCGTTTGGGAAAGGGTTAAATTGTGCTGCAGACAATAAACTTGATAGTGACAAAGATCGGACTTATGTACATTAAAAAATTAAAAATACAGAAAATATTGACGCAAATGAGAAAATGCTGATCATCAGCATTTTCTTCTTTTGTCAATGTTTTCTCGAGTTCAAAACCAGGTCTTGCTTGAGAAAGAGTAAATATTCATATTCGATCATTAAATCATTATACTACACATGTGCCAGCCTTTTGACATCCCACAAGATAAAGGCTTTGGCAAACATTGTGGAAAGTGAAGAAATTGCTTGTAACACAAGCTTGTAACACTTCCCATAATGCTTTCTAGCTCAGAGAAAAATTTAAAACTTCATTCACATGATAATATTATTGTTGTCTCTGCAACATCTTAGAATTTTGACAAGTCTAGATTTTGGCGGCTGGTAACTGAGACCTAATGTAAGATTTTGTAAAGGGTTTAGATTTACATCGAAAGCTGACATCATGTGAAGAAACTTAAAATAGATTTATCTCAAGTTTGTAAAATTTAAAAATATTTACACCCCTAGCTACGATAAAATCAGTTAACCTATAGGTGGCAAATTAAAATCAAATATGATCTAAAAATGTACGAAATACATGTACATAACACGGTATTCACAAAATTACAACTTGATCTGCTTGTAAAATATTAATCGTAGTGGGAGGTCAAAACCTTGTAACTACAGATTTTTCAAGCTGTACTTACAAGGTTTCGACATCCCTCTGACTACATAACAAATTGGTACAGAAAACCAGCAAAATTTTAATAATTAATGAATAGTTAGATCTAGAAACATAATTAAGATTTAGTAATCCATGAACAAGTCTTTACTCGAGGAAAATGCTGAGTGTCAGTATTTTGTTTTCCTAAAATGTTTTCCAAAACCTTTAATCCTTTCCCAAACGACAAAATTTTAGGATGATCCACTTCAAAAACTGCTACAAATGACAAAATGGATGTTATTGAAGATAGGATTTGTATAAAATATGACACAGAAAATATTGAGAAAAAAGGAGAAACTACTGGTTATCAGCAGTTTCTTCTTTTGTCTCAATGTTTTCCAAAGCCATATCTAAAAGAGACATCAAAACCAGGTCTTGTTTGGGAAAGGGTTAATTGTATCGGAGATGTCAGAACCAGGTAACGTTTATGAAAGGATTTCATTAGCAGCTAATAACCCACAAAAAGAGCAAACAGACCTTGTAAATAATAATGTACTAAAAAAAATTTTAAGTCGAGAAAATAGTTCATGAAATATTCAAAACAAACCTATAGACATTGATCCCTCCAAACACACAAAATCAAACTAGTACAAAAACCAGCAAATAATCCATGAAAAAAGTAAATAACTTACAATTATTAATCCATGGAAAAGTAAAGAAGAAATATAAAAGTAAATAATCCACAAAATTCTGTATAAAAGCAAAGAAAAAATAATATAATCCAACGAAAGAAATTAAAAAACGAACCTAAATTAAGCGAGTCCCGGTTCTACTCCACTACTCCAGTCACCGAGCGTTTGTGAGAAAAATAAAACTGTAAATATATGTAACGCTAGCTGGCAGAATGTCAGCCGGGCTATTGTGAATTACTCAATAGTAGAGTATTTGTAAAACGAGTGTGGTTTTACTACAACCAGCGGTATGTAGTAATGTACAGTCCAGTTCATTGGTGAATGTCTAGCTGGCAGTCTACAGTCGAGTTCATTGGTAAACACGTTAGTCTAACACCACCTCTAGTAGCAACTCCAGTCCAATAACCGATATTCTTCCAGTGGTTGAGTCGGTTTTTCTCCATTTTCTCGATTTTTCCCAGGCAGAAATCCTATTCTCTCAGCACGCATTGAAAATGATGTAACTACAGCTCTAACGAGCTGCAGTTACATCATTTTTGATGCGAGCCGAGAATGTAGATTTCAGAGTTTGTGTGGGTTTTCTTACCGTCAGTTAATTCCAGGGAATCTTCCTGTCGATAACATCGGAAAATAGAACACCATGCCTCACAGCTCTATGTTTATATTCTGTTTTATTTGTTTGTATTGGTTTTAATGTCACTTTCAACAATTTTCAAGCTATAAATTCAAGACTGAGTTGTGGCTTGTCACTTTCATTGATTCTTAAGCTACGGGCAAGACTTTGTAATTTATACCTATGTACCAGCATAAAGTAACAGTTGTTTTCAACAATTTTCAAGCTATAATTTCAAGATTAAGTTGTGGTGTTATGTCACTTTATAATTTCAAGATTAAGTTGTGCTATGTCACTTTCAATAAGACATTAAAAGCTATATCAAGATGTTTTTAATGTTGCTTTCAACAATGTTCAAGCTAAGATTTCAACAAATTTCAAGCTTCCTGTCGACAACATCGGAAAATAGAACACCATGCCTTACAGTCTTATGCTTATATTTTGTTTTATTAATTTGTTTGTATTAGCTTTCATGTTGCTTACAACAATTTTCAAGCTACAATTTCAATAATTTTCGAGCTAGTTTATTGTATTAGCTTTTATGTTGCTTTCAACAATTTTCAAGCTATAATTTCAAATTTAAGTTGTTTTGTCCCTTTGAACAATTTTTAGGCTTACATGCACTTCAACATTTTGTTGTTTACACTATGTTTATTTGTTTATATTAGCTTTAATGTTGCTTTCCACAATTCTCACACTGTAAAATTCAGGACTAAGCTATGTCAAGACATTGTGTTTATACCTATGTTTATTTGTTTGTATCAGCTTTAATGTTGCTTTCAACCATTTTAAGCCATGTTGCTACTTGAAGTTGTGTCGACATAGATGTATGTTCAAGCGCGGATCTAGGTATTTTTCCCAGGGGGTCATCTGATCTTTAACCCCTTTTTTCGCCAATTTCCAGGGGGTGGGGGGTCAGGATCCCCTCTGAATGTGTGCATGCAAGATACATGTCATACCATGAAGGACTAAATGTAACAACGATTTGTCCTGGCACACAGGGTCGAATGCTGCAGCTTATTTGGGATATAACCAGTAATCTTTTTGATAACCCCTTTTTTTGCCAAATTCCAGTGGGGGGGGGGGGGGTTATGACCCCCTGACCCCCCCACCCACCCCCCCACCCCCCTCTGGATCCGCGCATGATGTCGCTTTCAAAAACTTTAACTATGTTGCCACAAAGTTCAGTTTATATCAATCTATGTTTATTTGCTTGTAGTATAGTTGTCGCCACATCGTATGGCACAATGTTTATGTTTTGTTCAAATGTAATTGAACGTTAAAGAAAACATAAACATGTGCCATACGATGTGGCGACAACTGTAGCTTTTATGTCATTTTCAACAATCTTTAAAGCTTTGGTGACACTAAGGTTTGTTTTTATGCATGCTTGCTTAAATGTACATGTATTTATAGCTTTTATTTTGCTTTCAACCATTTTAAGCTATATTGACACGTAGTTAAGTTGTATCTACATAAATATGGTGTATTATTTTTGATTGCCCTTAAGATAATGCCAATGTCTTTCTTTGAACTTTACAATGACAAATCAAATGTGCTTTTTCAAAGACATCCCCCCAATAGGTTTAATAAGTAGTACATGAAACCAATGACGCACAGCCGCAGTTGAAATAATGATCTATCACTATACGCTGCTTTATTCAACAAAAGCCTATTAACTGCAGCTTGTTTTAAGCTGCAGTTACAAGGTTTTTGTCGAAAAGCAGCGAATAATTTATTGAAAATAATGCCAACCATGCTTAACACACTAGCAATGACACTCCGCTAGGCTATATATGGAACAATCACTCTATTGGCTAATTGGCGGCTATCCTTCTACCCTTTACAGACATTGACAATCCTTGGGTATGACAGATTTGAAATCTTTACACTAATAGGTCACAAGAGGACCCTGAGGGTCTTAAATCGCTCACCTGACCCTTATGAACCATATAACTGCTTTTCATCAAAAACTTTGTATCTACAGCACATATAAGCTGTAGATACAGTGTTTTTGAAGACAGCAGACAATTAAGGCATCCAAGTCATCAAAAGTGCATTTTACAAACAAGACAGAAACAAATTCCATAACATACATTTGAGCCGGGATCTGAAAAAATGTCCCTTATAGCATTTTTAAAATTTGAGTTTCAAGATCAGCCTCTCGTCAAACGCAGTCCAATATGCATCCATGCTGCTTTCTTTGCGTTACTAAAGGTAACAAAGAAGCTATTGGAGAACAAGCAAATTCGTTGAATTGATATCCCCCGCCGAACATATTTTCATTGTCAATAAAGTAGCGCGGAAACGAATATAACTCTGTATGTATATGGCTTCAACAGAACGAATATCACTCTGTATGTATATGGCTTCAACAGAACTAATATCACTCTGTATGTATATGGCTAAAACAGTCAGGGGCAGTAACTCTAAATTCGGCGGTCGAACCGGGTAACCCCGACGATATGCGCATGTCCTCATTGTAGTAAAGCTGTGTGCCAAGTTTCATTGAAATCCGGTCTATGGTTTTCAAGAAATAGCGCGGAAACGAATATCACTCTGTATGTATATGGCTAAAACAGTCAGGGGCAGTAACTCTAAATTCGACGGTCAAACCGGGTAACCCCGACAATATGCGCATGTCCACTTTGTAGTGAAGCTGTGAGCCAAGTTTCATTGAAATCCGGTCTATAGTTTTCAAGAAATAGCGCGGAAACGAATATCACTCTGTATGTATATGGCTAAAACAGTCAGGGGCAGTAACTCTAAATTCGGCGGTTGAACTGGGTAACCCCGAGGATATGCGCATGTCCACTTTGTAGTGAATCTGTGTGCCAAGTTTCATCGAAATCCGGTCTACAGTAACGAATATCACTCTGTATGTATATGGCTTAAACAGTCAGGGGCAGTAACTCTAAATTCGGCGGTCAAACTGGGTAACCCCGAGGATATGCGCATGTCCTCTTTGTAGTGAAGCTGTGTGCCAAGTTTGATCGAAATCCGGTCTACAGTTTTCAAGAAATAGCGCGGAAACGAATATCACTCTGTATGTATATGGCTTAAACAGTCAGGGGCAGTAACTCTGAAATCGACGGTCGAACCCAGTAACCCCGACGATATGCGCATGTCCTCATTGTAGTGAAGCTGTGAGCCAAGTTTCATTGAAATCCAGTCTATAGTTTTTAAGAAATAGCGCGGAAACCAATATCACTCTGTATGTATATGGCTAAAACAGTCAGGGGCAGTAACTCTAAATTCGGCAGTCGAACCGGGTAACCCCGACGATATGCGCATGTCCACTTTGTAGTGAAGCTGTGTGCCAAGTTTCATCGAAATCCGGTCTACAGTTTTCAAGAAATAGCGCGGAAACGAATATCACTCTGTAAGTATATGGCTTAAACAGTCAGGGGCAGTAACTCTGAATTTGACGGTCGAACCGGGTAACCCCGACGATATGCGCATGTCCTCATTGTAGTAGAGCTGTGTGCCAAGTTTCATTGAAATCCGGTCTATAGTTTTCAAGAAATAGCGCGGAAACGAATATCACTCTGTATGTATATGGCTAAAACAGTCAGGGGCAGTAACTCCAAATTCGGCGGTCGAACCGGGTAACCCCGACGATATGCGCATGTCCACTTTGTAGTGAAGCTGTGTGCTAAGTTTCATCGAAATCCACTCTATAGTTTCCAAGAAATAGCGCGGAAACGAATATCACTGTATGTATATGGCTAAAACAGTCAGGGGCAGTAACTCTAAATTCGGCGGTCGAACCGGGTAACCCCGACAATATGCGCATGTCCACTTTGTAGTGAAGCTGTGTGCCAAGTTTCATCGAAATCCGATCTATAGTTTTCAAGAAATAGCGCGGAAACGAATATCACTCTGTATGTATATGGCTTAAACAGTCAGGGGCAGTAACTCTGAATTCAATGGTCGAACCGGGTAACCCCGATGATATGCGCATGTCCTCTTTGTAGTGAAGCTGTGTGCCAAGTTTCATCGAAATCCGGTCTATAGTTTCCAAGAAATAGCGCGGAAACGAATGTCGGACGGACGGACGGACGGACGGACATGGCAAAAACAATATCCCCCCCGAAAAATTTTTTCGGCGGGGGATAACAACTTGGATCCTGATCAGACTGTGCATATGCACAGGCTGATCTGGATCTATGTTGGGCTCAAAAGCCTTAAGGGACATTTTTCTAGATCCTGGCTCATTTGTTATTTCAAGGGCATACAACTCACACGGTGGATAACCCACGTGACTTATGGGAAGCGTTAACACCGAAAAAATCGTCTGCTTCACGGTATGTTTTGTTTAATATCTCAGCTTATACTGTGTTGATTTTGACGAGATTAAGTGCACGGAACGCGCATTTGAGAGGGCTTTCCCCGTTTGTAACTCACTCTGCTCCGAATCCCGTGGTTTCTTCAAACATTCAAGCAAAAGTTTTTCTCGGTGCATGTGAACGCTTCCCACTTTCGTTTTGCACTTACAAAAATTTTGGTTCGAATGTTTGAAGAAACCACTGGATTTGGAGCAGAGTAAGTTAGAGCCGGGAATAACCCTCTCATAGGCGCGTTCCGTGCACTTTATCCAATCAAAATCAATAAAGTATAAGCTGAGAAATTAAACAAAACATACTTTGAAGCGGACGATTTTTCCGTGTGGACGCTTTCCAAAAGTCACGTGGGTTACCCACCGTGCAACTCAGGATGTGAGATTTCTATAAAGCTGAGAATTGCACTCATGCAATATACCATGGTAACCTTCATTTTTTTAAGTCTTCTCTTTGCTTACACCAAAGAAAAGATATTTCATGTTTGGTAAATTCATTACCGTCATTTTTTTTTTAAATCTGCAACACTGCACTAAATCAACCCCTATATCTTGCAAGCTGTGCTAGGCATGCACATTAGCAATAGAATTGACATTGAATATTTTAACCCGTGACCTAAACAAAGTCCAGAGTTTGTGGCTGATTAATTTCTTAACAAGATTACAAACAGATAAAAATTCAATTATTATGCAACTGATCATGCAACACTTCCTAGGTGCATTCTATGCAGTTTATCAGATTTAAGCTAGTCAAAATGTTATTGTCTTTTCATTGAATCCATTCACCATTGCCCAAGCAACATCTGGTTTGGCATTCCTTGATCAAGAAAGCTTTCCATACCATGTTAACCTTTTCTGGTAATCAGCATTTTCTTCTTTTGCCCCGATGCTTTTACCACTGTAAGGACATCAAAACCAGGTCTTTTTGGGGAAAAAGTTTAGCATAACAAAGATTAACGCTTCCAAAATGACACAATTTTAGTGTGGCCCAATTCAAAAGCTGTCCTTTACGACTAAATTTGGGTTGATTAACATTGCATTTGGATACAATTAAGCATAGAAAATATTGAGGCAAAAGGAGAAAATGCTGGTCATCAGCAATTTCTTCTTTTGCCTCAATGTTTTAATTCCCAAGTCTTCAGCACTAGGGACATCAAATCCAAGTATAAATTGTTTGGGAATGGGTTAACTTAAGAGGTTTCGTACTTTTTCAAGTCCTTTTTTCATAACTTGATGGCCCCCAACATCACGGCCGCTTATCTACTAAATCACAACATTTTGTTGTGTATGAAAAAAAGTTTAGAGGATATCCGGTTGGCAGTTAGAGGAGCCGACAAATCGGGGGGTGAAAGGTGAGTCTCGTCTTTTAATCAAAATATTCTTGTTTCTAGCTCGAAAATCAAAAATCGGAGAATGTCATACAACCCTTTATTCATTTTCACATATTTATGAGCCCCATCCAAACCCCGATTCCCAGAGATTGAAAGGGAATTCATTTTCTCCCGTTGCAAGGGTAGCCCCAATATTGACATTTCGTCAATCCTGATGAGCGTTTGTCCACTTTCTGAGGACAAATGGCCCAAAACATGTGTGTATTATAAAATAGTTGTATGTAAATTACATCGTGCAAACAATATCTTAATAACTTACTGTCGATCTTTGAAGAAAATCAGTTCTTCCGGTCAGTTTGTGCGTTAGAGGATAGGTTGTGAGTAAGAGGATATGTTGTGATTTAGAAGACAGAATGCATTCATCGCATTCAATACCATTTGTCATTGTTTATATGCGAATTAAGCCAAACCGAAATACTCTCATTACCAGACTAGTCTTGTCCAAAGATTAAACCCTTATTTCGCTTAAGAATCGCTGTGTCATTTTTATTTGACAGAGTACGAGTTCATTGTGATATGATATAGAAAACCCCTTTTTACACACCAGTTATATGTATCATATTACATTATCTCATCTAAATGAATGTAAGGTTCTTATGCATAATAGATTTATAACAATGTTTGATACATTCACTATCCTTTGTGTTTCTTTCTGTCTGTCTGTCTGTTCTCTGTGCGTCTTCATGTGAACTTTTAAACTATTCAAAGTAAATACTGTGCAATATTCCAACCATTTTTGTACGCTCTAAAGTAGAATCTAGCCTCTTTAAAATATAATGCGTAAGAAGTGGAAAAACCGGAGACAATAAAGATGTGTCAAAAATACAGGTCTGTAAATCTTGTTTATCCATAGATCTTCTTGTTTATTGATTCAATACGTTTAATATTAAGTCATCAATCATATAGGCCTACAAGTTGCTGATTAACAGTAATCTCTTCTTTTGTGTCAATACATTACAATCCCTTTCTAATAAGTACGTTATACCACGCCTTGTATGAGAAAGGGTTAAAGAATCCCATTTACACATCATGTAAAAGCAACGGAACAAGAGAAAGTCGATTTCCTTCATAAAGATTTCTTCAAAAATCCTATCCCATACAAGATATTTATTATATAACTCCCTTGTAAAATAGTTTCGGAAAACACCGAGAGAAAGAAGAAATTGTTGATTATCAGCCCTTTCCTCAATATTTACGCCCTCAAACATATATTTCTCACATCTGTAACTCTTTATAAATAAAGCAGTCCAAAATTGTGTCATTTTGAAAACACTTTTGAAAACACCCATTGCCAAATTGGCTAAATATTTGACTTTTCTGAAGCAAAAGATGTAGCAGACAAGAATATCAGGTGTATGAAATTTTAAAAAGAGAACGCACAAACGCCCTCTTAACTTAAATGTTCATTTTAAATTATCACATGCAGATGGGCAGACAAGCAGACAATGTTAAATTGTTTAAATGTTTAAATGTTAAACTGATGTATCAATTTACTGGGCGTAAAAATATGTTATGCCATTTCACTCACCCTTTGATAATACATGTAGATATATCACATAGGGCCAAGTGCAAATAAGAGAACATTTTCTTGTCTCCAACATAAAATCATAAAAATATGAAAGACAGAAAGATTGACAACCCTTTGATATTAATTACTGGAAAGGATACATTGTGATAGACTTGTGTTGAAAATTTCAAGTGAATCGGATGATTTGTTCAAAAGTTATGACAGATTGAAAATGCAAAATTGACCAAAAAAGGCTGTTTTTTGCGTGACATTCCTTAAAAGGCTATTTTAAATATCTGAATTACTCAAATTTGGTAGTTGAATGATATAATTTTTGCATGTGTGTATCATCGTTATACATACGAGTAGTCATAACATCAACTGATTTAACTTTAAAGTTTAATGTTTTGAAATTGTGACATTTTTTCCAAATATGTCCAGTTGTCTCCAAAATTCAAAATTTTGGGTCTACCATCTTAAAAGATCTCAAACATAAAGAAACAGCAATATTAAATAAGCTAAAATGGCTTTAAAGGATGTAAGAAAGATATGAGTTTATTTTATAATAACTTTCTTTGTTCCATATGCATGTCACTTGGCTTGCTTGCAACATATGCAATGAACAAAAATTTGTCCCAACCATAACGGTTGATACGGTACCCTTGTTTATTAGTTCCATATTCCTTACACAGAGGCTTTGAATGTTTAAGTTACTTTGCATTATTTCCCTGAAATCCTATAGTACCTTTTGCATTTTAGTTCTACTTTCAGCTCCCAAGTAGGAATGACCAATAGAGCCAAATCCATGATGTCCCAACCATAACGGTTTTTGTCCCAACCATAACGGCCATGTTTTCAACCAGTATCACTCATTCCACATCTTTTAAAGTGTAATCTTTACATTATTTAGGTAATTTACAGTGAAAAAAGTTACAAAAGGTTGTTGACATAGTAAAGATTTTTAGTATTTTTCAAATTAACATCACTTTTCTTATGTTTATTGGAGGAAATTTGTTTTTATTTCAAAACTAGTGTTTGATTATTTGAGAAAGACTCATTTTATGTTATTGTATTATTTTCTAAATGAAAAGAAGTGAATTTGTGTTGCTGTGCATTATATAATCCTGAGTAACAGTAGGTTCTATAAGTAAAGTAGCTACCGTTATGGTTGGGACATTTTTGTTTAATCCTATATTTACCAATTAATATGTAGTACATGCTTGTCTTTGGTTTAATATGGAGAAATTGACATTAAATTGAACTTTTGGAGGGACTTACTGACCAAAATTCCAAATAAGGGGGCCAAGATGGCCTTTAATCTCTCACCTTAGTGATTAAGCCATATGCGACCAGCAAAATTTCAAAGCCTGATGTTTTGCATATTTAAGTCCTATAAGATATATTCTAAATGTAAAATGTGGGATTTTATTATAAAAGAGGCTTTATTTTACTGCATAATTATAATTTTGAATAATTCTAGTAAAGATTCATGAGAAAAGATTTTGCATTCAACAACACCCAAAATCTCAAAGCTCAAGATCTTGTGATTTGAATGGAAAAACAGTACAGCTCACATGTTTTTGCCTATTTTTACGCATCACCCTGATTACATTTCGGGTGGATTAGGGTGGATGGCCATTGGCCACAGTGAGCATGTTTTCAACCTAAACCCATGGAATGACTGTGATTAACCATCATGATTTTCCAGTTGACCATGGCAAATTGCGTGGACAAGTTTAGAGTAAACCTAGCATGATCACAATGATTTTCCATCTGCCACTACGATTCACAGTGATCCGCAGAAATTGTGAGTGGAAAAAGGCGGTGATTGCAGTAGCAATAGGCAATCATCACAATTTTCCAGACAAATTATTTTGTCCACAGCGGACGAGTGTTTTAGGCAAAAAACATGCGAGCTGTACCATTACAAGATTTCCACAGATCTTTATCTCTGTAAAGTTAGGGAACCCACAGCACAAGCCTTATATTTATCTTATAGAGAATAAGTTATTAGTTTAGATTACTCTTGTAAAGATCAATGTAAATTCTACATCATAAATTTCTAAACTTTAGGACTAATAGCTTGGAACAAGATTTTCAACTTTTTCTCTATAGATGTAAAAATTCAAGAACCCAAAACATAGGACCAATTCAGTGAATGGCAATCGCTGTATCTAGAGCATTGTGCTATAGACTCATAATACAATTCAAAGCTGTATGACTTATAGTATGGGAGAAGATTGTACAAGTTACCCTTGTCTAAAAGTAAAACCTTGGAAGCCAAAGAATCAGCATATCATTTGATATATACTGTCCCAACTAAAATGACAAATGGTATGGATTGAAATACAACTAGTCTAAAACTGTGTCATATCCATATTGTGCTTTTTAAATTTAATGCATGCCATAATATCATTAAAATTAATCTAGTAATTGTACTAAATGATAAAAAACAGAATAAAAAGATATTCGATATTTGGAGACACAGAAGGATTAATTGTGATTTTGAATGGCACCAGGTTAGGAATAATTAGGAATGATTTCAGGGAAATTTATGCCATTCCTCTTGTTTTTCTTTTATCTTCTAACAGTTACAAATAGTTTTTGTGAATGTTTATAGTGGTTACACTATTTTGTAGAAGAAATCCATCAGAAGGTTGCATTTTATCAGACAATAATCATTCTAAAACATGGGCATGACAGGATGTCCCAACCATAACGGTTCAGTCAATTAACATTTATCATTAATTTTGAGAAGTATCTCCATTTTTACCATTAATTTTACATTGATATAGCCATAATTGATATGGCAATGAAGCAAGATAGTATTAACAAATGGAACTATGTAATTTGTTAGCTATATAAGTGATTTTGTAAGTAATTTTACACAAAACATACACAAGAAGACTTGCACAACAAAATATAGAAGTTTTAAATCACATAAAGTGATTTTTAACATCTTATAATGGTTTAAGGAATAAAATGAACACAAACTGGTTGTGAAAATCTACAATTTAACCTCAATACATAAGAATAATTCAATGTGTCCCAACCATAACGGTAAAGAGTAACTGTTTTGTACCCAGCAGAACTTAGTTACATTTTTGAATATCAGAGCCAGATTTGTTTTATTCTAAAGTAAATAGATTAAATTTTGATTAAATATTGCTATTACCATTGAAGGGTTGACATTCTTTTCATAATAAAGTTGATAACAGGTATGTTTCTTTATTTTATTGCTTTTCTTACCATTTATTTGCCAATTTTTTCAAGAAGTCATGGAATTTGACAAACAAGTAGCTCAAAAGTTTGCCACATTCCTTAGCTTAAAGTATAAAGAACAAATAATGATCAAACAAATGACTAAAATGTCCATTTGGCACATTAAAAAAGCTATGTAAAGTCCTAAAATTAGCTCTTGCACTCATATAAAAGTCAAAATTTTCTGAAATCAGATAAATGCGCTTTAAAGATTTTACATTTTTTTCAAAATTTGATATATATACTTTCAAATCACACTGCCAAAACAAATCTTATCGAAAGTTTATTTTTTATCCAAATGTCACACTTTATTTGCACTTGGCCATAGAGTATTTCGGTTTGGCTTAATTCGCATATAAACAATGACAAATGGTATTAAATGCGATGAATGCATTCTGTCTTTTAAATCACAACATATCCTCTTACTCACAACCTATCCTCTAACGCACAAACTGACCGGAAGAACTGATTTTCTTCAAAGATCGACAGTAAGTTATTAAAATATTGTTTGCACGATGTAATTTACATACAACTATTTTATAATACACACAGGTTTTGAGCCATTCATCCACAGAAAGTGGACAAACGCTCATCAGGATTGACGAAATGTCAATATTGGGGCTACCCTTGCAACGGGAGAAAATGAATTCCCTTTCAATCGCTGGGAATCGGGGTTTGGATGGGGCTCACAAATATGTGAAAATGAATGAAGGGTTGTATGACATTCTCCGATTTTTTATTTTCGAGCTAGAAACAAGAATATTTCGATTAAAAGACGAGACTCACCTTTCACCCGCCGATTTGTCGGCTCCTCTAACTGCCAACCGGATATCCTCTAAACTTTTTTTCATACACAACAAAATGTTGTGATTTAGTAGATAAGCGGCCGTGAACATTAGTAATATCAAGTGCAGTGGCTGAAAATAGCTGTGACGTTACCATTATTGGTTGTGAAATGAAGTGACATGTTGATACTTTTCAACAAAAACCTCCTAACTGCAGCTTGTTTCAAGCTGCAGTTATGAGGTTTTTGTTGAAAAGTGATAAATATACCAAATATTAGATATCAATTATGATACTTGTCAGCTCTTTCAAATCCGTAACTTCCACACTGGTCTTAAATAACTGTCACTAAGCAGTCAAATTTGCCCCATTTATTGTTTGGGAATGAATTTTGTTATGCATATTCACTTTCAAAGTCCATTTTACTGAATTTTGCGCTGAAAAAATTGTTAATTCCTACCATAATGACAAAATAACATACATCATAAACTGTTGATTCCCTGCAAGGTCATATTGCATGTCAACAGTGCATGCAGTGATTTTTGTCCCGCCTCAACAAAAGCTGGAATATTCAAACTTCACACATAAAGATAGCACCATGATTTTGAAGTGATAATTTTAAAACGTCATTGTTGACCTACTAATAAACTATCGTCATATTGATATATATATATAAAGGCAATTAATTAGCAACATCTAGATCAATCTATCTCTGAATGTGACCATAATACCCCCCACAAAGTCTTGTCACAAGGAATCTAATGTGAATGTGATGTGAAGTTTAAAGTACAACTGTCATCAGTGGCGGATCCAGAGGGAGTACAGGGGGTTCAAATGAACCCCCCTATGTAGCTTGATTTTTTTCATTTTCATGCAGAAATTCAGTCAAAATTGTGTAATACTTGTAAAACGAACCTCCTTTTTGCAAAAACGACCCCCATCACAGAAATCCTGGATCCACCACTGGTCATTTGTCAAATGACCCCCAAGTCCCCCCCCCCCACCCCACCCCATCCCTCCTTGCCACAGAAAAAGTGCTATAGGCAGTCAAATGGTTATTCAAATTGAGTACTGAAATGGATTTCAAAGTTCAAATGTGACATTGATGTCAGGGTCAAGGGCAACATTTGTATAAAGTTTCAATGTCCTATGATGAAATGGTTATAGAGTTTGAGGATGGAATGAATGTCCTATTGTGACCTTGGGGTTTGACTTGTGACCCCAAAACAAAAGGGCACCTCATTGGGTCAAGTACAACAATGCTGTAAAGTTTCATTATCATAGGTCAAATGTTTTATTTTAGTTTGAGCACGGAAATGAAAAGGTATATGCATCTATAGATGGACGGACTGATGAAAATATGGCCAAACAAAAGGGCACCTCCTTGGGTCGAGTACAATGCTCTCAAGTTTCATTATCATAGGTCAAATGTTTTTTTTTAGTTTGAGCACGGAAACGAAAAGGTATATGCATCTTTAGATGGACGGACTGATGAAAATATGGCCAAACATGGTGAAACCAGTATAACTCCTCTACCTCATAGGATCGAGTATAATCGTCAAGCACTTTTCATCATGTACTTTTATTTTTATAAATATACCATAATAACCATTGCATGCTATAAAGGATTATTTAAGAAATCAGCCAATATGTTTGTGGGCGGATAGTTTTAATAGACACATCTTATAATTGAATTGCTTCATTCATTGAGAAGATAAATTTCTCCACAGCACTACGGAAGTTCAGCGCCTTAATGAGAGCTCTTTTGTTTCTCGGATATTCACAAATGATGTCATAGACGGCTTTTTATAGAAACAGGATTTGTTATTTTTAGACTTATCCATTCAGCGATGACAAAAGCTCATTAAATGAGGATCTTAACCTTACTGATGGAATTCAAGTCTACAATAAAACTATAAGGATTGGACTTAATTCATTAGCCAATTCCAAAACTAGAAACTTTTGGCAATCATAAGATAATTTCGAGTTTAGAAACATTGCAAGAAAAGAAGACTATACGGCCCCACAAGGGCCTGAATCGCTCTACAGGCCTTTATTTCTTGTGATAATTCAATCAAATGTTTGGCTATAGATAGTACAAAAGTTGTTTGTCCGATAAGTACACTCTTATTACCATAGGTACTTTGATTATGTAGTTTAAATTTAGTTATGGTAGATTAGTCTCCCTTTTCCATGCTTGCAAATGGCTGCTAAAATTAAAATCTAAAATGCTTTTATTGAATTGTACCCAACAATGTATCTAAATTGTGGGTCTTAGAGCAAAATAGCAATGTAGTAGAAGCAAAAAGAAAGTAAATTATTGACTTTTATTTGGGACTGTTGGAGTGAAAAAAACATCCAAAATGTCAATTTTGTCAAAGTCAAGGACACATAATTCTAGGCATGAGATATTCTGATCACACTGAAAATTGAACTCAAGGTTTATCTCTACAGTTGTTAGAGTGAAAACAATGTCCATAAGGGCAATTTCATCAAATTTAAGGGCAAAGAACTCATGAAGTAAGATTCTGATCGAGCTGAAAATTAATCTCGAGCAAGATCTGATTGTCATCAACATTCTATCAAAGTTTTAATTCTCTTTCTTGTTCAATTTTTGTAGTTTTTCAACCAAAACACAAATTCAAAACAGATATCTTGACATTCAAGGGCATATAACTCATGTCTTTCTAATTTAATCATGATTCTTTGAAGGAATCTGAGAGAGGTCATCCAATGACCATTTTTGTAAAATTACATTGAAATGCATTAAGCTTTTTTTGAGAAAAAGATGAAACACTAATGCCCCCGAAAATGCTAATGTTAAGTTTTCATACTAATTCTTCAAAACAAACAGACAGACAGACAGAAAGATGGACACGAGTAAATCAATGGCATATAAAAGTTTACATTTGCACTGATAGAAGCACACACGACAGAGGAGCTAAAAAGTATAACTACAGTAATAACATCACCATCACCGTCCCAGGATGAAACATCATTTTTCCGACCCCTGATTTACGAGCTGTTTTACAAGCTTGCTTACTCGTGTGTAAAATACCAAAGGCGAAAAATGACATGTGTAAATGAAGAATTAGATCTACTCTTAACGTAAGACATAAAATCGGGCCTTTGGTTAATTAGCAATTCACACAGTATCTTTTATTTGGGTGAAAACAATGACAATAATAACCTCGTGGTTGCAAAATGTGATTATGTCCTCTTTTTATATAATCATATTTGAAAGAAGAGACTATTATTGAAAGCAACAGGTAAGAGTAGACAAAAACAAATTTTGTCTTCATTGGTCATTATTTGTTATTGTTTCAGAGAAAAATTCAAAATCAGTGATGCTGACAAATTCAACTATAAATGAAGTTGAAAAACTGCAACTTTTGACATTCAAGGGCACATTAACCCGTGAATTTTATCCTAGTTGTATCTGCAGAAATACCAAGTTACACAAGATTTATATAATCATAGATCTATCATAACGTAAACCCTTTCCCAAACAAACCCAGTTTAACATCTCTGAAGGAGAGAGGGTCAGAAAACATTGAGGGAAAAGAAGAAAATGCTGATGATCAGCATTTTCTCCTTTTCCTTCAATGTTTTCTGTGCTCTTACAAGCAAAATTCATGTATTTTACACCCACTTTCTTTTTTTGTCTGCACCACTGATTTTAAATTAAAGTAGTCAAAAGTTTTGCTATTTGGGAGAGGGATGATTAACCCCTTTCCCAAACCACAAAATTAAGGGTGGTTGGAATCAAAAGCTGCTCCTGACGACAAAATGGATGTTAATAAAGATAGGCATTGTGTATAACATAGTAAATCTTGAGGTCAAAAGAGAAAATGCTGGTAATCAGAATTTTCTTCTTTAGCATCAATGTCTTCTCAAGTGTATGTTAACCCTTTCCAAAACAAGACCTGGTTTTGACGTCCCTAATAGAAAAGGCTTGGGAAAACATTGAAACAAAAGAAGAAACTGCTGATAACCAGCAGTTTCTCCTTTTGTCTCAAATTTTCTGTGCTATTTTGTACACAAATTCCTTCCCTTTAAGCATCAATTTTGTTGTCTATAGCAGTTTTTCAAGTGGACCGCCCTAAAATTTTGTTGTTTGGGAAAGGGTTAAGGCCTGGTCACATACACCATTCCGCATTCACATTACGGCATCTAAAACAGGGGACCTGTACAGCATAATTTTGGACATGGTGTGAACGTGATATGGACACTTAAACATAATTATGTGACCAGGCCTTTAGGGACGTCAAAACCTGAGGCGCGTTCTTTAACCCATTCCCACACATTGACGCTCCTCATAAAAATGCTTTGGAAAACATTGTGGAAAATGAAGAAATTGCTTGTTACAAGCAATTTCATTTGTTGCAATGTTTTCTTCACAAAAAAGGCGTAAAATTTCAAAAATTTCATCACATCGAAAATGTTGTCTGCAACTTCTTTCAACTTGGATAGGCTTAAATTGTGTTGTTTAGTAATGGGTTAAAGCGAGATTTTTTAAATATTTCTTAAGGTGTTTTGGATAAAGCGTTTTAAAGACCAAGACTTTGACCGAGCTGTTCCGAATGCTCCATATTTATACAAATGACGTCATGATGACGTCATTTGTATAAAGTATGGAGCATTCGGAACACCGCAGTTTATGAATTATGGAGTGTTTGGAACAACTCGGTCAAATCTCTTTTATATTGTTTGTAAAGAGTTGACCAAGGGGTTCCGCACGAAGTATAGGGTAATGGCGTCTCCCATTGAGCGTCTTAAAAAAATCTTGCATGAAAGAATGCTTTATCCTAAACATCTTAAGAAATCTCAAGAAATCTCGCTCTAAAGAACGCACCTCTGGTCTTGTTCGGGAAAGGGATAATTAAACGGGCTAATTTGCATAATTATATAAAGATTCTTACTCACATATTTAACATCTTTGAAAAGGTCAAAATGTCTCTTACCTGAAAGGAATGAAAATATGAAACATTATGATTTATGACAAATGAATAATTACTGAATATCTTTAATGCTTTCCCAAACAACCAAAATTTGGACTGTTCCAATTTGAATTAAAGCCTTCATAGACGACATAATGGGTGTTGTTAAAAATATGATTAGTGTACAAAACTAATATAGAAAACATTGAGGCAAAAGGAGAAAAAGCTGATTATCAGCATTTTCTTCTTTTGCCTCAATGTTTTCAAAAGGATTTATATATGAGACATAAAAACTAAGTTTTCTTAGGGAAAGCATTTAATTTAGAATCCTTAGGTTTAACCCTCTCCCAATCATTCAAGTTTTTGATAGGTCTAAATTCAAGATGGTGCAGATAACAGTTAAAATTACATCATAGTATGGAATGCACTGAGCAAAAAGGAGAAAATGTTGCTCTGACCTTAGCTTATATGCATGCTTTCTACTAAATTATTGTTGAAAAAAAAACTAGATTAACTTAAACTTGTTTCTTAAAAGGACATTTTGTTTGAAACAAAATTTCAAGCTAGAAGGAAAAGTGTTAAGGATTTACAATTAAATTAAGCCCTAAAAATTGTGGAGGCGTTAAATTTTGATATCTACATGCAGTGACAAAATTTTAACATATCGTCCGTCACATTCGAAAATGTTGTAACCACAGCATCAATAAGCTGTAGTTACGACATTTTTATAACGTGGCAGACGATATATAGAAAACTTTACAAAATAATTAGAGCATGGAACGCAAGAATAAGCTTTGTCATTCTTTTTCCAAATAAGGTGGCATACGTTTGAGTATGATTTCGAAAGGTTGCCGCCATAGCATTGGTAGCGCATCAGACCCTCATTCATGATGTCCTGGGATTGATCCCTGTCCATGCCAAACAGTACTGATGAGTGAAATGGCGCCAATCGTGGTTAGGCGCTCCAATCATCGCAATATGACCATTGCAGTTGAAACAGGTCAACAAGATCAAGCTGAGTACAGTTATTGCCACTGTTAATAGGGAACAATTTTATCCAGTTAATTGTGATGTAAATTCTTACAAATAAATAGGATTTCATAGGTGTTGTTATGAATCTCGTAACTACGGCTTGATTCAAGCCGTAGTTACAAGATTTTATAACAACACCGACGGTTTATCAAAACATAACGGAAAACCCAGTTTATTTTAAGCCAAAAATTCTTTGCCATTGAAATATTCATTGATAATTTGACAAAAGTGACTTATAAACCCCTTCTCAAATAACAAAATTTTGAGCATATCCAATTTAAAAGCTGCTGCAGACAACAACATGGATGTTGATAAAGAATGTTGTTTTTTTAAATGGTATAGCAAAGAGAATATTGAGGCAAAAGGAGAAAATGCTAGTTATGCATAACTTAAATACTTTTTCTAAACTTTTTCAAAAATCTTTTTCATAATACGCCGCTGGAGGCGGACATATTATATTGGTGTCATCTTCTCGGTCTGTCCGTCCGTCCACTTTTCTTGTGAGCGCAACTCCTCCTTAAGTTTCTGGCTGGATCTTTTTGAAACTTGGTCCATATCATCACCTCAATTGGTAGATGAGCATGAAGGAAGGATTTCATGATTCATTGATTTTTGCCTGAGTTATGCCCCCTTTAAACTTAAGTCTCTGGGAGTGGCGGCGTATATTGTGACCATGGGCACTCTTGTTTTAAGGATGCAAAGGTCATTTCTAGTTTTGAAAAACATTGTTCCAGACCTTTCGTTTAAATCTAATATAAATTGGACATTCTAATAATTCACATTCTATAATCATTTGCTTGTCATTTCCAACAATGGTACGAAGCAAAAAGGGTCAGGAATCGACACAGATGTGCATATCATTTGCATCACATTACATCATCCCTATTTTATTTACTATTTTACATAATCAAATGCTTAACGATTTCCAAGATAAGCCCTGGTTTTAGGACATCCTTGAAAGAGAATTACAAGCTTAAATAGGAAAACATGAGTGAAAAGAAAATTTGCTGATAATCAGCATTTTCTCTTCTTTTTCCTCAATGTTTTCTAGGCTAAAACATACACATTTCCTACCTCTTAATGTCACATAATTGTCGTCTGCAACTCCTTTCAAATTGGAAAAGCGTAAAATTGCAATTTGGGAAATAGTTAATGATTGCCATTATCAAACTGCTATTTTAAGAATTCTAAGAAGACATAGCTTGCAGTTATAGCTCAAAATAAATGACCTGACAGAGCATCTCTAGCTAATAGCTAGAATTGCTCTACTATAGTCCATTTACTGTGAGCTTTATATATTGCTATCATTCAATATGGGACGTTTCAAATTTTCACCAAAAACAATGTACATTTGGACTTATGGAAAGTGCAAATTTATGGGTTTGAGTTTATTGGGGTTTTACGCCCTTTTCAACTGCCAGTGTCAAATCGCGGTGGCTGGAGCACCTACACAATTTCGTAAGAAAGGGTATTTGTCGTGGCCATGTATCGAACCCGGGACCTCTCGAATGAGAGGCAGATGCGCTACCAACTGCACTAAGGCCGCGGCTGCAAATTCATGGACCTGTCAATATTCATGATGCATTGATACAGCAAATTTAGGTCAGACTGCAATTACCAAATATAGGTCAGAACGTACAAATCATCGATGTTATTGCAAAACCTCATAACAACGTGTAACTAAAGCTCGACAAAAATGTAAATTGCTTATTTTTCACCCTAAGTCAACCATTTCTCCTATCTTTTCTTTGCTTTAGAATCAAAGATTAAAGTTTTCATGTATGTATAATGCATTGATAATCAACTTTTTCTCCTTTCCCTCAATATATTCTATGCTTTATTCCACTAATAGCCAATCTTTATAAGCATCTCTTTTTGTCATCTTTAGCAATTTATAAAGTGGATCACTCTAACTTGTTTCTCATTCAGACGAATTACATCACACTATGATATGCTGCAGACTCCGACAGTCTTCGATAATGCATCTTCCCATTATTACGCCCACACACAAACTTGATTAACCTGATTAATCGTATTTCAATCAGCGACTTCCTCCGTTTTTATTTTTATCAAAAATCATCACTTCCTTGTATACATTTCGTTGTCTCTTTTCATTGAAAACCTCATAACTGCAGCTTTAAACAAGATGCAGTTATGAGGATTTCAATGAAAAGCGACAAGATAGTTTTACTATACTATATTACTACTCATTTACAAGCATCCTTTTTGAAAACCGACGATAAAAGATCTGGAAAGGACAATCTGCTGAAGAAAATGGGATTGTGGGAGTGTCTCAAAATAGACGTGAAAACCAGGCAGACGTAAATTATGTATTGATTTTACCACTGTTATCTGGGACAGCGGGAAATCTGTCTTGAATTACGTCGATTTTGATCTATAAAAAGCCATGTCTGTGAACGCAACTTTCCAAATTTAGCATCTTTAACGATCCATTGACGTCTGCAGCTCTCAGCTCTTCTGACAACTTGGAACTAAAGGCTTGATAGTAACCTAGATATTAGGGCAAAGTTTAATACTTTACCAAACAAGACCTGGCTTTTGTTACATGTCCGTATAAATAGCAGGTAACAAAAGAAATCTAAATAACAGGTTACAAAAAATCTGATTTCACATGAATCTCATTAGAGGTAGACTGCCCTAAGATCCATGCTCTTCTATAGTACAATTTTCTTACTTATAACATGCTGCAGTATGATAACTCTAAAAGAGCAACATGAATCCAGATTAGACTGCACAGTTGGTTAAAAACTGATCTGAATCCATAACTGTTACAGTTGAAAATGCCATAAGGACACTCTTTCATATTTCAGTTGACAATGCCATAAGGACACTCTTTCATATTTCAGTTGACAATACCATAAGGACACTCTTTCATATTTCAGTTGACAATGCCATAAGGACACTCTTTCATATTACAGTTGAAAATGCCATAAGGACATTCTCACATATTTCAGTTGACAATGCCATAAGGACACTCTTTCACAGGGGTGTGGAAATATGGAATTTTTCCACTTGTCCTCGGACAAGTTGAACTCAAATTTCTACTTGTCCGAAGGCAAAGTTTACTTGTCCAGAAAAAAACAACATCTAGACAAGAAAATAATATTTAAACTTCATTTTAACTCTATTTTCAGTTAACATATTATAAAGCTGAAGGAACACAATTCAAACACATGTTTACCTTTTAAATTTAAAATGTAACTTGATTGAAATGGATTTTTTCAGACGGATCGTGAGCAAAAATAAGATTAAAATTTCATTTTTATCACATTTTGATCCCTTGATATGCACTTGCCCACGGACAAGCTCACTTGAAAAAAGCCCTTGCCCATCCACCACAAAACCCAGGTCGGGCAAGTCGGGCATGTGAATTCCACATCCCTGCTCTTTCATATTTCAGTTGACAATGCCTTAAGGATCCTCTTTCATATTTCAGATGACAATGTCATAAGGACACGCTTTCATATTTCAGTTGACAATGCCATATTGATACTCTTTCATATTTCAGTTGACAATGCCATAAGGACACTCTTTCATATTTCAGTTGACAATGCCATGAAGACCCTCTTTCATATTTCAATTGACAATGCCATAAAAACCCTCTTTCCTATATCAGTTGACAATGCCATAAGGACACTCTTTCATAGTTCAATTGACAATGCCATAAAGACCCTCTTTCATATTTCAGTTGACAATGCCATTAGGACACTCTTTCATAGTTCAATTGACAATGCCATAAAGCCCTCTTTCATATTTCAGTTTACAATGCCATAAAGCCCTCTTTCATATTTCAGTTGACAATGCCATAAGGAACCTCTTTCATATTTCTGTTTACAATGTCATAAGGACACTCTTTCATATTTCAGTTGACAATGCCATAAGGAACCTCTTTCATATTTCAGTTGACAATGTCATAAGGACACTCTTTCATATTTCAGTTGACAATGTCATAAGGACACTCTTTCATATTTCAGTTTACAATATCATAACGACCCTCTTTCATATTTCAGTTGACAAGGTCATAGGGACCCTCTTTCATATTTCAGTTGACAATGTCATAAGGACACTCTTTCATATTTCAGTTGGCAAGGTCATAGGGACCCTCTTTCATATTTCAGTTGACAATGCAATAAGGACCCTCTTTCATATTTCAGTTGACAATGCCATATTGACCCTCTTTCATATTTCAGTTGACAATGCAATAAGGACCCTCTTTCATATTTCAGTTGACAATGTCATAAGGACACTCTTTCATATTTTAGTTGACAATGCCATAAGGACACTCTTTCATATTTCAGTTGACAATGCCATATTGACCCTCTTTCATATTTCAGTTGACAATGCAATAAGGACCCTCTTTCATATTTCAGTTGACAATGCCATAAGGACACTCTTTCATATTTCAGTTGACAATGCCATATTGACCCTCTTTCATATTTCAGTTGACAATGCAATAAGGACCCTCTTTCATATTTCAGTTGACAATGCAATAAGGACCCTCTTTCATATTTCAGTTGACAATGCAATAAGGACACTCTTTCATATTTCAGTTGACAATGCCATATTGACCCTCTTTCATATTTCAGTTGACAATGCAATAAGGACCCTCTTTCATATTTCAGTTGACAATGCCATAAGGACACTCTTTCATATTTCAGTTGACAATGCCATAAGGACACTCTTTCATATTTCAGTTGACAATGCCATAAGGACACCCATTCATATTTCAGTTGACAAAGCCATAAGGACACTCTTTCATATTTCAGTTGACGATGCCTTAAGGACACTCTTTCATATTTCAGTTGACAATGCCATAAGGACACTCTTTCATATTTCAGTTGACAAAGCCATAAGGACCCCCTTTCATATTTCAGTTAACAATGCCATATTGACACTCTTTCATATTTCAGTTGACAATCCTATTAGGACAGTCTTTCATTTTCAGTTGACAATGCCATAAGGACACTCTTTCATATTTCAGTTGACAATGCCAAAAGGACACTCTTTCTAATATCAGTTGACAATGCTATTAGGACAGTCTTTCATTTTCAGTTGACAATGCCATAAGGACACTCTTTCATATTTCAGTTGACAAAGCCATAAGGACCCTCTTTCATATTTCAGATGACAATGCCATATTGACCCTCTTTCATATTTCAGATGACAATGCCATAAGGACACTCTTTCATATTTCAGATGACAATGCCATATTGACCCTCTTTCATATTTCAGTTGTCAATGCCATAAATTCCCCCTTTCATATTTCAGTTAACATTGCCATAAGGACCTCTTTTAAATTTCAGTTTACAATGTCATAAAGACCCTCTCACATATTTCAGTTGACAATGCCATAAAGACCCTCTTTCATATATCAGATGACAATGCCATAAAAACCCTCTTTCCTATATCAGTTGACAATGCCATAAGGACACTCTTTCATAGTTCAATTGACAATGCCATAAAGACCCTCTTTCATATTTCAGTTGACAATGCCATAAGGACACTCTTTCATATTTCAGTTGACAATGCCATAAGGACACTCTTTCATATTTCAGTTGACAATACCATAAGGACCCTCTTTCATATTTCAGTTGACAATGTCATAAGGACACTCTTTCATATTTCAGTTAACAATGCCATAAGGATCCTCTTTCATATTTCAGTTAACAATGCCATAAGGATCCTCTTTCATATTTCAGTTTACAATGTCATAAGGACCCTCTTTCATATTTCAGTTGACAACGCCATATTGACCCTCTTTCATATTTCAGTTGACAATGCAATAAGGACACTCTTTCATATTTCAGTTGACAATGTCATAACGACCCTCTTTCATATTTCAGTTGACAATGTCATAAGGACACTCTTTCATATTTCAGTTGACAATGTCATAACGACCCTCTTTCATATTTCAGTTGACAATGCCATAAGGACCCTCTTTCATATTTCAGTTAAAAATGCCATAAGGATCCTCTTTCATATTTCAGTTGACAATGCCATAAGGACCCTCTTTCATATTTCAGTTAACAATGCCATAAGGATCCTCTTTCATATTTCAGTTGACAATGTCATAAGGACACTCTTTCATATTTCAGTTGACAATGTCATAACGACCCTCTTTCATATTTCAGTTGACAATGCCATATTGACCCTCTTTCATATTTCAGTTGACAATGCCATAAGGATCCTCTTTCATATTTCAGTTGACAATGTCATAAGGACACTCTTTCATATTTCAGTTTACAATATCATAACGACCCTCTTTCATATTTCAGTTGACAATGCCATATTGACCCTCTTTCATATTTCAGTTGACAATGCCATAAGGACACTCTTTCATATTTCAGTTGACAGTGCAATAAGGAAACCCTGTCATATTTCAGTTGACAATGTCATAAGGACCCTCTTTCATATTGCAGTTGACAATTCCATAAGAACACTCTTTCATATTTCAGTTGGCAATGCCATTAGGACACTCTTCATATATCAGTTAACATAGCCATAAGGACACTCTTTCATATTGCAGTTGACAATGCCATAAGGATCCTCTTTCATATTTCAGTTGACAATGTCATAAGGACACTCTTTCATATTTCAGATGACAATGCCATAAGGACACTCTTTCATATTTCAGTTGGCAAGGTCATAGGGACCCTCTTTCATATTTCAGTTGACAATGTCATAGGGACACTCTTTCATATTTCAGATGACAATGCAATAAGGACCCCCTTTCATATTTCAGTTGACAATGCAATAAGGACACTCTTTCATATTTCAGTTGACAATGCCATAAGGACACTCTTTCATATTTCAGTTGACAATGCCATAAGGACCCTCTTTCATATTTCAGTTGACAATGCCATATCGACACTCTTTCATATTTCAGTTGACAATGCCATAAGGACACTCTTTCATATTTCAGTTGACAATGCCATAAGGAACCTCTTTCATATTTCAGTTGACAATGCCATAAGGACACTCTTTCATATTTCAGTTGACAATGCCATAAGGACCCTCTTTCATATTTCAGTTGACAATGCCATATCGACACTCTTTCATATTTCAGTTGACAATGCCATAAGGACACTCTTTCATATTTCAGTTGACAATGCCATAAGGACACTCTTTCATATTTCAGTTGACAATGCCATATTGACCCTCTTTCATATTTCAGTTGACAATGCCATAAGGACACTCTTTCATATTTCAGTTGACAATGCCATAAGGACACTCTTTCATATTTCAGATGACAATGCCATAAGGACACTCTTTCATATTTCAGATGACAATGCCATAAGGACACTCTTTCATATTTCAGTTGGCAAGGTCATAGGGACCCTCTTTCATATTTCAGTTGACAATGTCATAGGGACACTCTTTCATATTTCAGTTGACAATGCCATATTGACCCTCTTTCATATTTCAGTTGACAATACCATAAGGACCTCTTTCATATTTCAGTTGACAATGCAATAAGGACACTTTTTCATATTTCAGTTGACAATGTCATAGGGACACTCTTTCATATTTCAGTTGACAATGCCATAAGGACCCCCTTTGATATTTCAGTTGACAATGCAATAAGGACACTCTTTCATATTTCAGTTGACAATACCATATTGACCCTCTTTCATATTTCAGATGACAATGCCATAAGGACACTCTTTCATATTTCAGTTGGCAAGGTCATAGGGACCCTCTTTCATATTTCAGTTGACAATGTCATAGGGACACTCTTTCATATTTCAGTTGACAATGCCATATTGACCCTCTTTCATATTTCAGTTGACAATACCATAAGGACCTCTTTCATATTTCAGTTGACAATGCCATAAGGACACTCTTTCATATTTCAGTTGACAATGCCATAAGGACACTCTTTCATATTTCAGTTGACAATGCCATAAGGACTCTCTTTCATATTTCAGTTGACAATGCCAGAAGGACACTCTTTCATATTTCAGTTGACAATGCCATAAGGACCCTCTTTCATATTTCAGTTGACAATGCCATATCGACACTCTTTCATATTTCAGTTGACAATGCCATAAGGACACTCTTTCATATTTCAGTTGACAATGCCATAAGGACACTCTTTCATATTTCAGTTGACAATGCCATAAGGACACTCTTTCATATTTCAGTTGACAATGCCATATTGACCCTCTTTCATATTTCAGTTGACAATGCAATAAGGACACTCTTCCATATTTCAGTTGACAATGCCATAAGGACACTCTTTCATATTTCAGTTGACAATGCCATATTGACCCTCTTTCATATTTCAGTTGACAATGCAATAAGGACACTCTTTCAGTGATTTTTTTACCTGTGCATCCTGCTACTTTTACTCATAATTTGGTCTGTGGGATGCAAAGTTTTAATTCAAGCGAGTCCCAGGATGCAGCAATTTTTACAGATTTCCTATTAAAAATAGTGTATTGGACTCGCTAAACTAGTAGCTGGACTCATTGATATGGAATTCAGCGAGTCCCCAGGACTTACAGTCTTGAAATTGTAAAATATCTCTGCTCTTTCATATTTCAGTTGACAATGCCATATTGACCCTCTTTCATATTTCAGTTGACAATGCAATAAGGACACTCTTTCATTTTTCACTTCACAATGCCATATTGACCCTCTTTCATATTTCAGTTGACAATGCCATATTGACCCTCTTTCATATTTCAGTTGACAATGCCATAAGGACACTCTTTCATATTTCAGTTGACAATGCCATATTGACTCTCTTTCATATTTCAGTTGACAATGCAATAAGGACACTCTTTCATATTTCAGTTGACAACGCCATAAGGACACTCTTTCATATTTCAGTTGACAATGCCATAAGGACCCTCTTTCATATTTCAGTTGACAATGCCATAAGGACACTCTTTCATATTTCAGTTGACAATGCCATTAGGACACTCTTTCATATTTCAGTTGACAATGCCATAAGGACCCTCTTTCATATTTCAGTTAACAATGCCATATTGACTCTCTTTCATATTTCAGTTGACAATGCAATAAGGACACTCTTTCATATTTCAGTTGACAATGCCATTAGGACACTCTTTCATATTTCAGTTGACAATGCCATAAGGACACTCTTTCATATTTCAGTTGACAATGCCATTAGGACACTCTTTCATATTTCAGTTGACAATGCCATAAGGACACTCTTTCATATTTCAGTTGACAATGCCATATTGAGTCTCTTTCATATTTCAGTTGACAATGCAATAAGGACACTCTTTCATATTTCAGTTGACAACGCCATAAGGACACTCTTTCATATTTCAGTTGACAATGCCATAAGGACCCTCTTTCATATTTCAGATGACAATGCCATTAGGACACTCTTTCATATTTCAGTTGACAATGCCATAAGGACACTCTTTCATATTTCAGATGACAATGCCATAAAGACACTCTTTCATATTTCAGTTGACAATGCCATTAGGTTTGGTTTATTGTGGTTTTATGCTGTTTTCAACTGCTTTGGTCATATCATGGTGGCTGGAACACCTAACCATGGATTCCTTTTGTTTCTCATACCAGTACTACCACAACACCCTTACAGAGCTTCCAGCTACTCAGCCACATTATAAGGTTCAATGCCATTAGGCCCCTCTTTCTTATTTCAGATGACAATGCCATTATCAAGACAAGGAGAGCCATAAAAAGCGAGAAAAAAATACTTCATTGACTAGCAATTCATTCACACAAGCTATGGCCTATCCTTTCTATATCCATAAATTTCACACTGAGCAAAACTTAAGTGCAGGAATCGATCAACTCTTAACCCTTTCCCAAACAAGACCTTGATTTGACGTCCCTAATAGAAAAGGCTTGGGAAAACATTGAAACAAAAGAAGAAACTGCTGATAACCAGCAGTTTCTCCTTTTGTCTCAATATTTTCTCTGCCATATTTTACAGAAATCCTATCTTTAATAACATCAATTTTATCATTTGTAGCAGCTTTTGAAGTGGATCACCCTAAATTTTAGCCGTTTGGGAAAGGGTTAATCAACACTTTCCCAAACATTGAACAATTTTGACAAGCTCTACAGAGATTATTTAGGAAAATACCAAAGGAAAAGGAGAATACGCAGATAACCAGCTTTTTCTTCTATTCCCACAATATCTTCTATCCTGTCTTAGAGTAATACAAAAGCCTGATATACATGTATATAATCTATTTCGCTTTTTTCTAATTTGAAAACTGCTGCAGGTGACAAAATGGATGTTTATACAGATAGGATCAGTTTTTAGCTCACCTGAGCACAAAGTGCTCAAGGTGAGCTATTGTGATCACTTTTTGTCCGTCGTCCGTCTGTCTGTCTGTCTGTCTGTCTGTCTGTCTGTCCGTCCACAATTTCGTGTTTACACTCTAGCATCTACAAATATAAGCCAATCTTGACCAAACTTGGTCAAAACATGTATGGCCATAAGATCTCGGATGAGTTCGATTATGGGTCAGATCCAACCAGAAAGTCAGGAGTTATCTGCCCTTGAATGCGAAAAATATCTAGTTTTGACATTGTTTACACTCCAGCATCTACAATTATTGATCAATCAAGACAAATCATGGACATAATGTTGCAGACCATAAGATCTCGGATTAGTTCGATTTTCAGTCTGATCTGGCCAGAAAGACGAGAGTTATGTGCCCTTGAATTTGACAAAATTGCCATTTTCGGCTGTTTTTGACCTTGTTTACTCTCTAGAATCTACAATTATTCATCAATCAAGACAAAACTTGGACACAATGTTGGGGACGATGGGATCTCGGATGTTTCTGATTTTCAGTCTTATCTGATTAGAAAGGAGAGAGTTATGAGCCCTTGAATTTGACAAAATTGCTGTTTTTGACCTTATTTACACTCTAGAATCTACATTTTTTGACCAATCAAGACAAATCTTGGACACAATGTTGGAGACCATAAGATCTCAAATGAGTTTGAATTTCAGCCTGATCTTACCACAAAGTCGAGAGTTGTGTGCCCTTGAATTTGATAAAATTGCCGTTTTCGGCTGTTTTCGACCTTGTTTATACTCTAGAATCTACAATTATTGATCAATCAAGACAACAGTTGGACACAATGTTGGGGATCATAAGTTCTGGGATGAGTTTGATTTTCATTCTGATCTGATGAAAAAGTTGAGAGTTATGTGCCCTTGAATTTGACAAAATTGCTGTTTTCGGCTGTTTTCGATCTTGTTTATACTCCAGAATCTACAATTATTTATCAAACAAGACAAATCTTGGACACAATGTTGAGCACCATAAGATCTTGGATGAGTTCGATTTTCACGTCAAGTTCGTTTTCAGTCTTAAAGTCATAAATATTTATTGAATTGAACAAAAATGTTGCTCATATCATTTTGGTTCAGGTGAGCGATATAGGACCATCATGGTCCTCTTGTTTTACATTTTAGCACAGAAAATGTTGAGGCAATTGGAGAAAATACTGATTATCAAAAGCATTTTCTTCTTTTGCCTCAATGTTTCCTAAGATTTTTTTCTTTAATTATGTACTTCCAAACTAGGTTTTCTTCTTTGAATTGACAGGCAGTAATGAATGGTGTTCTGTCAAAATGATATAGCTTACAATGGCTATATTTGTTCCCCTGCGAAAAAAGTTCAAGAACACATTTCAGTTCAAGAGCTGTTCTAGAATGTTCTAAAATGTTAACTAGCACTTCTAGAACAGTTCTAGAACTGTTCTAGAAGTGCCATTTAACATTCTAGAACTGTTCTAGAAAAGAACTTTTTCCGCAGGGGTAATAGCAAAGTATCAGTCAAAGGTATTTATGGCACATGTTTGAATCTGGACCTGGCCAATATCCTTCTGGAAACAGCATTTTCTTCTTTTGCTTCAACAAAACAAGGTCTTGTCTGGTAATGTATTAAACTTTGCCCCAATATCTAGGTTACAATCAAGTCTATAGTTCCGAGATGTCAAGAGAGCTGAGAGCTGCAGACGTCAATGGATCGTTAAAGATGCTAAATTTGGAAAGTGGCGTTCACAGACACGGCTTTTTATAGATCAAAATCGACGTAATTCAAGACAGATTTCCCGCTGTCCCAGATAACAGTGGTAAAATCAATACATAATTTACGTCTGCCTGGTTTTCACGTCTATTTTGAGACACTCCCACAATCCCATTTTCTTCAGCAGTTACATGCCGTTATTCAGACACGTTTTCCATTATCATTTTGTATAATGCTATAGTTTCCAACTTTGCTGAACAAGGACAAACAAATTATTAATGGAATTTCCAATCAATCTACAATCCTTCACCTAATTACCGTTCTGTTAGCTTAAAGTTCAGAATGAATGATTTGGTTTTATAACACCATTGTCTATGGTCATAACATGGTTGCTGAAGCACATAACCATAGATTCCTGTTGTTTCTAATACCAGTACTACCACAACATCCTTACAGAGCCTCCAGCCGCTTTGTCACACAGGCGGTGTGTAACAATGTTAGTATGACATAGCAGAGGTTTTATGGATCAAGCTGAAAATCACAAAGGCAATATCTTATCCTCACCAACATTCTGTTCTAGTTTTGTCTTGATTAGTCCATATTTGTTGATGCTAGAGTGAAATCAAAGTCAAAATAGAGCCAAAAATGGCAATTCTGTCAATTTCAAGGGCACATAACTCATGATATAAAATTCAGATCAAGCTGAAAATTATACCAAGGCAAGATCTTATGGTCACCAATATTCTGTACAAGTTTTGTCTTGATTGATCAGTATTTGTAGTTGCTAGAGTGAAAACAAAGTAAAAATAGAGCCGAAAATGGTAATTTTGTCAAATTCAAGGGCACATAACTCATGATGTAAAATTAAGATCAAGCTGAAAATTACACCAAGGCAAGATCTTATAGTCACCAACATTTTGTCAAAGTTTTGTCTAGATTTGCTAATATTTGTAGTTGCTAGAGTGAAAACATGTCAAAATAGAGCCGAAAATGGCAATTTTGTCAATTTCAAGGGCACATAACTCATGATGTAAAATTCAGATCAAGCTGAAAATTATACCAAGGCAAGATCTTATAGTCAAAAAGATTCTGTACAACTTTTGTCTTGATTAGTCCATATTTGTAGTTGCTAGAGTGAAATCAAAGTCAAAATAGAGTCAAAAATGGCAATTTTGTCCAATTCAAGGGCACATAACTCATGATATAAAATTCAGATCAAGCTGAAAATTACACCCAGGCATGATATTATGCTTATATATAATCTGACCAAGTTTTGTCTTGATTGGTTGATATTTGTAGATTTTAGAGTAAAAACAAAGTCAAAACCAGCTATTTTTGACATTCAAGGGCAGATAACTCAGGTTATTCTGGTTCAATCAAAATTCTTTGAAGGAATCTGAGAGAGGGTCACCCAAGGATCATTCCTGTGAAGTTTGGTTGAAATTCATCCAGTAGTTTCTGAGGAGAAGATTTTTAAAGAAAAAGTTTACGGACGCACGCACGGACGCACTGACGCACGACGGACACATCGCCATGACAATAGCCCGCTGGCCTGAAAGGCCAGTGGAGCTAAAAACTGCTGGTTAAAATTAGCAGTTTGTTCTTTGGTCTCAATGTTTTCCCAAGCCTTTTCTATTAAGAGACGGCAAAGCCCCGTCTTGTTTGGGAAAGGGTTAACCCAAGGTCTCATCTTTCAGTATCTCTATTCATTTAATCCATCAATCAATCATCTTGATAATGAATAAAGGGTCTTTCCTTACAAATTTTTTATCATGTACAAAATGAACATAATTTCGGACAAACAATAGCATTTCCTGCATGTAAAATCTAAAATGTTGCAACAACAGCTTGATTGAAGCTATAACATGTATAATCACAAGATTTCATAACACCTGAATGATTTACTGATACAGTATGGTAAAGCCAGTCTATTTTTATAACAAAATTCATTGCTATTCATCAATCAATCTTCTTGATAAGGAGTAAAGGGTCCTTCGCCCACAATTTTATTTCTACCTGATAAAGGTATTTAGTAAACGAGGATATACTTTTAACCCTCAAGTATGCAAGATTAGCCCTTTCCCAAACGACAAAATTTTAGGGTAGTCTATTTGAAAAGTTACTGCAGACGACAAAATGAATGTTACTAGACATAGAAATTGTGAATAATATAGCTGATATTCAGCATTTTCTTCTTTTGCCTCAATGTTTTCGCAAGCCTTGTCTATCAGGGACATCAAAATCAGGTCTCATTGCGAAAAGATTAAGATTTTCCCAAGCAAGGCCTGGTTTTTGACGTCCACAATACAAAAGGTTTAAGGAAAACATTGAGGCAAAAGAATAAAATTCCCATTGTTATCAGTGTTTTCTATTGCTTCCCCCCTGTAATTCCATCATATTAGCAACCTTATTTCGTCCATTCTCTAACAATCATTATGACACAAAGTCATGCGTCATGTTTCATCCAGCCCAAAAATATGCTATTTGGGAAAGAGTTAAACCTTCTCATGCTTTTCATGTCAATTTACTGTTGTGACCAAAGCTTTGGCAGGCAGTATAGTCTAAGATCAGCCTGCACAGATATGCAGTCTGATCGTAGCCTACACTGCCTGCTTTCTACTCCCTTTTTGTGTCAAAAACTTGAGCTAATCTTATTGAAATGTCTCTCTAATTGGTTGTTTGAAAAACAAAGTCAGCAGGAAAAAGGTCAAATTCTTCCACAGGTATTGACGGCGAGATTTGACCCGGCAGAGCAGACCAAGCGGAAAGGTCAGCAGACTTATCGTCCAGGGGTGATAGGTGTGCCAGAACCCCTCGTGATTTGCCGAACACTTCGCATGCTTCGCTATTTACAGCTAACAATCATATTATTCAACGACTTAACAGTATTTGCACGTGCATACATTTGTCGAGTCATCTGAAAATGGTAATTGGTTAACTGAATATGCAAAAATGCCGATCTTGGTCAGCCTGTGCCATCTGTAGGGTATGACCAAGATGTGAACTGTATCTAAATATTTTCATTTTTTGGAGATAGCGCCTATTTTAATGATTAGCTTTACTGAAAATTTCGATCCAAGCAGACCGCGGTAGCTCAACACTTTTATTTGACTAGATAAGACAAAATCTTATTTTCACATGGCGGCACAATGTTGTATAACGGATACAGTACACGCTTTTACGTAAATTAACTACGGACCATTCCCATCTAAACTGGACAATAAACTTTTCCATTTTTGTGAACAGTTAAGGTCACTCTGCCGGGTCAATTATTTTCCTCTATAAACTTTGTGCTTTGTTGGCAAGTTAACCTGACCCGGACACAAAATGGCAATAAAATCAAAGTACTCAAAGTACTGTGAGTCGTGCTTACTTAGAATTCAGAGTAGAATTCCGATTGTCATTTGACACCAACATGGATCCAGATCAGCCTGCTATACACTGTCAGGATGCATTATAACTTTAATTTGCCAAAATCTTGGGAAAATATTCAGGCAAAATAGCAACTGATGATAGCCATCACTTCCTCATTCCACCTCAATATTTCCGTGCAATGTAGCCAGTTTAATATCATAATACAGTCGACACTCGTTGTGTCGAAGTCGGAGGGACCGTCAAAATACCTCGACATATCTGGAGTTCGACTCATCCGATTTTGTTCGGCTTCGAAATATTTGATATTTGACCGTTTTTTAAACTAATCAAGTACGAATATTATTGAAATATAGTAGGAAAAGGAAAGAAATTGCTTGTGTCGAGCAATTTCTATTCTTTTCCTACCATATTTCAATGGCTATATTCAGTTCGAAATTATTTTGTTTTGAAAAAAAATTATGTCAATAGATGAGGACGGGACCAGATTTGAACTTCGACTTAAGCGAAAATTCGACTTATCCGATGTCGACATAATGAGTGTCGACTGTATTATCATTATCAACATCTTCTTAAACATCTGCAACAGCTTTGATATTGAATCATAATTTTGCTCATATGGAAAGGGTTTAACCATTACTACTCATTGAAGCTTTTTTGTAGATAAAATTTTTGTAAAATATTGTGGTGAAGAAATTTGCTTGTGACCAGCAATTTTTGGGAAGCAAATTATAATAACCTTCACAAAACCAATGTTTTATCATACCCCCATAAAATGAATGTTTTGGAGGGGTATACTAGAATCAGCCTGTCCATCTGTCTGTCAGTCTCTCTGTCTGTCTATGTACAAAATTCTTGTCTGGAACATATCTCTGAAAGTAAAGTAGCAATGATCATGAAACTTAATGGGTAGAAAGATTGGATTGTATGGAGTTTTACGTCCCACTTAACAGCTAAGGTCATTATGGAGACGGGACCTCGGTTTAAAGTCTCATCCGAAAGACTGGAGAAGCGGGGGATCGAACCAGTGACCCGTGTTTCAAGTCCAGCGTGTTACCACTGCACCACCTCCGCCTCCTAATGGGTAGAAAGACCTCTCTAAGGAGAGGTATGTGCAGAATACAGGGAGCATAACTCCACCTTGCTTTTTTGTGAGTTATTGCCCTTTGTTTTCGACAAACACACTTTTCCGGACAAATATAGTGGCAGGGTATTTTTATCACCTTTAGTGATAGATTTCTAGTTTCGTTTCCCAAAATGTTTTCTACCTAAAGGATTTTAAAATTCTAAAATTTCATCACAGAGAAAATGTCATCTGCAACTTCTTACAATATGGACTAGCTTAAAATTTTGTCATTTGGGACTAGTTTAACCCTTTACCAGACGACAAAATTTCAAACTAGTCCAAATTCAAAGATGTTGCAGACGAAAAATTCAAGTGAATAAAATTTTACATTTTTGGTCATTTTGTATAGAAAACATTGTGGGAAATGAAGAAATTGCTTGTCACAAGCAATTTCTTCATTTTCCACAATGTTTTCTAAAGCCTTTATCTTGTGGGGAGTCAAAAGGCGTCACTGTGTGGTAATGGGTTAACATTGCATCGTTTTTCTATGAAAACCTCGTAACTGCAGCTTGTGTTACGCTGCAGTTACAACGTTTTCGTTGAAAAGCAGCGATTGTCTATGAGGGTGAGCAACCGATGATTATCGCATCACATGTTACATCAAAACTTGTGCAAAAAAAGATAAGACTTCCTACATGTGTGCAATGGCAACAGCTTTTTATCGTAACAATACATTGATGCTTTTAAACGAAAACCTCGAAACTGCAGCTAATATTTCAAGCTGCAGTTACAAGATTTTCTATGAAAAGGGAGAACATTAAAGATGTCATTTTTCTTCCGCAGCAAAATGACAAAACAATGAAAAGATGACATAAGTTTGTAGAAAAAGATGATTACAATTATCTTTTTACAATGCCATAGAAAAATAGTCTAATGTGACACTGGAAGTGCCATAGAAAAACAATGAAGACACGATATAATTGGGATACTACCATTTCAAAGTTCCACTTTTCTTGCTTCAAGCACCATTTATTTTCTTTAACATTGCATCGTTTTTCTATGAAAACCTCATAACTCATCTTGTGTTACGCTGCAGTTACAAGGTTTTCGTTGAAAAGCAGCGATTGTCTATGAGGGTGAGCAACCGATGATTATCGCATCACGTGTTACATCAAAACTTGTGCAAAAAAAGATAAGACTTCCTACATGTGTGCAATGGCAACAGCTTTTTATCTTAACAATACATTGATGCTTTTCAACGAAAACCTCGAAACTGCAGCTTATTTCAAGCTGCAGTTACGAGATTTTCTTTGAAAAGGGAGGACATTAAAGATGTCATTTTTCTTCCGCAGCAAAACGATAAAACAATGAAAAGATGAAATAAGTTTGTAGAAAAAGATGATTACAATTATCTTTTTACAGTGCGATAGAAAAATAGTCTCATGTGACACTGGACTCCCACAATCAAGAGCCATAGAAAAACAATGAAGACACAATATAATTGGGATACTATCATTTCAAAGTTCCACTTTTCTTGCTTCAAGCAGCATTTATTGTCTTTTAAGGACTATCTTCACCTTATCCCAAACAATACAGGTCCAGCTTGGAAGCTGTTGCAGACAACAAAATAGATGTAAAGATATAATTTGTGTACAATAATGCCACAAATAACATAGAGGCAAATGGAGAAACTGCTGCTTATCAGCATTTCCTTCATTGGCCTACATCTTTTCCAACACCTTTTCTATTAAGGAAATCTGATCAGTTAGAGGTTGATTAGGAAAGGGTTAATCAAAGTCAATTGAAAGACCACTAGACAATGAATCATTTTATATTACAAAACAAGCAATGACTTTATTGACCTTACAGAAAAATAGAACTGTTAGTATGTCACAGTGCGAGTGAACCTATGACCCTATGCCATTTGAGACAGCATCAACTGTCATCACAAATCAGTTCATATGTACCCAATTCCATTCCCAAACAGCCTATGGCCGTTATCATTGGTAGCGCATGTGCCTATCACTCTAGATGCCCCAGGTCTGATCCCTAAATATCCTTTCTGACAAAATGTCACCTACCAATGGTTTGATATCATTAACCTATGTGGGCGAGCAGCTGGAGGCTCAGTTAGGGTGTTATGCTAGTAATGGTATGAGAAACAACAGGAATCCATGGTAAGGTGCTCGAGCTGCCGCGATATGATCATAGCAGTTGAAGGGGCGTAAAACCGCAATTAACCAAACCATTCCTTCCCACACAATGCATTATGAAGCTTTTTGATGCCCCACAAGATAAGGGTAGCTTTGAAAAACATTGTGGAAAATAAAGATTTCATTTCCCAAAATGTTTTCTATCAAGAGAGATGAAAACTGTAAAATTCTAAACAGAAAATTGGCCTCTGTAACATCTTTGAAAGTTTAAAAGTCTTTTAAATTTGTTGTTTGAAAATGGATAAAGCTATTTTTCCATTGAGTCCCCCTAACCAGCATTTGCTCCTTTTCTCTCAATATTTTCATTGCAATGCCATTTCAAGCACCATAAATTTTGTCATACAAATACAAATGGGTATGGGAAAACATTAATTAGTGTTTTCTTCACTGCATGGCATTGATCACAAATCTTGTCTTTATCGAATTCAATTTTTTTTATCCACAATCGAGGAGTGGATTTGATGCAGTGGTATCATGCTGGACTTGTAACACAGCTGGGTCGCAGGTTTGATCCTCCGCCACTCTAGTCGTTAGGACCAGACCTAAGACCGAGGTACATTGCGACCTAAGCTGTTGAGTGGGACGTAAAACTCCAATCAATCAACCCTTATCCGCAACAGCCTTCAAATTCAAACAGTCTAAACTTTCACTGTTTCGGCAAATTCTACCATTGATAAGGTGGAATTCTTTTTCTCCCGTCTGCCAAAGTTGTACTCCAAAAGAAAATTGTTGGCAACGTGTCAGCAGGATTTATTTTTGTAGCTCTGAATCGGATTTTCTGTGCCAGACTAGGCAGATATTTCTAGTACATCAATGATTCATACCCGCGTAGTAGTAAAAATACCGAAATCTCTCTCCATCGCTCTGGATATGCCAGCATGAAGTCCATTTAAACAGAAGTATTTCACTAATTATTGATCAAACCCAATGTTGTGGGTACTCATTTGAATCGTCTCTTCGAGACGATCCAAATGAGTACCCACAACATAGGGTTTGGATGTGAAGTTAAAGATTTAGATTGGCATTTGTCTCTCTTATTGACAGCCCCATTGCCTCGTGTGCCATAGATGCCCATGAGATTACCAGAGCTCAACAGTGGGTGTTTTTTGCACACAAATTAATATTAATCAGAGAAGTAGACTAGGTTGTTATTTTTTTCCCTTTACTGCAACAGTTTATTGATCTTCAGATTTTTTTCTTCAAATAGTTCAAAATGATCTAGAGAGATAATGCTTGGGCGATTTCATTCAGAAGATGATTTGTCAAACTTTATCATAATACATTTTAATCGTATAATCATAACAAGAGCTGTCCGAAGACAGCGAGCTCGACTTTCTAAGTTGCTTAGTATAAAGGGGGTATAACTCCAAATATAGTGGAGCCAGGGTCATAGGCCCTGGTAGTAAGGTAGAGGATGTGATGGTGAATAAGTATTCCAAGTTTGGGTTGAATCCCTTTGATAGTATGGAACTTATTGATGTTTGAAAAAACTTTAACCTTTGTTGCAACGCCGACGCCGAGGCCAACGCCGACGCCCGCGTGACAGTATAAGCTCTCATTTTCTTCGATAAGTCAAACTTAAACAAGATGTGTTTGTGAAACACAAATGCCCCCGAAATGGCCATTTTTCTAAAATGTTAAGTTTTCGTAGAGTAAAGGGTAAATAAGGGTTAACAGATGACCTTGAGGAAGGTCAAATTGCTTGGAACAGACTGATAGATATCATTGAAAGGAAGTTGCATACCAAATTTGAGCTTTGTATGTCAAATAGTTTTGGAGAAAAGGCAAAGGTTAGCTTTTCAGGTTAAGTTTTCGGACAGACAGACGGACAGACAGACAGACAGACAGACAGACGGACAGACTGACAGACAGACAGACAGACAGACAGACGGACATGAGTAAAACAATATGCCCCCGATCTCTCGATACGGGGGCATAAAAAAATGTGAAGTCTCACATCAGATATTTTCAATCCATTTCTTTTTTCTAATAGCTATAAATTTTGTGCTAAAAGTAGACTGGGTTTACCATTATGTTTTGTTAAGTCGTTGGTGTTCTTATAAAATCTTGTAACTGCAGCTGATATCAAGCTGTAGCTGTGACATTTAAGATTTACATCAAACGAAATACTATTGTTTGTCCGCAATAACATTAGTTTTCTATTGGACATGCCCAAATACTTGCTGTTTGGACGGAATTAATATGCAAAATGCATAACTAAAGGTTGGCCTTAGCCTGTAGGGCTTTGACCTGTTTTCCATGTTAATGGTGTTGCTGTTTATAAACCCTTTCTCAAATGCAAGAGATTTGTACTAGCCAAAGCTGACACAGACAAAATAGATATTATTTATGATTTGATTATTGTACAAAATATAGCACAAAAATATTGATGCAAAAGAAGAAAATGATGATTATCATTATAATAATCAGCATTTTCTTCTTTTGTCACAATGTTTTCTGAATAGATTTCTATCAGCGACATCAAAATTTGGTCTTGTTTGGGAAAGGGTTTATCATGTAGGTGTTTATTAATGGAATTCCTAGAACCTGTCATTTATAATGATGTATACTCCGTAAATATTGACCTGAACCTGTGGAATATGTAATGAGTAACTGTGATGCGAAATAATCAATACTCGCCAGCACTCCTTACTGTCGAGCAGAGTCAATAGTTTCCATAAGCATTGGAACTTTGTATTCTGCACGTGCTCCTCGTGTCAACATACGTCGAAGGGTGATTATTTCGCATCACAGCTACTCATTACATATTCAACAGGTTCAGGTCAATATTTACGGAGTATATCACTGGCTTAATTGTCAGTGCATACAAACTAACGAAATGTTATACAGCTATATATGGAATGTCAAAATTGAAAGGTGTTGCAGCTGTTAACTCTTTCCAAAACAGCAAATTTTGGAATATTTCAAATCGAACAAGATGTGATTGTGAAACACAAATGCCCCAAAATGGCAAATGTTACGCTTTTGGACAGAAAGACAGACAGACGGACAGACACAAGTAAAACAATAATTTAGGCAAAATGGTTGATCTATTGGATAGGTACTAATTGAACTACATTTAACACCTCTTTCAACTGATGTGATGATAAAGTTGAAGGTACAGTAAATGTCATTTAACTCTTTCCCAAACAAGACCTGCTTTTGACGTCCCTAATAAAAAAGGCTTGGGAAAACATTGAAACAAAAGAAGAAACTGCTGATAACCAGCAGTTTCTCCTTTTGTCTCAATATTTTCTGGGCCATATTTTACACAAATCTTATATTTAATAACATCCATTTTGTCATTTGTGACAGATTTTGAAGTGGATCACCCTAAAATTCTGTCGTTAGGGAAAGGGTTAAAGATAGTTCAGGCAAAATTCCTAACGATTGTCCAATGCCAGTCCAAAAATAAAGCAAGCCAATGGAATTTCAAAATCTATAGAATGCCTAGTAGAGTTCATGTTAACTCTTTCCCTAACGGCAAAGATTTGGACAAAATAAAGTGAAAGCTTTCGCAGACGACAAAATAGATGTTGATAAATTAAGCTAAGATTTGTATACAACATATTGGCTGGGGAAAATCTTGACACAAAAGAAGAAAATGCTGATGGCCAGTATTTTCTTCTTTTGCCTCAATGTTTTCCCTAATAATTTCCATTATGGACATTAAAATAATGTCTTGTTTGGGAAAGGGTTCAGTTGTCTTCAAAGTCAGAAGGACAAATTCCCGTACCAGTTCATTCATTGAACAAAATAATTAGTGGGGTACCTGCCAAGACTTCAATTTAATCCTTTCCAAAACAAAAATTTAGGGTGGTCCAATTTGAAAGGTGCTGCAGACAAAATGCATGATTTTGAAGACGGAGTTTGCGTAGAACAAGGAGCAGAATATATTGAGGCAAAAGGAGAAACTGCTGGTTATCAGCAGTTTCTTCTTTTGTTTCAATGTTTTCCCAGACTCTTTCTTTTACAGACGTCAAAACCAGGTCTTGTTTGGGAAAGGGTTAATCCTTTCCAAAACAAGATCTTGTTCTGAAGTCTCTAATAGTAAAGATTTGAGAAAACTCTGAGGCAAAAGAAGGAAATGCCAATAACGAGCAGACTGCAGTTTCTCCTTTTGCCTTAATATATTCTGTACTGTAGAACACAAAATCTTATCTTTATCACCATCAATCATGTTGTCTGCAGCAGCTTTCAAATGGTACCAGCCCAAGTTTTTGCTCTTTTGGAAAGGCATAATCTTGGCCATATATCCCAGGCTATCATAAAGGTCACAAGTCTATAGTAAAACTCTTTTAAGATCAAAGTACTTTAGGTACTTAAGAATTTAATAATTTGAATTTGAGCCCAAATTATTGAAGATTGATTGATTGATTTGGGCATAATGCCTCTTTCAACTGTTATGTTTATATTGCGAGGATAGGAGGACCTAATCAGGGATTCCTGTCATTTCTCCAACCAGTACTACTACATACCGGTAATCCTTACTGATCCTTCTGCAGCTAGCCCACATACCCGTAAGTTACCATGTTTTTTTTACTTTGTTGGAGTCAATTTTGTCAGAAGAGATGTTTGCCACTGTCAGGGATCAAACTTGGGACTTCATGAATGAGAATCTGATTTTCTCATCTGCAAAGTTCTCTTTTCAAATTTATTGGAACATGCATTTTGGTAGCAGTTTGGGAAAGGATTAAAGATCACAAGCCAAAACTAATTGCCACTTTTCAATAAAAACCTTGTAACTGCAGCTTGTCTTAAGCTGCAGTTACAAGGCTTTTGTTGATAAGCAGCGTAAGGTTATAATGCTTGTAGACCCTATTATAGGGTCTTTCAGCAGTGTGCCTCACTTGCCAATCAAATTTATTTTGTACATGAATGTATTTATTTTTAGATAGTCTGCATAGAAACAAATTTTCATTATGATAAAATTTTACAAAATGTTTATCCAGACTACAGAGTAGCATAATTCCATAATTTTCTTTTAACCCAAACACTAAAATCTTGGACCAATAGTGAATACAAATTGAAAAGGTCAGTTTCGTATGACAAAATACTTAAGATCAAAAGAAGAAATGAGGATATTATAGTTTAGAAAATATTTAGGAAAAAAATGCTGATTATGAAATTGTTTTACCACACCAAACTTTGTATATAGGCCTACTTACAATCGCGACCCTTGAGACTGTTTGCAACCTTTTGCCGTTTGGAACGTGGTTGCAACATGATCTCGAGCGTAACACAACAGTGACGGCAATAATAAACGTGAAAGTAGACGCACGTAAATGACGTCATCAAAACAAATCAATCCTTTAGCTAACGTTATAATTCAAGTGAAATATACTGTCAATAATCGGTAAATCACATCAATTATTTTATCTGGTAAAATTTTGTCACATTTATGAGGATACAATCGTCTTTTGAACGCTGTTTGTTTCAAATATTTTTCTGGCATAGATTTAAATAGAAAACTGTTGTTTGGTCTGCTTCCGTTGTTATAGACCAGACTACCGTTGTTATGCTTTCGGAGTGATATGGGCAGGATCGGCTCATGGCGGCAACTGTAATACGTTCGAGCCGATCTTGAGTAACGATAAGATCCGAGAATATTCGAATGGGCCTACATAGTCCATGAATCCATTGCCTTGAAAAGTGGACCAAACTCGACAATCTCACAATCTCATAAAGAATGCAGATTTTAAATACATTTGAAAGCACTGGTATAGCCCACAATAAATGACCTGGCAGAGAATCTCTATCCATTAGCCAGGTCATTTATCACAACCTATACAATGCATTCATACAACAAAACACTAATTATAGAAAGTTGAATGTCTTACCTCAGCTTCAGTTCAGCCTTTGTTCATTCACAAGGTAGATCTATATTGTATGTTTAAACTTAACACTGTCCCAATCATACCTATATTGCTGGCGTAATATTGGATTATGCTTTACACCTACACTCAAACACAAAACAGGAAATGCTGCAAAATTTGGTAGATAGATAGATACAACAAAATACTCTAATTATAGAAAGTTGAATGTCTTATCTCAGCTTCAGTTCAGCCTTTGTTCATTCACAAGGTATATCTATATTGTATGTCTAAACTTAACACTGTCCCAATCATACCTATATTGCTGGTGTATTATTGGATATGCTTTACACCTACCGATACCTACACTTAACCACACAACAAAACATGTTGCAATATTCTTCTAAGACCTTGATGTTGTATAGTCCAACAAGATTAACCTAAGGCCCGTAGGAAGCAATTTCATATTGGGTGGGCTAAAGCCCTTGTGTATGAATATTGGGGGGCTAAATAAGATTTTGCCTAAATTTACAGTGTAAAATAAAGAAAATCCAGCGGTTTTGGCCAACTTTATAATGACACTACAGCAATTTTGTCTGAAGACGCTCATCTAACAGATTTTACCGACAAAGTTTAATTTGCCCGACTTAATTTCTGTAAGCTATAACATAGCCAGACAAGGTAACCAATTTTGCATCTAGGTTTCTCTTCAGTATACTACACATACTTAAACACATGACCTCAGAAGTATTTTGCACATTGACTGAACTAACTGCCCTCAGCTATATGTATGTAAAAATATTGTACATGTGGTCTATATATATAAATTCATACATAAATAATATCACCTTTACCTTTTAAACATTTCCCTTCATCTTATTTTATTGATGTTTCAATAATTAACTTTCTTATCGAGTGCAATTTTTCGCATGGTTTGAATGAAAAGGAAAGGGCAGCCCTGATAAAATGCATGACAGTCATTCTGATCTTATGGTGGCAGTGCCCGGATGATTATTTGTTAAAAGTGTTTTTCTATATGTTTAACCTTTCGTCCAAAACAACACCAGTCCTGAGGTTTTCAAGAAGTCTCTTATCAACATTGATGACAACCTTTTTCTCCTTTCCTCTTATTACTGAGGAATTTTATGAAATTGATATTTATTATACATTTTTGCTGTCTGCAGCTCCATTCAATTTGAGAGACCAGTCTGGAACTTTGTTGTTTGGGAAAAATGTATAAATATCCTGCAATAAAGTATGTTACAGTATGGGAATTAACCCTTGGTTTGTCAGTATATTGCATCTGCCCCTTATGAGTTGTCTCCCTTTAATCCATATGAACTCAGGATTCTCTACGTGTATGTGAAGACATATAGGCCCAGTATCATGTGCGGAACTTTTGAAGGTGTAGTGGCATAACATTGATCAACTTGTAGACATACCGGTAGGTCAAGGCTCGAATTTCCACTAGCATAGCCCTTCTTGCATTTTGCTAGTTGAATTGAAAATTGCTAGTGATTCTATCTTACACTAGAGCTATGTGTGATTTAGGCCGGTAGAGCTCTTAGAACTAGAAGAGTCTGGTTCCCGCCTCTGATACACTACGTTGTAGAAGAATACAATGTAGTGTATCAGAGGCGGGAACCAGACCAGCGCTACCGCTCCTAGAAGAGCTCTACCGGCCTAAATCGCACGCGGCTTAGAATTTTTTGGCGAGTGGAAAAATATTCCTCACCTACAAGTTTTATCAATGCAGCTTGAAAAAGCTTACAAAACAACATTCAAATATTGACTATTTTGGACATGCCCTTTCAATTATGCAGCATATTATGCTTTTATTTTTCAATATGAAAACCCTCATTATTATCAAACAAAACCAGGTTGCAAGTGAATTTGCCTTTTTGCTAGTGGTTTCAAAAGCCACTAGCAAAATATTGCGAGTCATTTTTTCAGGGAAATTCTAGCCCTGTAGGTTACAAGTAGGGCCCCTACAGCTTATTGGGCTTAGGTGAAGACTGAAACTTCATGCTGTACATGCATATAATTCAGACATTGTCCCCAAAGGCGGCCCCACGGCCCACTGCATTGGCGCATGAAAATTCCTTAACAAGAGGACCATGATGGTCCTATATCGCTCACCTGAACCAAAATGATATAAGCAACACTTTTCTTCAATTCAAAAAATATTTATGACTTTAAGACTGAAAACAAACTTATGGTCAATAACATTGTGAAAATTGAACTCATCCAAGATTTCATTGTGCCCAACATTGTGTCCAAGATTTGTCTTGTTTGATAAATAATTGTTACAATTTGTAGATTCTAGAGTATAAACAAGGTCAAAACAGCCGAAAACAGCAATTTTGTCAAATTCAAGGGCACACAACTCTCCACTTTCTAGTCAGATCAGGCTGAAAATCAAACTCATCCAAGATCTTATGATATCCAACATTGTGTCCAAGATTTGTCTTCATTGGTCAATAATTGTAGATTCTAGAGTGTAAACAAGGTCTAAAGCAGCCGAAAACAGCAATTTGATCAAGTTCAAGGGCACATAACTCTCCACTTTTTGATCAGATCGGACTGAAAATCAACCTTATCCAAGATCTTATGGTCTCAAACATTGTGTTCAAGTTTTGTCTTAATTGATAAATAATAGTAGATTATAGAGTGTAAACAATGTCAAAAACAGCCGAAATCGGCAATTCTATCAAATTCAAGGGCACATAACTCTCATCTTTCTGGTCAGATCAGACTGAAAATTAAACTCATCTGAGATCTTATGGCCTCCAACCTTGTGTCCAAGATTTGTCTTGATTGGTCAAAAATTGTAGATTCTAGAGTGTAAATAAGGTCTAAAACAGTCAAAAACAGCAATTTTGTCAAATTCAAGGGCTCATAACTCTCAACTTTCTAATCAGATAAGACTGAAAATCAAACTCATCCCAGATCTTATGATCCCCAATATTGTGACCAAGTTTTGGATTGATTGATCAATAATTGTAGATTCTAGAGTGTAAACATCGTCGAAAACAGCTAAAAATGACAATTTTGTCAAATTCAAGGGCAAGTAACTCTCGACTTTCTGATCAGATGAGACTGAAAATAATACTCATCCGAGATCTCATGGTCCCAAACATTGTGTCAAAGTTTTGTCTTGATTGATGAATAATTGTAGATTCTAGAGTGTAAACAAGGTCAAAAACAGCCGAAAATGGCAATTTTGTCAAATTCAAGGGCACTCACTCCAGTGATTTTTTTACCTGCGCATCCTGCTACATTTACTCATAATTTGGTCTCTGGGATGCAAAGTTTTAATTCTAGCGAGTCCCAGGATGCAACAATTTTTACAGATTTCCTATTGAAAATAGTGTACTGGACTCACTAAGCTAGTAGCTGGACTCATTGATATGGAATCCAGCGAGTCCTCAGGACTCACAGTTTTAAAATTGTAAAATTATCACTGTCACTCTCATCTTTCTGGTCAGATCAGACTGAAAATCGAACTCATCCGAGATCTTATGGTCTGCAATGTTATGTCCAAGATTTGTCTTGATTGATCAATAATTGTAGATGCTAGAGTGTAAACAATGTCAAAACTAAGTATTTTTCGCATTCAAGGGCAGATAACTCCTGCATTTCTAGTTCGATCTGACCCATAATCGAACTCATCCGAGATCTTATGGCCATACATGTTTTGACCAACTTTGGTCAAGATTGGCTTACATTTGTAGATGCTAGAGTGTAAACACAAAATTGTGAACGGACGGACAGACGGACAGACGGACAGACGGACGACGGACAAAAAGTGACCACAATAGCTCACCTTGAGCACTTCGTGCTCAGGTGAGCTAAAAACAACTATGATAAGCCCTTTTTAGAAATTCGAGAGGGGTTCCAGTCCCTCCGGCGGCACCCTTGGATCCATGCATGCTGTACACCTTGATAGAAGTAAGATGTTGAAGAGTTAAAGGTACAATCATAATAGGTTATTTGCGAAAACGATGACATTTTTGTGGTGAACAAACCAGTCAAATTTTCCTCATTAAACTGAAACCTAATCTTCCTAATTAGCGGTCACAAAGTGTCATTACAATACTTCACTTGCTTACCTCCTAACCCTCTTCTGTAATGGTTAAAATTTAGACTGGTCCAAATTTGTTTCAAAAGACAATTTCATGTAAATGAAATTTTACATTTCTGGTCTTTCTGTGTTAAACATCATTGTGGGAAATGAAGACAAGCAATTTCTTCATTTACCACAATGTTTTTCAAAGCCAATTATTTATTTGGATTGCGGATATAGGTTTTGCATATTTTCAACTTGAACTTGCAGATGACAAAATCAGAAATGATATCAAAAGTAGAAAATTTGCATGTAATAATAGAAACAAGAGGGCCATGATGGCCCTGTATCGCTCCACTGGCTTTAAGACTTTAGACTTTTTAGACTACGAAATTCTTCAAGGAATACAATATATAGTCTATCCAAAGAAAATTCATGCTACACTGCAATGAAATACAATTAGTGGTTATGGAGGAGAAAAGTTTTTAAAATTTTCTTAAAATCATATTGTTTAAATGAAAAATAAGCCCAGCCCACAGCAGCCATGTTTTCATCCGATCAAATTTTTTTCATAGAATCAAATGAACATTGAGCATTCAGGCTAAATTATAATGAAATTTAATCAGGCATTTTGGAGAAAAAGATTTTAAAGATTTTTTGAAAATTTAATTAAATTTAATTGAAATTAAAGTTCTACACAAAATTTATATATATTTTTTAAGGAATTTCGTAGAGATTCATGCAAGTAAGATTCCTGTGAAGTTTGGTTGAAATTGGTCCTGTTGTTTTAGAGAAATAGATTTTTCAAAAATTTATTTCAATTAATTTATTTAACATTTCAGTTCTATATATACAGATTTTTTTTTTTTGAAAAAATTTAGAGATTCAGGCAAGGAAGACTACTGTTAAGTTTGGTTGAAATTGGTCCAGTAGTTTTGAAGAAGATTTTTTTTAAAGATTTTTTGAATATTTAAATAAATTAATCTAATCAAAATTTAAGTTCAGCACGGAATTTATTTTTATGAAGAAATTCAAAACAGATTCATGCAAGGAAAATTCCTGTGATGTTTGATTGAAATTGGTCCAGTAATTTTGGAGAAGATTTCTAAAGATTTAATCATATTCAAAAATTTAATCTAATTAATTTAATTAAAATTTATGCTCTGCACAGAATTAATTTTTTTGTGAGAATTTGGAAGATAATTGGAGGAGAAGATTTCTAAAGATTTTTGAAAAATATAAATTAATTAATTTAATCAAAATTTAAGTTCTGCATGGAATTTATTTTTTGAAGGAATTTGGATGAGGTTCATACAAGGAAGATTCCTGTGAAGTTCGGTTGAAATTGGTCCAGTAGTTTTGCAGAAGTAAAGAAAAATTTTACACACAGACACACACACAATGGACACAGGGCCATGACATAGGCCCATCTGGCCTTTGGCCAGTGGGGCTAAAAGTATTGAGATAAAATGAGAAATTTCTCATTATCAGCAATTTACCATTTCCTTGCAATATTGAGAGAAAGAAAGAAATTGCTGATTTTTTCTTTCAACATCATTCCAAATGAAATAACTAATTTAGAATCATTTTAACCCCCCACTTATCGATGCTCTAACAAGATTCAAATAAAACACGTATTCAGTGTTATAATTACAGGGGTTTCTAGTCTATGAGATCTATATATAGAATCTGGCCTCTATAAAAGATTTATGTTCGGGATGGGCTTGGCTTTGACTGACTTGGTCATCATTAACCGCAATATTTCTTCTCTCCCAGCTTCTACAGAATTATAGTTATTTTAGGAAATGTACTTGAGATTCATTCATTTCCAAACAACATCTTCATAAACTGCAGCTTATTTAAGCTGCGGTTATGAGGTTTTTAAAGAAAAGCAATGATAAATTTAATCTATGGATTCCCTGGATGGTACCTATTAATGCGACCAGGGTCAGACATTAACTTTTTAAGCAGGTGTCCCGAATGCATAATTTAGCAAAATCAGGGACTCTTCATTCTGTAAAATGCTACTCTCCAGAGCCGAGGCCTATTGATTAAATCATCAAACTACGACCTCTGCAGTTTTTGATATATCAACCGACTATTTGGTCGTCATAGTCTAATTATAGCATACAATTTGAATGATCAAATCAAAATCGTTCAGTCTTTACTCACACGCGCGGTCATTCATGTAAACAGTGATAACATGTAACAGATTAACCTATGATTGTGCTCTGCATAATTACGTCGTTTCTATTTTTGGCTGATGATAGTAATTTGAGACGGCAGCCTATCAAAATCTGTATCAAAAAATTCAAATGTTTTCATGTATGCAGTCAATGATTGGATAACGAAATCCCGCCAAGGCCCCGAGATTAGACGTTAAATACCCCCGTGGGAACAAAGTATCATTTCATCATAGTTTACAAAGAGGAAATGTACTTTGTTGTAAGAAAGTAGTAAAATGCAGAATTTCAGGGGTCCCTCCTTAAATTTTGGTGTCGTCTGGATCCCGGGACACTGTTAGTGTCGACCCCTGGCGACAGGTCACAACAAAATATGTTTGTAAAACATACACAATGAGACATGTATAAGCATCATCAAGGGCCTACCTTTGATGTAGGCATCTAACAATTGGAGCAGTCCAATGGAAGTAATTTATCAAATACAAAAATCTACAAAGGGCAATTACTCAAATTACAATTAATATCGTAAGCAGAGTTATAGTTCTTCTCCATGATGATCTATCAACTATGAAGTTTCATGATTCTACCTGACACGTTTCTAAATTAAGTATGAAAATCAACAATTATTGGCTATGGACCGACGACCATCCGACCTGAAATGCAATAATAGTTAATGTTTCATCCCATGGCAAAAGTTCATTGAAGTTCAAGAACTGTTCTAGAATGTTAAATGGCACTTCTAGAACGGTTCTAGAACAGTTCTAGAAGTACCATTTAACGTTCTAGAACAGTTCTAGAACTAGAAATGCGTTCTTGCACTTTTTTGCGGGTATTAGGCCTTGTTTTTGCACGAGCCTCTCAAGAGATCAATCATCGGTTTTAATTGTATGTTTTGTCTGGACTAATTGTACTGAAAGACACTGCCGCCTTTCATGATTTACAGACTTGATGAATTATTGATGATATTTTTTTCATTCAAAGGCTATAATAAAATCCAGACAGGGTATTTAGGTCACACAGGCTGAAGGTCATGATGCTTTACTTAACGGCAACATGCAAAGTCAAGAACATGGGAGGTCCTTTATGGCTGTGGCACAGAGCTTGAAGGTAGCCAACCCCTACTGAGATTCATGTAACATAGGAAACTTTCGTGTGACAGCATTTACATTCTTTAAGTTAGCAAACTTACTCAGACAAGGGAGTTAACACTTGGGGGTGAAACGTTCCATCACCAAATGTTACCGACATCGTCCAAATAATTCTCAGACGTCACATTAATCTCATAAGTGTACTTCATTAAGGGTCGGTCACACACACATTTATTGCCTTATCACTGCCTAAAATAAGTCAAAGGCTGTTATCGAGATACCTAGACTAAACCAAATTCCAAAGCGTTAAAAGTTGCTCATAGCTCAGTAGAAAATAATTTGATAATTTTATGTTCATTCCGAAACAACAAAATTTAGGTCTGCTTCAAATTCAAAGGAATACCAAACTACAAACTTTACTGAGTGAAAGGGCAAATGTTACAAAGAAGAACTGATTTTGACTCCCTAATACGAAGAGTCGACCAATTACCACACAATGACCCGTTTGGATGCCCTACGAGGTAAAGACTACTTTGGAAACATTTTTTTTTCTTACCAAATTTGGAACATTCTTTAAAATTTTATCAACTCTGCAACATCTTTGAATTTGGACAAGTCTAAAATTTTGCCATCTGGGCAACTAGAACTGACACTAATTCTCAAAATGCACTCCTTGGAGTCTGGTCAACTTTTGTTTACAACAACAGATCAAATGAAGGAACTTGTCATTGCAAGTACAAGACAAAATCGTGTAGTTCTAATACTACAACAAATATAACCTTGTTGGATAGTTCAAGAACACGGAATTCAAAACAAATCCAGGAAATTGAACATGACAACTAGTTTGGCTCAACATAGCACCGTCTGATTCCTGCCAAAAACTTAGCAAGATTTTAACTTATTCCCTAACAAGACCGGATTTTTACGGATTATCAGCATTTTCTCCTTTTGCCTCAGTATTTTCCTGGCTATACAATATACAAAATTAATCCAATCTTCAACAACATATTATTTTGTCATCTGCAGCAACTGACTAATGGCCCAATTATATATAGCGCAGTCTGTTATGTCCTGCCAAAAACCTGGCACAATTTAAAGAATGGATACGCAAATAGCACCACTGCATGGAGTCTAACAGAACTATGTGAAAATAAACAGTCTTTCTCCCACAATAAAAGATAATCTTTTTAAAAAGTTTGTCTCCAAATTTTTTTTTGCCATACGGAAGCATTTACACAAAATGATAATATTCATGCTGGTAATCATGTGACAAATATGCCCTCTTACATTTATCTCCCATTATTTGGGTGATCACTGATCAATGTAAACCTAAGTCACGGTGTATAATCACGTGACTCAGAATTTCCGATAATCTTCAATATCTTTTTTAATACTTGACCAATTTGAATTCGGTTTGAAGCAAAGAAGGTGGGAAAATGCCAGGAATATGTTGGACGTGTTGAATTTTTGAAAAATTTTCTGATAAAAAAGTTATTGAAGATAAACCAAAATTTTGGTTTATCTTCAACAACTTTTTTAGTAGTTAATTTTTCAAAAATCAACTATGTGCATCTAATGCGTAACGTCTGTCCACATTCTCTGCTTCAAACCGAATTCAAATCGGTCCAGTATTTACAAAGTTATTGAAGATTTTCTGAAAATATTGTATCACGTGATTATCCACCGTGTAAGTGTGATACGCAGCTGGATTCTCTGGAAATACAAGTTGTGAGTGCAATACCACGCCCGGTTTATCGTAGAAAAAACTTAAGTATATTCTCATGAGTACATGCTCAACTTCAATTGAATACCAATCAACTTTGATTGGTATTCAATTGAAGTTCACGTGGATTTCATGTGATTTGAGCACTGTGCTCAGATTTGACTCTGAGAATTACTTAAGTTTTTTCGAGAAACCGGTGCCAGGAGTCCATGCTCAGGTGATCAAGCCGCTTCGATATGACTGAAATACTTAAAGTTGAAAATAGCATCAAACCCAATTCCATTTGAATTCAAACTGAACAAAACTGAACTGATGATGATGAATACAACTAGCTGATAGCCTTCAATCTATTTGCGTACTTTGCCTGTTGTGAGAAATAGTTATAGTAGTGACGTAATTGTCTACTTCTAGGTAACTGTAAGATATGGTGGCTGATTTATGCCATGTCGTGTTGTCGCCTTGCACCCCGCCATGTCGAAGGCGACAAGTCGCCAAAACGGCCATTTGTCGTGATGGCGGGTTGGCGGGTTGGCGGGTTGCAAGAGATAACACGACAAGGCGACATGTCGACGTCGTGATGGCGGGTTGTCGGGTTGTCGCCTTGCAACCCGCCATGTCGAAGGCGACAAGGCGCCAAAACGGCTATTTGTCGTGATGGCGGGTTGGCGGGTTGGCGGGTTGAAAGAGGTAACACGACAAGGCGACATGTCGACGTCGTGATGGCGGGTTGGCGGGTTGTCGACTTGTCGCCCCGCCATGTCGAAGGCGACAAGTCGCCAAAATGGTAATTGTCGTGATGGCGGGTTGGCGAGTTGGCGGGTTGAAAGAGGTAACACGACAAGGCGACATGTCGACGTCGTGATGGCGGGTTGTCGGGTTGTCGCCTTGCAACCCGCCATGTCGAAGGCGACAAGGCGCCAAAACGGCTATTTGTCGTGATGGCGGGTTGGCGGGTTGGCGGGTTGAAAGAGGTAACACGACAAGGCGACATGTCGACGTCGTGATGGCGGGTTGTCGGGTTGTCGCCTTGTCGCGTTCCGGTCGCGCATGCGCACTTACATACACATGAGAAATCAAAGTACTGAAAGTACTGTTGAAGAGCAAATTAGTTTCTGGATGTGGCAACATCCATAGAACTAGGAATTTCGTGAATATTATAAGATTTTAATTGAGGCTCGGTTGAATAAATTGTTTGAAAATATCAAAGTTATGACATTCTTGCATCTCCTGAAGTCTAAAAGACACACAGACGAAAACTAATCCCCTATTTTCTGTCCATAGACATTGGTTCAATGGGGATAGGGATAATAATGGAAATATATGTACTACTTCTCTTTATATCTCTTTATAAAAATATAACATTCACACGTTTATGGGATAAAAAATCAAATCACTGTAAGCTCAAGCCTTTTATGCAATAAGTATTCTTTCTATTATGCATATTTAGTTGAAGTGCTTCTGTCCGATTAAATACGTTTGGAATGGAAAAAAATATTTTTTGACTTATATATATATACAACTTTTTGGTAATAGCGTATTTCATCACACTAGTCTATGCTCATTTATTCAAACATCATAGATGCAATCGATCATTCCTGAACGGTATTTGGTTCTGATACCACAAGTGGGCTAATCCTTCCATAAGTTAAACTTTTGTCCGAATAATTCCACCACCACTTTTGAAACAAGTCATTTCTGTAATAACACCAATTTCGTCGTCTGCAAGAACAATCAGGGCCAATCTTCCATATTACTATTAGATCTAATACTGACCAATTCAAAAACGATTTAAAGCAGAGAAGGTAGACATTAGTCAATGTTTAGATTGGCATGGTAGATTTTTATAAATCAACAACTGAAAAAAAAGTTATTGACGATTAACTAAAATTTTGATTGGTCGACAATAACTTTTTTATCGGCTGATTTTTAAGATCCTGTGTATTTAGCAAACCCCTGGTGTTTTCCCGCTTTCTCTGCTTCAGATCTTTTTTTTTTTTTTGTCTAATAGGTCATAATTTTTTTTTATATTGACAGAATTATTGAAAAACATTGAAAATGTGTCACGTTACTCCGTACCGCGTATACACCAGCCTGCATGTCTTCGTTATACATTGAATTATAAGCATATCTAAGGTTATCGTACGGGTATGGAGCTTGAATCCTGATGAAACTACCCTAGACACTTGCGCGGATCCAGAGAGGGGGTCAGTGGGTCATGACCCCCCCCCCCCCCTGGAATTTGGCGAAAAAAGGGGTTATTGTAAAGATTGCTGGTTATGCCCCATATAAGCTGCACCATTCTTCCCTGTGTGCCACAACAAACCATTGTTATACTTAGTCCTTCATGGTATGACATGTATCTGCATGAATCCAGGGGTGGTCAGGGGCCTGACCCCCCTGAAATTTGGCGAAAAAAGAAATTAAAGATCGGTAACCCCCCCCCCCCCCCCCTTGGAAAAATACCTGGATCCGCGCTTGAGACATATGCTTCAAAATCTATATAGCCTGGTGCGTTCTTCTAGCATAAGACTAAAACCGGGGTTAGAAGGCTCCAAATAAAAAAGTCTTTCAAGAATTTTCATATTTCGTAATGATACCAGCTTTCTATCCCCCGCCTCAACATTCTCTGTACGATTTTATACACATGTTCTTTATACACATGTACCGACATGCACTCTGTCGTTTGCAGCAGCTTCAGACTCTTAACCCATTACCACACAATAAGTCATTTAACTCCCCACACGGTATTGGCTTTGGAAAACATTGTGTAAAATGAAAAAAAAAAATGCTTGTGACAAGCAATTTCTCCATTTCCTACAATATTTTCTACCCTAAAAGAAAATATGTAGGCTAAATGTTTTTAATTCCTTTCTCTTAACACTTTCCCAAAAGAAGACCTGATTTCGACATTCCTTAAAATTAAGATTTGGGAAAATATTGAGACAAAAAAGAAACTTCCTATCACCAGCAGCTTATCTGTTTGTCTCAATTTTTATGCTGTGATATACATGTATATTCTACATTAATTTTATTTTGTGCCATCTTAAAAGTTTGCTTTTGAGGAAAGGGTCAAGGCGGTGTCAAAAACTAAAAGCATGGTTGTGTGGAAATGGGCTAAAGCTTATCTATCAGTTTGATTCCAGACAGATATTTGAAAACTGCGTTTCTGGTATGAAGAGCTGTTTTACTCTCTGGGAATAGTAAAGACTTCCGATTTATTGCTGGAATATCTAACTGTAATATTTCATTCTTAAGGCGTTGTCTTTCTTTTTTGTACAATGGACAAACAAAGAAAACATTTTCAAAGTTTGAACTTCATTACAATTTTCACAACAGGTATTGGGTAACCTTTCACCTCCAAGACGTCTAACTCCTAATCGTATCTTTGTATATACTGTGTCAGATACCTTGTTTTCACTGTAAACCGAAAATTTAGATAGGCGATCATAATACTTATACCTAGTAAGGTCTTTATTCCTAAATTATGTCTATTATTCCGTACGTTTCTTTTATACTCATTTTGATTTCGACACAATCCATTGGTTTGGACCCTTTCTTGGCAGTGTGATCTGCTATCTCATTTCCAATAATGCCCACATGACTAACGTGGTGTCTAAACCTTTTTCATTTAACAACTGGGTAATTTGTAGAATGTTGGACAAAATTTCGGGTCTTGTATGGGATCGTCCTCACTGAATTGATTGCAATGTAGTTAATGAATATGTGAGTATGGTTTTATTTGAGGATTTGAATTCTTTTTTTGTGAGTCAATCAAATTAGTGTTTGGCTACAGCTAATTATTTATATAAAAATCTGATTTTTTTTCAGTTCAAACATTTTAAATCACTCAGAAGCACTTGAAGTAGATTTAATTATATATAAACGATATATTTTTGCATAAAAACATACGGCGATTCTATCATAAAACGAGTAAAAGCTATGTATTGCTCGGTTTTTAATAAGAAATATAAAGGGACGTAACTTTATGACTTTCCCTTAAGAAAAAAAAAGATATTTGAAATGGCGAAGGTAAAGAATAAAATGCTTAAATGCACAAATGTTTCTTTTCTTGTCGAGATGTGACTTTGTAATTGATCTAGCCTACACGATATTCCGCAGGTGAGGGTATGTCTGTGATGGTAGACTAGTAACAGCATGCATATTACGGTCGAGAATCACGTGACACAACAAATAGGCCTACAGAAAATCTTCAATAGTTCTGTTTTAAAACACTGACCGAATCGAACATTATTTTAAGCAGAGAAGGTAGACAAACGCTAAGATTTAGATTACATCTAGATCTAGTGTGGTAGTAGAAGATAGATTTTCTGAAAAAAAAAAATCCAGTTTTGGTTGGTCTTCAAAAACATGTTTATCAGCTGATTTTTCAAGATCCTTCGTATTCAACAAATCGCCTCGTTCTTTAGTTCATCTATACAAGCATTTATTAAATGAAAATTAATGAGTATGTTATAGAAAATATCTGGGAAGAGACGTAAAGACATGGTTTGTTAGTAACCAGTATTGTGCTCCACGAGTCCCTCATTCATTCCAATATATGACATTTTCATCCTTTTCCAAACAGTCTCTTACTATCCCAAGTACAATAAGAATACAAACTGTCGCTTCGTTCTTAAGTTCATTTATACAGGCATTTTCCATGCTTGCTTTAGGGACAACACTAGAGCTCTTAGCTAGTGTAAATAGGCTCATGGTTCTCGGTATGTACATTCATTTTTACGCGTGGATGAGAAGTGGAGGGGCATTAAGTTTTACATCACTGTTACCCACTCAATACAACTGGGTAAAATGAGACGAGACAATAAAGTGTTTTGTTCAAAGAAAACCCCCCGAGGACTGCTTGAAGTCGAGTCTCCCGGGTTACAAGCCGAGTACGCTAACCATTGCGCTATTGAGGCTATATGGGGGGGGGGGGTGGAAGAAACTTCCGTTAACCAGGAGTTTCTCGTTATTTCAAGACACGGTGGATACTAGTAATCACGTGACACAACAATGTAAGAAAACCTTCAATAATTTTGTTATTTCAATACGTGATCGATTTGAATTCGGTTTGTAGCACAAAACGTGCACAGACGTCACGCTTAAGATGAACGTAGGCCAAGTGGATTGTTCCAAAAATCAACAGAAAGTTATAGGAGGTAAACCAAAATTTTGGTTGATCTTCAATAACTTTTTATCAGTTGATTGTTCAAAAATCAATCACATTCAGCTTATTCCTAGTATTTTTCAACATTCTCTGCTTTAAGCCAAATCGAGATTGACAAACTATTAACAAAAATATTGATTATTTTAAGTTGACTTGCAAGTGAAGATGACTTTTGCTTGGAAAAAGTTCTGGATTTCGTGATAAATTGGACAATGTAGAAGCGTCAACGAAGCTGAAACACCGAGAGTATGCTTCAAATGGCTTGATTTTACGTAAACCATCACTGAAGCTGATGCCAAGATTTCTTAAAGCACTAATCTGCTGGGGAAAAGTCTTGCTCCAGATCTCAGAGTGTCTGATGTCATAAATCCCTGGCTTCTATGACCACAACCCTATGAATTTCGGGAATGCTGTTGCCCAGGCAACAATCGGTCTAATTAGGCATATTTGGGTATGTTTCGATTCCCTGCGATCAGTTCCACCATTTTGCTGCTTTTCCTCATAGGTTTTACCAATGGAAGGACGTCCTATGAAGGAAAATATTAGCTTTGTAGTTAATCATAAGAATATGAGCATTTTTTATGAACGAATGTCAGCATCATATATCATGGTTGTAAGCTTTTGCTACAACAGAAAGTCATGTTTTGTTGACGGAATATAATTGCACTATAACAGTGGCGTAGGAAGGTTTATAAAAATGGGGGGGGGCAAATGTTTAAGTAATTGGAAATATATGTGTATTATGGGGGGGCCCTTTTCTAAATTATTGGGGGGCCCGACCGAAGATATTGGTTCCCCGCAGTTGTATGAATATGAATTCTTACTAAATTCTTGCTAATGCATTTTGCATTCGTACTGATGCCTTTTGAGATCTTCTTGGTACCTGTTTACAAATACTTACCGCTTAGCGCATACTTACAAATCGTCTCTTGACAGCCAGAAGTGGCTATCAGCAGTTAAAATGTAACTGCTGATAGCCACTTCTGGCTGTCAAGGGACGAAATTTGATGTCACTTTTCTTACTTTTGACTGACAAAAATTGAAAGTATGAAGTACGCATTTAGCTCTAGGACGAATGCACTTGTAAAAAATCGAATAAAACTATTAATTTAGTACAATATTAATGTAATTTAGAAGAAGAAGAATTGGCGGATATTCCCCTCCATATTTGCCTGTGTTGCCCATGTAGTTCTATCCGCATTATTAGGTTGAAAAAGTAGATAATAGCATTGTTTAGGGTAACGTTTTTTGGGTACATGTGGAACTTGAAATATTTTACAAAAAATACGAATTTCGACTTAAAACGCTTCTGCTTCGCTGATTTAATTGAATATGTAAATGTGCTGTTTTATACATAAACGCATTCCTAACATGACACATCTTAGATTTCCTGTTTTTGATAAATGTAGAAAAAGAAAAAAAAAAAAGAAAAAGAAAAAAAAAAAAAACAATAGAAATTACAGAGAACATTACATAGCATCGCTGATATTGAACAGAAACCGTCCTTGCATAATGTAATTTGTTAGCTTCCAAATAATCGGAATCAATCAATAAATAGAATAATTCTAATTCCTTTTGCAGGCGTATAGCGGACGAGAATCGACCTGGCAGAGCAGCCCATGCTAATCGAATGGAATGCTCTGCCAGGTGAATTATCGTCCGCTATAAGACTTTATAATCCTTCAAAATCATTTCTGAATCAAAACAATTAACCCGTTCTGAAACGACAACATTTTATGGGGGTCCAAATTCAAAGGAGTTGCAGACGACAAAATTATTGTTTTAAAACGCATAATTGATATTTGGTCATCATAGCATGGAAAGAATTGAGAGAAGGGAGAAATTGCTTATTATCGTCAATTCATTCTTTTTCTTCAATATTTTTTGAAGTTCAATCTGTTGGAGACTTCAAAACTAGGTTTGTTTTGGAAAAGGTATTAGGTTAACCCATTAGCAAACGACAAAACTATAAACTGTTCCAGATTTAGAGATGTTTCAGGCGACAATTGAATGTGAATGATTTTTATTATTTTCTATTCTTTCAGGGTCGAAAACATTGTTGGAGGTAAAGAAATTGCTTGTGACAAGCAAATTCTTCATTTTCCACAATATTTAAAATTTTCTGAGATATTTTTCATGGGAGGAAACTAGATTCTAATTTCCAAATTCTTATGAAAACATCAGAGCTACAGCTGAGTCAGCTTAAGAAGACGTCATTTATTGTTAGTAAAATATATACAATAATTATTGCCAGATTTTCATGAAGATTTCAAAAAATGTTGTCACATCCAGAAACTAATTTGCTCTCCAACAGTACTTTCAGTACTTTGATTTCTCATGTGTATGTAAGTGCGCATGCGCGACCGGAACGCGACAAGGCGACAACCCGCCAACCCGCCATCACGACGTCGACATGTCGCCTTGTCGTGTTACCTCTTTCAACCCGCCAACCCGCCAACCCGCCATCACGACAAATAGCCGTTTTGGCGCCTTGTCGCCTTCGACATGGCGGGTTGCAAGGCGACAACCCGACAACCCGCCATCACGACGTCGACATGTCGCCTTGTCGTGTTACCTCTTTCAACCCGCCAACTCGCCAACCCGCCATCACGACAATTACCATTTTGGCGACTTGTCGCCTTCGACATGGCGGGGCGACAAGTCGACAACCCGCCAACCCGCCATCACGACGTCGACATGTCGCCTTGTCGTGTTACCTCTTTCAACCCGCCAACCCGCCAACCCGCCATCACGACAAATAGCCGTTTTGGCGCCTTGTCGCCTTCGACATGGCGGGTTGCAAGGCGACAACCCGACAACCCGCCATCACGACGTCGACATGTCGCCTTGTCGTGTTATCTCTTGCAACCCGCCAACCCGCCAACCCGCCATCACGACAAATGGCCGTTTTGGCGACTTGTCGCCTTCGACATGGCGGGGTGCAAGGCGACAACACGACATGGCATAAATCAGCCACCATAGTAAGAAATCCAGGATCAGTGATACAGAAGAGAGATGACTAAACCCTTTCCCATACGGTCAAACTTGAAAATTGCTGCTGACAAAAAAAAAAAAGATGTTGTTAAAGATCAGATTTATGTATAATATAGCACAGAAAAAAATGAGACAAAAGGAGAAACTACTGGAATCAGCATTTTTTTCTTTTGTCTCAATTTTTTCCCTTGCCTTTTCTATCAAAACAAGGTCTTGTTTGGGAAAGGGTAATGGCATTTCAAATTAGTTATTTTGAATCCAAACCTGAAGTTGTATGTAGGCCTACCCATTTGAATCATCCCTATTATAAGACAATTCCATTGAGAACCCACAACTCAGAATTTGAAGATTAATAATTTTAATAAAATACATTGCATTTTGAAAAGCAATCACCTCATTCTTACCAGCAGCTCTGTGGGAATGCTGGAATTTTTCTGGAATTCCCAGCCAAAATCTGTCAGGTTTCCAAGAAATGATTCAACAAGTGTTCCAGATGAGATGATCGTCAAAAAATCGGCATGATCTAATCATCGAAGAACGCTAGGTATTGTAAATAAATAGTGACGCATCTACTACGGAATGCTAGTTGGCAAAACCGCAACATGCAACTGATTAATTCTACATTATACAGGTAAAAATGAAGTTTTTTTTAGTCTTTTGGTGCAAATAATGACAGGCGCTGTAAAAATCTTTCTCAACACAAGAAAAGGTAGCAAGACTATAGGTGTTTTTTTTTCATTTTCTAATGCTGTAGGCATTTAGGCATTTCTCTTTTACTGCCAATCTTTCTTAAATTTTGTACTTGCGGAAAATGTTTGACAGAACTAAATTCCAAGTTCCAAAGTAATTCTCTGCAAATATTCTGTGTATTTTTAACCGAAAGAATTTCAGTAAAATTCTTAAATCCTTTTCCTAACAAGTCCCAGTTTTGATGACTCAAAAAATGTAAGATTAGAAACCCTTGAAAGAAAAGGAGAAAATGCTGATGATCAGCAATTTCTCCTTTTCTCTCAAAGAATTCTACTATTATTGCTCTAAATGATAGGATTTGTGTGTGAATATATTATAATAGCACAGAGAATATAATGAGACAAAAGGAGAAAAAGCTGATCATCAGCATTTTCTTCTTTTGCCTCAATGTTTTCATAAGCCTTTTCTATCAGAGACAATATAAACAGGTCTTGTTTATTTGAGAAAAGGATTAATTTTTCAAGAAGGTGAACAACCGTAATGATTACGCCAAAAAACACTGTGATGCACATTTTCCGTGAACCACCATTACATTGTGCATCATTCATGAAGAATGTTCCGTACAATTCAAGGTAAAAATTACGCCTGTCAAGCTGCATGCTTGTCGATAATTGCGCAATTCTTTCACTAATTACAAAAATAAAAACATTTTTCATACCATTTGTCATATTCTTTAACCCATTACCAGACAGAGAAATTTTAGTGTGGTTCGTGTTCAAGGTATAGCAAACAACAATTGCAAGTGAATGAAATTGTACATTTTTGGCCTTAATTCACTGCTGGTAGAAAAAAAGTTGGAAATGAGGAAATTCTTTGTCAAAAGACATTTTTTTCATTTTCCACAATGTTTTCCAAAGCATATATCTTGTGTGGTGACCAAAGGCGGCATTATGTTGAAATGGGTCATTTGCCCAATCTTTGAATTTTGATCAGTTGAGAAATTTGTTGTTTGAAAAGGGTGATAGTTTCATAATGTTTACTATTTCCAAAAATATTTTGATGCCCCTACAGGCCATGGGTTTAGAAAACCTTGCTGAAAAATAACAAAATGCTGATAACTAGAATTTTCTCGATTTTCTTCAATGTTTTTTCTTAGTCAAAGCATGGAGGCTTATTCCAAAAAACATTCCTTATGTGGGGGTATAGATATTGTCGTTTGGGAAAATATTACAGAAGCAAGATTATACATGTAATTATGCCAGTTAATACTTTGGATTTTTATTTGAAATTGGAAACTTGCATAACTCGCAGAGAAATTTAACGGCCAATACTTCATATTTTTCTTAGCAAAAAATTGCCAAAGACGTGATGACATTTTCTTACGAGTGGGCGTAAAAATACTCAAAATTACAGTCAGTTGTATAAGACGACTGCGGGGGTTGAAATTATTGTCCTTGACTTTGACACTGAAAATTTTCACGAACAAAATTATTATTATTGAATTCTCCCTCACACCTCCCTCAAGAATATCGAGACAGATTAAAAACAAGTTTCTAGTACTGAAGAACTAGTACTAAAAGTTCCTCCTACAAAACCCAGGAGAAGAGTCTAAAATAGTGGGACTTACATTTACCCTTTTTTTATATCTCTAAAAGAAAAGCTACAGAAAATATTGATGGAAAAGAAGAAAATGCTGATGATCAGCATTTTCTCCTTTTGCCTCAATATTTTCTGATCTTTATTGTATCCAAATCATATCTTTTATCAACATCTGTTTTATCATTCAAAGCAGCTTTCAAATTCGACTACTGTACTATATTGTTGTTTAGGAGACGGTTGACCAGTCTAATTTGGAAGGTGCTGCAGATGACAAATTGATCATTATCAAAAAATAGACAATTACATTTTCTATTGCATAGAAAACATTAAGGGAAAATGAGAAATTTCTGATCATCAACAATTTCCTCATTTCTCTCAATGTTTTCCCAAATCTTTTTTGATAGTCCTAGGGACATCAAATTATTGTTGTGTGGGAAAGGGTGAATATGACAAGGATAAGGATCCAGACACCACCTACAATTCATTCGAGTCAAAGTCCTGATACTTCTTCAGATTACTATGTGGGCTACTAATACCAATTTTACTGGTCCATGTGGATTTTGGAATCTCATATTGCCCTATTTTAGGGGAAATATCACTGATAAGGGATCAAAACTTGATAACTACAGCTCAGAATAAGCCGGACTATGGAGGTTTTGGTCTCTCATCGACCATGTAACAGAAAAGGTTAAAATGTATTCAAATCAAAGTACAGAAAGTACTGTAAGCCAGCAAAGTATTAAAGACTTTATTTGTTTAGACCATATTGATGATCAGATTTTGTGGCCATCTAAGCAAGCATTCTTTAAGGGCTTATTAACCATGTGGTTGTTTGAGTTCAATGAGGTTATTGCAAGAAAAGAAACATCACCCACAATATGCCTCAAAGCTTGAAAATTCTAGAACAAAATATAGAACAATTCCAGTCAGAAAGTAAAGAATTTTTCTATAAATTGAAACTGTATTTGACTTTCTCACAGAAGCACATCCTAAACTTAAATCATATGATCTCCAGCCAACATTGGACACCTCAAGTCATGCTGTAACTTAAGATTCTGAGCTAAAAGTGGTATTTGACATAATGACATAGGAAACCATTGAAATTCCTAGAAGAGTGGGCTTGGATCTCAGCTTGACCTACATCCTTAACCCTTTCCCAAACAAGAACTGGTTTTGATGTCCCTAATAGAAATGGCTTGGGAAAACATTGAAACAAAAGAAGAAACTGCTGATAACCAGCAGTTTCTCCTTTTGTCTCAATATTTTCTATGCCATATTTTACACAAATTGTATCTTTGATACCTTTCATGTTGTCATTTTTGTCAGATTTTGAAGTGGATCACCCAAAAATTTCACCGTTTGGTAATGGGTTAATAATACTAGTAGTTGAAAATTGAGACAAGCATCATTTGTTTGTCATTTATAGAACAAAGAGAAAAAGGTCTACTGTGTCCGATGAACAGATGGTTGATCTAGAGCTATTCTTTTCCAAAACAACAAAATGTTCAAAACTGTTGCAGACAACAAAATGGATGTCATTTAGTGTGAAAGACTGCTCTTTAATTCAAAGAAACTTTGGATTTGTAAAATTTTTCACCAAAAATATGAAATGAAAATCAATTGCTTACTGTTGCTCATTTCATGAGCCCACAAATTAAATGGTAACTAGACAGCCCTGGCAGTCTGGAAGCGCTCCACAGGCCTGAATTGTTTGTCTTGTTGAATGCAATTTCAAAAGTTCAGGCTGCTCAAACAAGCAAATGCATGACTAATTTTACAACACTGATTTCACAAACCATGTAAGACCTTATGGTCAGTAAGACTTTGTTAAATTTCTGTATTGATCGATTAATACTTATGGTTGTAAGAGTAAAAATAAAGCCGGAAATAGCAATTTTGTCAATTTCAAGGGCACATAACTTATGATGTAAAATTCAGATTAAGCTGAAAATTATACCAAGACAAGGTCTTATGGACACCAACTTTCTGTCCTACTTTTGTCTTGATTGGTCAATATTTGTAGTTGCTACAGTGAAAACATGTCCAAATAAAGCCGAAAATGGCAATTTTGTCAATTTCAAGGGGACATAACTCATGATATGAAATTCAGATCAAGCTGAAAGTTAAACCCCAGCAAGATTTTGCAGTCGCCATAATTCTGTCCATGTTTTGTCTTGATTGATCAATATTTGTATACAGTCGAAACTCGTTGTGTCGACATCGGATGAGTCGATTTTCCGGATAAGTCGAAGTGTTTTCAAAGTCCCAACTTTGTCCCTTCTTTGTTTCATATAAATTTCGATGTTTGAGTCGAGTTGGGAAAATTGTCAAATTCGGATGAGTCGAATTTTTTTGCCGGTCGGTAGACAAATTTCACCTAAAAATTACCTGTTCAGGTCGTTACTTGATTAGCATAGTCACTTTGTCTAGGCTGTCAAACCCCCATTATCATGATTTCAAACAATAGGGATTAAAATCTTTATCGAAAGGTGTGAAAACTCGGTGATAACCGGATGATAGCATTCTGCTGTCGGTTCACCGTAAGATTGCACCAACCGTGAAAAATACACGCGAAAGAAAGACTATGTGCAGAAGACGCTTGTTACTCTAATTTTGTCGATGGCAGTTATAAGCTTGCGTTTGCATTTAATTCGAAATTTTTCATCATTATACAATAATTTCATGTACACGTGTATGCATGACCCCCTCCTCAGTTATTCAGATCATCGTATTAGCCATAGCATGGATTCTGCCGATGATTTCCGGGAAAACTTTCAGTTTTTGATGTCTGGTGTTTGTGTCAAACTCCGGATAAGTCGAGGTATTTTCAGTGGCACACAAAAGTCGACATAACGAGTTTCGACTGTAGTTGCTAAGAGTGAAAACAAAGTCAAAACGGCCATTTTAGACATTCAAGGGCAGATAACTCCAGACTTTCTGCTTCAATCAGAATTCTTTGAAGGAATCTGAGAGAGGGTCACCAAAGGATCATTCCTGTGAAGTTTGATTGAAATCCATCTAGTAGTTTTTGAGAAGAAAATTCAAAGAAAAAGTTAACGGACGGAAACACGGGCGGACGCACGACGGACACAACGCCATGACAATAGCCCGCTGGCCTGACGGCCAGTGGAGCTAAAAACTCCTACAATTTCTACCAAAAATTCAGTTCAAAGCAGAAAGATCAAAAGCTTTGAAATGTCATTGTTATTAATTGTTTATTATCCTTTCCCAAAAACAGCAAAAGATAGGCTGATCCAATTTGAAAATGGCTGCAGACAAAATTTATTTCAATCAAGATAAAATATGTGTACAATATATTACAGTACAGAAAATATTGAGACAAAAGGAGAAAATGCTAATTATAAGCATTTTCTTCTTTTGCCACAATGTTTCCCAAGCCTGTTCAATTAGATGTATCAAAACCAGTCTTATAGTTTGGGAAAGGGTAATTTGAACTTGGCCATGATCTTGCGGTTTTGTGTAGGATTTTATTCTCTCTCTTTTTTTTCCCCATTTTTTTTCTTTTAAACACTGACAGATCACTTTGATACCAACCCACGCAATTAAAATTCTCCTGAAATTCCTACTCTGCTACAAATAATTTTAAAGCGGATCATTTTCATTTCAAATTTCTTTCCACAAAGATTAAAGAAAGGCAAATCAGCATTTCTTCATTTGGCTTACTTGATGCTTTCTTTACAATGCATTTTCTGCTAGAGAATTTGCCCACTAAATGTGGCAGCTAGCAACTTAGACCAAATTCGATTCAGACGATGGTTTGAGCTACTGGCTGTTCCATCTGTTGGATTCATCCCATGTACAGTAGACCTCTTCAGCACCGCGTCATTTAAGGTACAGCGGTATTCAAAACATTGTTCATTTGCCGAAAAAGCACCACATACCAACCGCATGCATCAGTAAAACTAAAAGCAAATTCATTTATTCTGGTCTTCAATGATTACTTAAATTATAATTTCGAATGCATAGGATTGCTATAGAGCATGAAAATATTTTCATGCACTCATTCAATTTATACCTACACCATTAGTACCATTGTACCCAAGGTACATGTACCTCCGTACATGTAATGTATCATTTGTATCATCCAATCTAAATCTTTGTTGAGATCAGCATTGATTGGTCCACTGGTTTAATACAGGCATAATGGTCCACTTTCTTGACCACAGGAATGAGGATGGTCAGACTATTGCTACATAAATGATGAGGAATGGCTCGCGCTATAGCACCAATAGAAGTCGGCCTTTATTACAATTTTAGGGCGCCATGGTCTAGTGGTAGGATGCCGGCTTTGGGATCGAGAGGTCCTGGGTTCAAATCCGTACAGTGGCACGGGAATTTTTCTGAGCAAAAAAGTTACCCCATGTTGCCTCTTGGTCTTCAATAACTATTAAGAGCTGATTCTTTCAAGATCAGAGACCACATCCATCTAATATGTGATGTAAATTAATTTTTCCAATCACTCACATATTAGAATCTAACATAATTATCAAAGATTTTCTGCAATTGTTGTTTCACATGATTCTCCTCTGTGACAAATTTGAATGCATCATCAATTGGCTGATTTTACCCTTTTCCCAAACAACAAAATTTTGGGTAGGTCCAATTTGAAACTGCTGCAGATGATCATGATGAAAATTGATGTTACTTTAACTTGTAAAATTAGTGAATAATACACCACACAAAACATTGAGACAAAGGGAGAAAATGCTGATCATAAGCATTTTCTTCTTTTGCCTCAATGTTTTCTCAAGCATATTCTTTAAGGGACATCAAATCCCGGTCTTGTTTCGGAGAGGGTTTAATTTTGGTACATTATGGCTTGAAACCACATCACACACTAACCTACTTAGCGTTGGTGGCTCTTCTTTTTCTTCAGAATTAATCAAAATCTCAAGTTTCTTGTAAACAATAGACTTATACAACAAACATTCATCCTTTCCCAGATAATTAAAGTAGCTTTAAATTGAACATCATTGAAGACAGCACTATATAGTGATACTGACTTAACCCTTTCCCAAATGACAAAATTTTTGGGTTTTCCAATTTGAAAGCTGCTGCAGATGACAAATTGAATGTTAGTAAGGATACCATTTGTGTACAAGATAGCTCAGAAAATATTGAGACAAAAGGAGAAAATGCTGATTATCAGCATTTTCTTCTTTTGTCTCAATGTTTTCCCAAGCCTTCTTTTATAGAGACGTCAAAACCAGGTCTTGTTTGGGAAAGGGTTAATGTCCCGGGTTAATTTTGGTGGACTATAATTTTGGTGGACTTTACTTATAAGAATAATTGTGTTTTCCTCTTCTGTTTTCCAGAGCTTTCTTTGACAGGGATGGAAAAACCATGAATTGTTTGGTATAACTTACCCTTGTGGTAACTCCTTGAGTTAACCCTTTCCCAAACGGCAAAATTTTAGGGTGATCCACTTCAAAAACTGTTACAGATGACAAAATGGATATTATTAAGGATAGGATTTGTGTTAAATATGGCATAGAAAATATTGAGACAAAAGGAGAAACTGCTGGTTATCAGCAGTTTCTTCTTTTGTTTCAATGTTTTCCCAAGCCTTTTCTATTAGCGACGTCAAAACCAGGTCTTGTTTGGGAAAGGGTTAAAGCCACCAACTAAAAAGTTACATGGTAAATGTTTCTTGAGTTATTGTGGCACTGAAACGAAAATGTCTAAGAAAAGACAGATAGCTAGAGAGACGTTTAAACTTCAATCATTTCAAGGCCAGATCCAGGACATTTTTCCAGGAAGGTTCTAAGCTCAAATGATGACATAAAATGTGTCAAATATGTAGAATGTTATACTAACTTTATATAGTCAAAATTCAATATTTGGAACCCCAACCCCCTGCTAGATCCCTCCTTACTTTTATTTGTTCGTTTGGGAAAGGGTAAACTATTCTGTAACACTGACTCTAAAGACATTCTACTTCTGAAAATAAATACAAATCTCATATTTCTCGGAAAAGGTTACTTATGCGACAATATTAGAGAAAACGACTCCTCTCCCACACGATTGTCAATTATTCTACGAGACTGCGGTTCTTCTCTCGTTTTATGATTTTTCATTGACTTAGAAATGATCCTCTTCGCGGTTATATATAGACCATAAAATATTCCCCGTAAAATTCAAGGTGGGCGACCATGATCATGACATTGATATTGAGAAGACAGAAATAGCTACGGGTTTCAGATATTCATCCTTTCCCAAACAAGAACGGAATTTGACAATTTCAAAGGAGGAAAGGTTAAAAATATTCAAGGAAAAGAAGAAAATGCTGATAATCAGCATTTTCTTCTTTTGTTGCCTATTTTCTGTGCTATGGTGAACATGAATTCAATTTGTTGATGTCTATTTGGCATCTGCAGCAGGTTTCCATTTGGAGCAATATCAAAATTTTCGCCGTTTGGGAAAGGGTTAATGATGTTTTTTTTTGTTGGGAAAGAATCTTTAGAGAATTCTCTCCCACTCGATGGTATCAAATTTCGACGGTTTGAATTATTTTCACTCTTTTTTTTATTCCGATGCTATTGATATTTTTAACCTTTGAGGATGTTTTGTGACCATTTTAGACATATAAAATAAAAAAAAAATCACCATCGGAAAAAAATATAAAAAGAACGCTACAAAGGTGTGTACTCAAATTATCGTAAATTGAGGAGGTTTGTCATTTCTGTCTGATTCAGACAAAAAAGGTTATTTTTTCCTCTTTTTTGTATGATAATTATGATTATATTGTCCAACAAGGTTAACCCGGGACAACTTAATTTTCGTGCGCAAAGTCCGTTAGTTGAGCGTCTTAACAAAACAAAGCCGAAGTGGGGTCATTACATATGCAGATGTCCCGGGTTAATCTTGCTGGACAATAGTACAGTTGTAACAATATTATGGCACAATGTTTACAAATTTTACCTACGTAAACAAACAATGGAAAGAGTGTTCATAATCTTCATACAATTTGTACATGTATGTGCTTGTTCAAGCCTTTGTTAACCCTTTCCCAAACAAGACCTGGTTTTGACGTCCCTAATAGAAAAGGCTTGGGAAAATATTGAAACAAAAGAAGAAACTGCTGATAACCAGCAGTTTCTGCTTTTGCCTCAATATTTTCTGTGCCATATTTTACACAAATTCTACCTTTAATAACTTCCATTGGGTCATTTGTGGCAGTTTTTGAAGTGGATCGCCCTAAAAATTTGTCGTTTGGGAAAGGGTTAAACCTTTACCAAATGCCACAAGTTTAGACTGCTCTAGTTCGACGGAAGCTGCATGTGACAAAGTAAAAGATGTCAAAGTATAAAATCTATTATCATGTTTAACCCTTTCCCAAACAAGACCAGGTTTTGACGTCCCTTATAGAAAAGGCTTGGGAAAACATTAAGACAAAAGCCTCAATATTTTCTATGCCATATTTTACACAAATTATATCTTTAATAACATCTATTTTGTCATTTGTGGCAGTTTTTGAAGTTGATCACCCTAAAATTTTGGTGTTTGGGAAAGGGTTAAGCATAGAAAATACTGAGGCAAAAGGAGAAAATGCTGGTCATCACTCATCAGCATTTTCTTCTTCTGCCTCAATATTTTTCTACAGTCTTTTCCCTCACGGATGTAACAAACCAGTCTTATAAGGGAAAGGGTTAAATATCTTAATCCAGGCCAAGTTTAGGCTGCCCATGGTCCCATTACAAGCAAAGGGACATAACCACTATGCTCACTAGGCTAATCAAATTATACTATTATTCACCCTTGTAAATGAGAGGTTGAAGAAATGCATACAACGAGCCTCTCTTACAACCGGTCGTACGTGCTCCTGCGTGCGGTCTGTGTGCTGTCTGTGTGCAACGTACGATTTTGGTAGACGCAACCACGACGCAGACTGCACGCAGCAAAGAATTGACTGGACAATTCTTTGCTATGACCATTCTGTGTCTTTCAGAACGCCAGGAGCACGCAAGACAGAAGTACTGAGCACGTACGACAGACGTGCGTGTGACGCAGGGAACATTATACTGAAATTCCAGAAAATTCACAAATAATGTGTTCTTTTCTCGAAAGAGATTCATACTTTTGACCTGCTTTGAATGTAAAATATTTTGAGGCGCTCTTACAAGCTGTCAAGCGTCTTTATAAATTGTACGGTTTTGCAGAGTTTTAACGTACGATTTAAAAAGACGCATGACGGGTTGTAAGAGAGGCTACAGCAGTGTTCTCCCCAGCCCATTTTTTTACTTTGTTACAAGCTGTAGGAGGCCCACTGCAGCTTCAAGTAAATCAATGTAACACCAGCCTAAAAGCTCCGCACATATAAATTCAAAGGTGTTACAGACAACAATACCAACAGCATGAAATTTTTACATTTTTTTTTTTTTTTTTAAGTTTTGTTCAGACAAATTGCTGGTCACAAGCAATTTCTTCATTTTCCTTAATGTTTTCCAAAGCCTATATTTTATGAGGCGACAAAAAACATCACTGTATGGGAAAGGGTTAAGATCTGGCGTGGGTGATTTGAAATTAATACATGTGTACTTGTATCGTAATAAACTAAAATATCAAAGCCTAGGCAAAGTTTAATCAGTTGCAAATGAATACGAAATTCTTAAAATGGTTCAAATTTACATATGCAAACTTTTCAAACAGAAACGGTAAAACTCTTTCCAAAACATGTCCGGATTTTCACGTCCCTAATTTCCCTAATTTAGAAATGCCTTTCAAAACATTGACACCAAGAAAGACAATGTTCATGACCAACATTTTCTCCTTTTGCCTCAATGATTTCTACGTTAAAATGTACCATATGCAAGGTGACAATAGCTTTGTCGCATGCATCTCATTTAAATTTGGACCAGTGCAAAATTTCGTTTTTTTTAGGAAAGAGAGCAAAATGCTGACAAACAGCATGATAACTCTCACTGTGTATAATCATGTGACTCAGAATTTCCGATAATTTTCAATATCTTTTATAATACTTGACCAATTTGAATTCGGTTTGAAGCAGAGAATGTGGGAAAATGCCAAGAGTAAGCTGGGGGTGTTGGATTTTTGAAAAATCAGCTGATAAAAAAGTTATTCAAGATAAACCAAAATTTTGGTTTATCTTCAATAACTTTTTTATCAGTTGATTTTTCAAAAATCAACCATGTCAATCTAATGCGTGACGTCTGTCCACATTCTCTGCTTCAAACCGAATTCAAATCGGTCACATATTAACAAAATTATAGAAGATTTTCTTAAAATATTGTATCATGTGATTATCCACCGTGACTCTGCCATTCAAGTTTTTTTTATGCTATAACCATTGATGGGAAGTTTCTTCAAGAGTTAGCATTTAATTTTGAGGTCTCAGTGAAAACTTTGAAATTTTTACCAAACCAAAATATTGCTCTGCAGGAAGGCTTACCCTTTTCCCAAACATGATGATGTCCCTAATAAGAGAGGTTTGTGAAAACATTCAAACAAAAAAATAAACGCTGATAACAGTGTTGTGCCTAGGCCGCGGCATCGCGGGATTCCCGCTAATAAATTCTCAATGTCCCTTAAAATCTAAGCCATTGCGGGATTTCGGGTGCGCTCAGAATTCCGCGATCTTTTTTTTTTCCGTAATTACTTTTGAAAAACTCAAGCTCGATAGGCAGTTTACAATTGTTATGATAGTATAATTCATGCATTGTATGTTATTACGCGTACAACGCGACATGCAAAAACTTGACTGTGACCGAAAATTTACTGTTCAATTCAGCCGATTTTAATGTAAAATATTGTAAACCGGTCGCATATTGACTGTGACCAAAAATTTACTCACTGGTTCAGCCGATTTCAATATAAAATATCTAGAACCGGTCTTACAGTTGTTTCTGAAATAAATTGACATACATGTCTGGAAAGAAAGATAGCAGACGATGTGGAATCGACGAATTCGGCTGTTAAAACGCTCTATAGTACTACCCTGGACCGTCTATCTGCCGCTGTAGACAGCCAAATACCCAAATTATCTTTCTCACAGACTAAGTTAATGCAATGAACAAAATTTCAAGAAGAATTGGTAGGTAAAATGTCCGTGGTTGCGCGAGTTTGCTGTCAACATGAAATGCGAGGCATGTCTAGAATTCTAACTAAAACAGTTGTTATTTTAGTTTGTCCCCCAAAATTTCCCAATGTCCCCTTGAAATTTTGGTAGGGGGACACCGGTGTCCCCCAAAAATTCTGACCTAGGCACAACCCTGTGATAATAAGCATTTTCTCCTTTTGCCTAAATGTTTTCTGTGCTATATTATAAACAAATTCAATCTTAAAGTTAATCATTTCACATGCAAGAAATAATATATGGTTTTGATACCCCATGTAGAAATAGTGTGGGAAAACTATGAGAGAAATCATGTAACTGCTGATAACCAGCAACTTCTCCCTTTCCCCTCAATATTTTCTATTCTATGAAATACATTTTTTCTTCTTTTGCCATCAATTGTTTTGTTGTCTGCAACTTCTTTTGAAATGAACTGGTCTAAAATTTTGCTGTTTCTGAAAGAATTAAATAATATTTTTTTCATTTTGCTAACAATCGTCTCTTATCCCTTTCCCAAACAAGACCTGGTTTTGACGTCCCTTATAGAAAAGGCTTGGGAAAACATTGAGACTAAAGAAGAAACTGCTGATAACCAGCAGTTTCTCCTTTTGCCTCAATATTTTCTTGGCTATATTACACACAATTTCAATCTTTATTAACATCCATTCTGTCGTTGCAGCAGCTTTTGAATCAAAACATCCTAAAATTTTGCCGTTTGGGAAAGGGTTAAATTGGCAGGTCATGCAATTCGTGATAGCTCGATACTATTGCTAGTTGAGGGAAAATAGCTTTTTAGGAAATAGTAAAGGAAAAGAAGGAAATTCTAAGTAATGTTTTTTTCAAAGAATACTATTTATTGCTATTTATGCTTTTTTAATTTGAGACATAAAAAAATCCATCTGCTAAATAAATAGAAGAGTATGGATGCTATTTTCCATAATAACTGCACGAAATTCCTCAGGGATTACAGGAAGAAAAACCAAGAAAAGACATTTTATGAGTTTGCGGTTACGAAAAAACGATATCGGTACCACATGATCTTACGGGGGTTTGCTACAGACAGGCTTTTAATATCTGTGTGGGCTTAACGACGATAAAAACAGCTCTCATATTCTCTCGTTTTGTGGTACTATTATTACTTTGATCTTGAACCTGACAATGTGATTTCACTGTCACTGTCACTCCGCACACGCTACTTTGAAGTCACGTGATCATGATATTTTTGTTTTGCACTCTACTGTCTACTATTTCTTGAATATATTTGTATTGATTTTTATACTTTCCAAAACGACAATAATTTTAGGCTGACCAAATTTGACAGCTGCTACAAACAACAAAATTGATGTTTATTAAGAATTATCCAATTACCTAATGGCAAAATCAGATTTATCAAATTCAAAGACGATGCTGACGACAATTTCAAAGGGATAGGAGTTCTAAATTTTTGCACTGTTTTTTTGTTATGTTTTTTAATTATTATGGAACCTGAAGAAATTGCTTATTATAAGCAATTAATTCATTTTCCACAATGTTTTTGAAAGCCTTTATCCTGTGAGATGTCAAAAACGCCACAGTTTGAGAATGGAAAGAATGAAAGAATCTGATGGAATAGCAATGAATTTTGTGCTTAAAATAGATTCCATCTACCATTATATTGATAAACCGTGAGTGTTGTTATAAAATCATGTAACTACTGCTCGAATCAAGCCGTAGTTACGAGATTTTATAACACTCACTGGATAAAATTGTTCCCAATAATATTGCAAGCCAACATGGATTGTAACCTGTAACAACTTCAAAAGGTAGAATGGATAAAGATGAAACTGAAAACAGGAGGAAGAAAACATGGTGTTCTAAAAAGATACAATAGCGATTAATCTTTATTAACCCTTTCCCATACATTGACGCTTTTGGACGCCCCACAAAATAAAGGCTTTGGAAAACATTGTGGAAAATGAAGAAATTGCTTGTGACAAGCAATTTCTTCATTTCAAACGTTTTCTACCAAGAAAGACCAAAAAATGTTATATTTTGTTCACTGGAAATTGTCGTCTGCAATACCTACGAGTTCGGACTAGGCCAAAATTTTGTTGTTTGGTAATGGGTTAATAGACTGGTTCTAACGGTTTTACCTGATAAATAATCAATGTTGTTTTAAAACATTGTAACAACAGGTACAACCAAACTGCAGTTGCAAGGTTTTAGAATTACATAACCGATAGATGCTATTGTTTGTCCGAAATTTTGTCACAGTTTACTGGATAAAATCATTACCCATTTCAAAGACTCCCTTTCAAGATTACCCATAATTAAAGCCAAGGCCTGAAATTGCCCTGGTCTTCACTTTTAGAAAATTTAGACCAAATAGTGTAGAAAACAAGATATTAATTTCAAGCTAGAGCTCTCGGTGGACAACAAGGCATGACTATCAATCGCTGGATAGCGGAAAAATTTAAGTGCTATTTTGTATGCCAGGTAAAACCCTAAATGTGACAGAAAGTTTTATGAGTTAGCAAACAAAACATTGAGGGATAAAAAGAAAATACTGGTTATCAGTAATTTCTTTTTTTTTCTCTTAATGTTTTCTAAAGGCACTTTTGTTACAGATGTAAAACCCATTAAGGTTTACGAACTGAGAATGAAATGCAGAGCCAGAGGCGAAATCTAAAAAGTGCCAGTAATTTCTAAACTGTGTTACATTTCCATTCCAAATACAAACATAAGCATTTTGTATGGTTTAGAATTTTGAATTAATGCATACTTATGGAAATATTTGACAAAAATGTTCAAAATTACCTCCCTTGCATATGAATATAGAGTAAAATAATAATTGTAAATTATTTTCTTCTTGAAGCATAATCTTATAATCCAACATGGTGAATCAACTGATTTGAAGTGTATTTACAAGTGTGTGTAATTTGATGCATTTCGTATGGCTAGAAAGTGGTGTTTTCATTCTCAGTTCGTAAACCTTAATGTTGGGAAAGGGATTAGGTCGCCCACAGATTCCTGAAAGGTCAACACCTACTCATTGGTTTCTGTTAAAGATTCTACATTTTATTAATCCTTTTCCAAAACAACTGATTGTTTTGACATTCCTTGCAAGAAAAGTGTATGTAAATTGGAAAAACAGTGAGGCAAAAGGAGTAAATGCTGGAAACCAGCATTTTCTCCTTTTGCCACAGTATTTTTTCGTGCTATGATGTACAAATGTTCCATCACCTTATTAAGTACTTGATGTTCTCTGCAAAAGAAATCTAAAATTTTGTTGTTTAGGCAAGGGTTAACAAACATTTAATGTTTTAAAGTTCAAACCTACGCAAAACACCTTCAGACCAAATCTATTACCACACAAGTCATAAATTTGTTTATTTTACTTAATTTCAAAGACTCATCAAAAATATTAATGGAAAAAGAAGCAGCTTGCATAACAAGCTATTTTTTTAAGAATGATAGATCTATTCAATGACATTCAAACTTTTATTAACCTTTTCACAAAGCTAGAATATTGGACTAGGTAAAATTCCTGTACAAACGACAAAATTAAAATTTCAATTTGTGAATGAAATTTTACATCTTTTATCTTTCCTGATAGTTCACATTGTGAGACATAGGAAATTGCTTCTTCATCCTACACAATGTTTACTGAAGTCTTTATCTTGTTGGGGCATGATCAAAAGGAGCAATTATGCGGGAATGGTTTCCCAAACAAAACTTGGTTTTGATGTCCACAATAGAAATGTGGACAGATACACTGAGACAGACAGACAGACAGACAGTAAGATTCCAATACACACCCCCCCCACACACACACACAATTTGTTTGTGGAGGTTTGGGAAGGTATAACTAATCAACAAAAACATTTTAGGGTACATACCTTCAGAGTTAGGCGTTGCCATGATAACCGTTAACTCCTATATATCCATCTTTTAGGGAATTCTACAGCAACAATTTATTCCAAACGCCGCAGCTGCAAGCTCTGCTACTTGTTTTAAATCCCTGAAAAGATAAAATATACAAATTCAATCATAGCATTCATCATTAACCCTTTCTAAACAAGACTGGGCTTTGACAACCCTATTAGAAAAGGCTTGGTAAAACATTGAGGCAAAAAGAAAATGCTGATGATCAGCATTTTCTCCTTTTGCCTCAAAATTTTCCTAGGCTTCAAACTATACAAACCCTATCTTTATCAACATAATTTTTGTCTGACCAACGACTACATTCATGATTGCCTGCACACATCATGACGATGGTAATAAGAAATCGAAGATGCTGATTAGTATGGCATACCAAATGGGTCAAAAGTCTATTTAGAGCGTGCACGCATAAAATTTATGTGTCGGCACATAAATTTTCAACTGCTCATGTAAATTTTATGCGTCGACGCATAAATATAAGCGTCAACCCATAAAATTTACGCGAGCTGTTGAAAATTTATGCATTGACGCGTAAATTTCCAAATTTACGCGTCAATGCATATTTTTTCAACTGCTCGCCTAAATTTTTTCCGTAGACATGCATATTTACGCGTCGACGCATAAAATTTATGCGAGCAGTTGAAAATATATGAGTCAACGCGTATATTTTATGCGTGCACACTCTCTATACACTTTTGACCCATATAGTATGTCATAGATTAGACTAGCAACTATTCATCCACTAGGAAGAGATTTTTTTCTTTAGTCAGAAAGTATATTGGTGGAGTCTGGATTTGAAAAACATTATTCCTTGATTGATTGTCTGTGACATTCATGACATAATCATGGGCGGATCTAGAGGGGGTCGGGGGTCAGTGGTGGGGGGGGGGGGGGTCCGGACTAGTTGCAATAACAGGGATAATTCTGGCTCTGAAATTGCAAGAGAAAATGATTTTTCTCCCATTGAGTAAATTTGAGTGAGAATTGAGTAAGATTTCTGGCAGAAAAATGAGAGAATTTGCACAAATCTCGCCCCAAAATTATCCCTGCAATAATGTACAGCCGAAACCTTTTTGAATTTTGATCTAGGTTTCACAAACCAAGACCCATCATCAAGTTTGTAGCTATGATATCGCAGCTAGGTCCGGAACTCCCCTGGCATTGGCCGAAAATAAAATTTTTGAATATATAATGTTACATATTTAACACATATAAAGCCATCATTTGGGCTTGGACTCTCCCTGGAAAAAAATCATGGATCAGCTCTTGATAATCCTTATCTGGGTAGGTCAGTTATTCACTACATTCGGCACGCATCCTGAACAGTGTATTTCCAGGAAGCAGAATTGGGAGGGATTATAAAAATTCGCTTCCCAATTAATGTAAAAGAAATTTATACATTCAAAGTAACATATAGATCTATATATGAAGAATATTATCAGACATCGCGAAATCCCGTCGGACCGCCGGACATGTCTGGTAAATTTCGCCTATGTCCGACAAAAATAATAGAGACTACGGACCGCCTGTCCGGTAAAAGTCTGGGGGGCGGCACGAAATTCCCAAATCTACCCAAATCTACCCAAATCTTACCCAAATCTACCCAAATCTTACCCAAATCTACCCAAATCTTACCCAAATCTACCCAAATCTACCCAAATCTTACCCAAATCTTACCCAAATCTACCCAAATCTACCCATATTTCACCCAAATCAAGCAAACTGTTTCAGTTTCAAATATATTTCAGTTTTTAGATACAGAAAAAAGGAAAACAAATGTTTCTTAACAATAATATCGTCGGTGTTAAAGCAAAACGTGACCAGTTTCTCAACATTTTGATTTTAAGATATTCGCTAAGGTCTCATTAAGCGTGACAGGTCAGAGTGTTAAGGACACATTTCCGTATTGTTGCCCCCAGATCTATTATGTGTCATGCACGCGTGACGGATCCTGATTTTTTCACTGTGTTTTCTGGGAGGCCGACTGTCTTGGCGCAAGAAAAACACAAATTCTCAAATTCGAAGGAAGCGCAACCTTGGGTCCACGTATTGGTGTAAATTATAAAAGCTGTGACAAATTACTCTAATCCAGGTTGAGAAGTTTGTGATATCATCGTTACAACAGTTAATCCGATGATTGTCAGAATAATTTAACCTTTTCCCCAAATGAACCCAGTTTTATGGGCCTTACAGAAAAACAATAACAACAACAAAAAAAGACAAACTTTGAGACAAGAGACCAAAATGCTGATAACCGGCATTTTCATATTTTGCCTCAATATTGTCTTCGTTATATATTGTAAATAAATCTTATCGTCATATATTTCTATTTTGTTGTTGAAAGACAGAAAAGTTTAAGCAATAGGCATAGAATAGCACTGGAATTGTGGTTACACTCTTCACAAAGGAAAACCTCGGCAAGAAACAACGACCGATCAAGGGATAGAAATGAACGTAATACAACAAAAATGCGATTTGATCAATACACAGTGTAGATTTTTTCATTGCAAAATGAAAAAAAAAATCGACAGACAAAGTAAAAATTCCTACTTTGCTCAAGAAAATTCTAGAACTATAATAGATCTAGATCTAATTCCACAATAATTTAAGGTTTACGAACTGAGAATGAAAACACCACTTTCTAGCCATACGAATTGCATCAAATTACACTCACTTGTAAATACACTCCACATATATAATGATAAGTTGATTCACCGTGCCGGATTTCAAAATTATGCTTCAAGAAGAAAATAATTTACAAATATAATTTTACTCTATGTTCATATGCAAGGGAGGTAATTTTGAACATTTTTGTCAAATATTTCCAGAAGTATGCATTAATTCAAAATTCTAAACCATACAAAATGCTTATGTTTGTATTTGGAATGAAAATGTAACACATTTAAGGAATTACTGGCACTTTTCAAATTTTGCCTCTGGCTCTGCATTTCATTCTCAGTTCCAAACCTTAATTAAAGGTGGAAAAATTAATTTCCACAAATACAGAACAAATGATCATATAAATTTCGGGAATACGTTCGAAATAGTCTCATTAGATTTGGGTATATTTGGGTAAGATTTGGGTAGATTTGGGTAGATTTGGGGTAGATTTGGGTAGATTTGGGAAAGATTTGGGTAGATTTGGGAGTTTCGTGCTGCCGAAGTCTGGGGTCAAAGCATAAAATGTATATATCCTTACTCAAAAATCTGTCGACAAGGTATCGCGATGCTTATATTCTGACACTCAGTGTTTCACCCAAAGCGTGTATTCTGCATTTTTTAACCCAAATAAATCGTCAGGGAACGGATTAAATTGAGTTTCGCGGAAAACTGTCAACGATTCAAACCTCGTAGCTGTGGCTAATTCCAGCTACATTTACGAGGTTTTAAACGACCTCTTTTCTTAATTATCCCCCGCCGAAAAAAATTTTCGGGGGGATATTGTTTTTGCCATGTCCGTCCATCCGTCCGACATTCGTTTCCGCGCTATTTCTTGGAAACTATAGACCGGATTTCGATGAAACTTGGCACACAGCTTAACTAAAAAGAGGACATGGGCATATCGTCGGGGTTACCTGGTTCGACCATTGAATTCAGAGTTACTGCCCCTGACTGTTTAAGCCATATACATACAGAGTGATATTCGTTTCCGCGCTATTTCTTGAAAACTGTAGACCGGATTTCGATGAAACTTGGCACACAGCTTCATTACAAAGTGGACATGCGCATATCGTCGGGGTTACCCGGTTCGACCGCCGAATTTAGCATTTTTTTACCCAAATAAATCGTCAGGGAACGGATTAAATTGAGTTTCGCGGAAAACTGTCAACCCTGTTGGTGTTGTTGTTCTTTTAAGGGTGGTTTATTTTCCGGCTTCCGAAGCCAGCTGGGGATATTTTTCTCGTTTTTTTCACTTATTTTAATTGAAGTAATCATTCTGAAATACAATTCAAGCCAAGTTAAACTGGTATCAATACTTATACCCCCTGCATATAATCCTTTAGCTAAACATTTTTGCCTGGGTAACCTGGATTGACGATCTTTTTCTCAGTCAGAAAAACGGAATTTCTTTGAAAGAAAACATAGTAAGCAGACCAAATGGTAAATATTCATGATAGAATCTGATTTTGTTATCTAAACATGATATTATTTTGTTAAAAAATAAATTCAAATACCTTTTTTGAGACAAAGAAAGTGAGTTGTTTCTGTATGATTCGTACCTAAAATAGTTCAACCCAAAAATTAATTTGATATTCTACATTCCCATTTCTTGGACAGTTTGAACAAAATAAGATATGAAACAACTAGGAAAGTAATATAAACATGTAATACAATCATAAATTAAGGCTTACCACTAGATCTACTAAGATGAGAAAAGTGTTGTGTTTGGTTTATTTGCTTTTTTCCTAGAAATATTATTATGCTGTCCTTAGATAAATTATAGTGTAGCCATTTTAGAAAAAGTGTTTGAAAATCTGATCTATTCGTTTACAAAATTGACCCTCTAAAATTCTAAATGACCCCCAAAAATGGAGACATATGACCCCCAAAAATTGATCCTCGGAGAAACACTATCAGACACATTTGTGTTTATAGTGACGATTCTAAATATTTTTCTGTATTTTTTCGGTCCTGTAAAACATCTTCCGGTCTGGTAAAAAAAGGACCTTTACAGGACCCACTGTCCTGTAAATTTTTTTGACTCTTCGCATTGTCTCTATTATAACAGATATGTTTGTCGAAATACTTGTACAAAATGACAGAAAGGTCATCTAATTTACGTAATATCTAGATCTACTAAACTGTCTAAAAGTTCCAAGCTTCAACTACTTTGATTTATTCTTAAAATGCAATTCAACGGACTCTTATCTTACTGAAAACCAACTTCTTCAATAGTAAAGTAAGAGGCTTTTATTCATCGAAAAGGGTAAAGGGAACATTGCAGAAAGGGTACATAACGTCGAATTTCAACAAAAACCTCGCAACTGTAGTTTAAAATTAGATGCAGTTACGATGTTTTTGAGGAAAGGCTACGATACACACAAAATTCAGTATGGGAGTCCCACAAAAAAGACAAGTCTACTTTTATTGCAAGCAATTGCTTCCTTAAAAAAGATTGAAAACAATAAATCGATATATACAACAATATTCAGTGCTACTGGTAAACACATCGGATTGGAGCATCAACACAAATATCGCAAAAAAAGTTTGCGGTCTGTCTTAAAACAGCTGATCTGCAGAAAAACTTGTCTTTACGACGTAACTTAAAGTTGTTTTGATTGGCTCACATTTTACGGCCCTGTTAGTATTGACCAATGAACGAGCTCCTTACAATGTGATTTCGTTTCCGGTAAAGCAACGAATTTCCGTTTCCGGTTAAGCGACGAAATTTACAATCTACCGGCTGTCACTCCCCTAAAAATCAGATTAATCGGAGCATTTAGCGATTGTTAAAGGCTGAAATAGACAATGAAGTCTCTACTAGGAAGATTCATCTTTTTACTTTTGCTCGTTTTACCCACAACTTTGATGATCTTTGGGAACGGTTGGTATTCGAGAAATTCTGACAGATGTCACCTACGTGGCAATATTGAACTTTGAAATTTAAAGTTGTTTCCAAATTTTCTGTAACACATTGGATGTTGCTGATGGGTTTAGTTAATACGTTTAGAAGGTAACTTGATCAAAACATGTTGAAATTTGATAAATGGTCATGACAATAACTTTGAAGAGACAAAATTAACTTTGCACAAACTTGGATGATTGTTTGAAAGTGAATATGAAGTATTCTACAGGGTCATTGATATAAAATGTCACAATGTTGTAAGCAGGATTGGAAATTATACATGTTTTAATTTCAGTCCGACATATTGACTTTCTAAATGTTTGCAGTGGCGGATCTAATCCGAATCATATCTGATCAAAAATCGCTTTTTGACATTCGGATAACGCTCATTTTGATCAGAACTAGGTCCTATTCAAAAACCGGAGAAAAGTTATGTCAGCATTTCATCGTCCGATTGTTTAATTATCTTAAACGCTATCCCCAAAAAGCCTTATGATACCGATCAATGTACTATTTATTGGCGTGTATGATAAAAAATTCAAGACCAAAAAGTATTTCAAAAAGGTTTATAGGCAATGTTTTGCAACAACCCTCACCTGAACTGCTTTTGTTTACAATGACCCACCATTTAAAACCACATGACTAACGCGAGATCTCGCTCTCGGAATGCGGGTTTCCCTAAACTATGACGTAACGGTCTAAATATAAGAATTTTCGAAAATAAGAATTCAGAATAATTTTTTTTTTCATGTTGAGGACCCTTTCTGGCTTAATATAAAAACAACGAGTTAGAAAAAAATGATTTTATGAAAAAATAAATAAAATATGTCAGAAGCGTTCCGTGTAGTATTCGCACCAATAATGTTTGCTACTATGTTGGGTCTCTTATCATGGAGGACGAGATAAACCAAATTCTGCATGAAAGGAAATACCTTTTCCAACTGCGAGCGGAACAGGTCGAGATAATTAACAATGTTTTACATGGAAGGGACACTTTAGCAGTTTTGCCAACTGGATTTGGCAAAAGTATGGGTTACGTCGATCACGTGACTCGAGAGAAATTCGTAAACAAAGGCGGTCACGTGACAGTAAAGGATTTCCTAACTTCCGGTTTATTTTCTAACGAGATCTGGTCACGTGATTTACCAAAAAAATGGCCGCGAGTCGAAGCGACAATCGGGGGTTGTCGAGATACAAAAGCTAATACTCTTTTAGCAGGCCGATTTGAATTGAAATTTTAGGTCAGGTATGACAAAAAATGATTGATTGATCTATACCCTATAGAATTTTACCGAGTGTTGGATATAATACACATAAACAGACGATGAAATGCCGCCTAACTTTAGGCGCTGTTTTCTTGCCTTTTCAAATAGGACCTAGTTCTGATCAAAATGAGCGTTATCCGAATGTCAAAAAGCGATTTTTGATCAGATATGATTCGGATTATGGCGGATCAAGAGTTGGATCGAGGGGTCTTCTTCTTCTTCTTCCATTATCTGGCCTCCTTCGTCTTGTCGAAGATTATGCCAGTTTTGTGCGCTTATGACGAGCGGATTTCTTAAATTTTGATGAATTTGATATCCTCCCCCTCCCCCCTCCCTATATGCCCACCTCCCACTCGCTTGATTATTTTTTGTCCTGAGTGTCCATTCAAGATTTAAATATCTCGAATGTCTCAGCCTCGGCTTACTCAGGTGGGAGGGAATTCCAGTCTTTTACAGTTCTGTTAAAGAAGGACCATAAAGGGTCAATATAGCCTGGGAACATGCATACTCGCAGTACTTATCGCTTAAATATGTAAACCGGAAAGCCAACAAAATCACAAGAATTATTTTTATATTTTCTTAACTCAATATGTCACGCATCATCCTGTAAAACAACCAAGATGCTCCGTTTATTTCTGATATGACAGCAACTGATTCATTCATGCAAGGCGCATCTTGAATTTGTTTTATGGGATCTGGCATTATTTGTTAATTTTTTCGTGGCGGGAAGCGCAAGCTCATGTCACATGATCAAAATATTGACAACTTATTTTGTCAATACCAGAAGAGCGTAGATCTGTCAAAATCGCATTAATAGATCGGGATACAACAGGCAGGTGCAGCTTCTATTGATTTGCATTATGGTTACTTTTTTTCATCGATAACTAAAAATGGAAAATATTCACGATCAGTGAAGCCTAGACTTGTACGTACGAAAATACCCAACAGTAGGCGTGGACGTTTGTTTTCTTGCAAAATACTGTTTACCGCGAGATTCCATGTACTGCGAGTGCCCATGAAGTCAGTATAGACATAAAATCCAATCTTCCAATGTGGGGTGCCGAGCCCGGATAGCTCAGTCGGTTACGTCGGAGTCTGTCAATCCAGGGATCTCGAGTTCGAACCCCGGCTCGGCCAGTATCCATTCTGACATTTGACAAAAGTCATTTGTCTCTCACCAATGGGTGTGAATCATCTATGTGAGAGAGCAGCTGGAGGCTCGGTTTGGATATTGTGGTTGTACTGGTGCGAGAAATACCAGGAACCCACGGTTAGGTGCTCCAGCCGCTGCGATATGACCCTGGTAGTTGAAAACGGTGTAAAACCCCAATAAACTCAAACTCCAATGTGGGGTATTGCACTTTTGGAAAAGTAGATGAACATTTTCATGGCCCAACAACAAGTTATTTAGTTATGCAGATGATCCAATGGAAGGAGAAGGGGACGGTGAAGAAGACATCGAAGCTACTGTAGCTGATGAAGGAGTGGAAAATATGGAGGTAAAAGGAGAAAATGCTGATAATCATCATTTTCTTCTTTTATCTCAATGCTTTATTCCCATGCCTTTTCTTTAAGAGAGAATAAATCCAGTTCTTGTTTGGGAAATTCAAAGGGTTAAATCCTTACTCCTAAGGTCAAGATCAGGCGTAAATATATGTTTTACAAACATCTCATGTCAATCAACATTTGCAGGGCCGAACAACAAGTTAGTGAGTTATGCAGATGATCCAATGGAAGGAGAAGGGGATGGTGAAGAAGATGACGAAGCTACTGTAGCTGATGAAGGAGAAGAGGGGACGCAAGATGAGGGCGATCAAGCGGTAGTTGACTCGGATAAGGTGGGTATTTTACTAGTATAATTGCATCTTTTTAATCCTGAAAATGAATAAATGAATGGTGAAGAGGATGATGAAGCCACTGTTGCTGATGACGGAGAGGAAGGGACACAGGAGGATGATGATCAAGGCTTGAGCGGTAGTCGACTCTGATAAAGCCTCTCTTACAACCGGTAATACATGCTCCTGCGTGTGGTTTGCGTCTAAAACGTAGGCATAGTGAATGCGATGCACGATGTGCAATGTACGATTTTGGTGGACGCAACTAAGACACAGACTGCACGCAGCTAAGAATTGACCGGACAATTCTTTGAGCCTCTCTTTAAAGTCTTACAACCCATCAAGTGTCCTTAAAAATTGTTCGTTTTAAAAAATCTCTGAAGACGTACAATTTATAAAGACGCACAACGGGTTGTAAGAGAGGCTTAGTGGGTATTTTGGGCACTGTCTAGTTAAAAGTCGTCTTTAAAACTTAAATAGATTCGCAAATTTAGGACCTATAAACTATAAATTAATCCATTACCACACAATCACTCTTTTTGACTCCCCGGAAGATAATGGCTTTGGAAAACATTGTGGAAAATGAAGAAATTGCTTGTCACAAGCAATTTCTTCATTTCCCACAATATTTTCTACAGAAAAAGACCAAAAAATGTAAATTTTCATTCAGTTTTAATTGTCGTCTGCAACATCTTTGAATTTGGACAAGTCCAAAATTTTGTCGTTTGATAATGGGTTAAATTTTGCATTTTGAATAGCCTGTACCACCCTTTATCTGTAGCTATATATTATTTGATCCATTCCCACCCCTTGAAGCTTTTGGTGCCCATAAAGATAAAAAGCTTTGGAAAACATTGTGAAAAATGAAGAAATTGCTTGTGACAAGCAATTTTTCATGTGACAAGCAAATTTTTATGCCCCCACATTGATAGATCGGGGGCATATTGTTTTACGGTTGTCCATCTGTCTGTCCGTCTGTCTGTCAGTCAGTCCGAAACTTAACGTGAACATTGTCCTTTTCTCCAAAAGTATTCAACATACAAAGCTCAAATTTTGTATGTAACCTTCTTTCAATGATATCTATCTGTTCCATGCAATATGACCTTCCTCAAGGTCATCCATTAACCCTTATCAACCCTTTACTTGAAAACTTAACATGAAAACTTAACATGCAACTTAACATTGACCTTTTCGGGGGCATTTGTGTTTCACAAACACATCTTGTTCATTTTCCAGTTTCCTAAATGATTTCTACCCGGAAAGATAAAAAGAATGAAAAAATTGCATTCACTTGAAATAGTCGCCTGTAACATCTTTCAAATTGGAGTTACCGGTAACCAGTAGTCTAAAACTTTGCCATCTGGTATTCGGTTAACCCTTTCCCAAACAAGACCTGGTTTCGACGTCCCCAATAGAAAAGGCTTGGGAAAACATTAAAACAAAAGAAGAAACTGCTGATGACCAGCAGTTTCTCCTTTTGTCTCAATATTTTCTGTGCCATATTTTACACAAATCCTTTATTTAATAACATCAATTTTGTCATTTGTGGCAACTTCTAAAGTGGATCATCCGAAAATTTTGCCGTTCGGGAAAGGGTTAAAGCTTTGTTTATATTTTGACAGGGAGAAGGGGAGGAGGAGGAAGAAGTAGAAACTATCAAGCCTTCGCCTGATGCAGAGACCAACATTCTGTTTACACGACCAATCAACTCAAATGGTGAGCTTTCAGCTTTAGAAAATATTCCATCAAAGTAACCTTTTAGTTGATTTGAAAATTTTACAAAGCAATGGCATCTGTAGCATTGTTCTTACTCTTGCATAAATCTGGAGGTACAGTCAATCTTGCTCAAGCAACCACGTGCATTAAGCGACTTTTTGCTCGGAGCGACCACTCTCGGGTCCTCCCGATGAATTTCCTTCTTTAAATTGTTGCATTAAGCGTTTTTCGCTCGACGCGACCAGCGACCGGCCTATTTCGGGCCTACAATCAACGAGGTGTTACTTTAAGCGACCGTCTACAAAACAGATAATTGGCGAGAGGTGTTAACCGCAATAACAATCAATGCGAAAAGTGTTGAATTTACCCGATAATCCCCAATAATCCGCAAAGTTGTCACCTAAACAATCAATGACAATGGGTTTCTCGTATGCAAACTCTATTAACCAATGAAATCGTAGATACGGTGAGTTGCTTGTTTTTTAATCTGGGTTACTCTTTTTTCATTTCGAATAAAGTTCCCATAATATACACACTGAATTTGGATTTATGTACGCTGTGGTCATGTCTACTCCGAGGAAAGTTTTAAATCTAGACGACCGAGTTCGGGTTATTGAACTTTCGAAAACAAAAAGTGCACGAAAAATCGCGGAGGAATTGGGAGTGGGTAAAACCCAGATTCAGAACATTTTGAAACGGAAAGCTGATGTTTTGGAAGACGTGGAGAGTAACGTGAGTGGCGATCGCAAACGTGTCCGTCGTAAAACTGGGAACGAGGACGTTAATGACTTGGTTTTGCAATGGTTTAAGGACGCTTCTGCCCGAAGACTCCCAATATCAGGGCCCCTGTTAAGTGCACAGGCTCTTAAGTTTGCCGCAGATTTGGGCAATGAGACTTTTAAGGCGTCAACAGGCTGGCTAGCCTCCTTCCTGAAACGTCATAATATCGTGCTTGGTACCATGTCCGGAGAGCGTGGGGACGTAAACAAGACCACAGTCGAAGATTGGAAGAAGAAACTTCCTACTATCTGCGAAGGCTATTCTCCCGAAGACATCTTCAATATGGATGAGACTGGTCTATTTTTCCGGGATACGACTCGGAAATCTTACCATTTCAAAGGTTAGCACATTTTTGTTTTTTTGTTGTTCGATTAAATTTATGAAGAATAAAAAAATCAAACCACTATCGTAAATAACCCGTATATAAACAAAGGGAAATAACTGTGTTTACCAAAATTCATCGAAATGAAATTAAAATTTTGCCTAAACTGGTGAGATTTAGCCCTATTTTTGTAACTTAGCCACTTTAAATTGTCACAAAATGACTAAATTGACGTTTATACCATACACGATTGACAGCTATTCTGTAACTTTACCATAAATTAGCCGATCATATCGTCAATTGTTCACATTATAAATCGGCCACAAAAACCTTGTAAATCGAGCTTAATCTAGCTGTAGTTACCACATTTTGGTTACAATATCGAAACTCTTTCCCAAAGAAGACCTGGTTTTAACATCCTTATTTAAATAGGATTGCAAAAATATTGACACAAATGAAGAAAATGCTGCTGATCAGCAATTTCTCCATTTGTCTCAAAATTGTCAGTGCTGTAATGTGTACAAAATTCTTTGGTTCTAAAGTTATCATATTTTTTTATTCAGACTCTGAACTAGCTGGTGGTAAACGTTCCAAAGACAGAATAACAGTCTCATTATGTGCTTCAATGACTGGCGAGAAACTGAAGCCCCTTGTCATTGGTAAATCAGCAAATCCCAGATGCTTTAAACGGATCAAGCCTGAAAATCTTCCGGTTTTGTATAGGAACAATCGTAAAGCATGGATGACCACTGATTTAATGACTGAGTGGTTAAAACGGGTAGATCGTCAGATGAGGAACCAAAACAGAAACATCCTTCTCTTCTTGGATAATGCCCCGTCACACCCCCACCTTAATTTGACCAACATTAAGCTGGTGTTCCTACCAGCTAATACCACATCCCTTGCCCAACCCATGGACCAGGGTATCATCCAGACTCTTAAACTGAAATATCGAAAGAGACAGTTGCAATTCGTTCTTTCTCAGATGGAATCTACAGACCGATCAGGTTCTGACATCCTAAAGCAAATTTCTATTTTGGATGCTATCTATTGGATTAATGGGTCGTGGAGAGAGACCGACCCATCCACTATCCAAAAGTGTTTTGCTAAGTGTGGCTTTATTAGCTCACCTGAGCACGAAGTGCTCAAGGTGAGCTATTGTGGTCACTTTTTGTCCGTCGTCCGTCTGTCCGTCCGTCCGTCTGTCCGTCCGTCCGTCCGTCCGTCTGTCCACATTTTGGTGTTACCACTCTAGCACCCACAAATATTGACCAATCTTAACCAAACTTGGTCAAAACATGTATGACCATAAGTTCTCGGATGAGTTCGATTTTGGGTCAGATCGGACTAGGAAGTCCGGAGTTATGTGCCCTTGAATGTCAAAAATGACTTTGTTACCACTCTAGCATCTACAAATATTGACCAATCAAGACAAAACTTGGCCACAATGTTGATAACCATAAGATCTTGAATGAGTTTGATTTTGGGTCAGATCGGACTAAGAAGTCCAGAGTTATGCGCCCTTGAATGTCAAAAATGGCTAGTTTTGACTTTGTTACCACTCTAGCATCTACAAATATTGACCAGTCAAGACAAAACTTGGCCACAATGTTGGTAATTATAAGATCTTGGATGAGTTTGATTTTCAGTTTGATCGGAGCAGTAAGTCTGGAGTTATGTGCCCTTGAATTTGACAAAATTGCCGTTTTTGACTTTGTTTACACTGTAGCATCTACATTTATTGACCAATCAAGACAAAACTTGACAACAATGTTGGTTACTATAAGATCTTAGATGAGCATGAATTTCTGTGTGATTGGAGCTGGAAGTCTCGAGTTATGTGCCCTTGAATTTGACAAAATTGACGTTTTCCACTTTATTTACACTGTAGCATCTATATTTATTGACCAATCAAGACAAAACTTTGCCACAATGTTGCTGGCCATAAAATCCTACATGAGCTAAATTTTCAGCATGATTGGACAAGAGAAACCAGAGTTATTGGCCCTTCAATTTAATAAAATTACCGTTTTCGACTTTATTTTCACGCTAACAAACACAAATATCGACCAATCAAGACACAACTTGGTCAAAATGTTGGTGACCATAAGATCTTAAATGTTTTAATTTTTCAGATTGATCGGAGAAGAAAAACCAGAGTTGTGTGCCCTTGACGGTGACAAAATTGCCGTTTTCTTCTATGTTTTCACTAAAACAGCAATAAATATTGACCAATGAAAAAAGAACCTTGGACATAATGTTGCACTCTCTTGCACACGGTTCATTCATTACATTCACCTCTGTAGTTGCCTCAGAGAGTATTGCGTCATCATCTGCTATATTACGTCACTTTCTATCACATCAAAACGGCAATAACAAATAATTTTTCTTTTCCAAAGTCCAAAATATGTCATACTTCACGTTGCTTAAAATTTAATATCATTTTCCAACGAAAATAATTTAATTTTTTTAGATTGATGTCATTCATTCAAATTTTCTGTACGTTTCATTCTGATAGGGAACGATTTTATCCAGCTAACCGTGACGTATTTCGGACAAACAATAGTATTTCGTAAGTGTTGTTATAAAATCTCACAACTACGACTTGATTCAAGCCGTAAATGCGATATTATATAACAACACTGACGATCTATCAAAACAAAACGTAAACCTAGTCTATTTTTAGCACAAAATTCCTGCCATTGGTAAGGAGGCTTGAGAAAATAGTTCCATTGTATATGGGTTATTTCATCAGTTGTAGTACCTTTCAAATGTAACCAGAATCATCATTTCTTTGTCTACTTTTTTATGTTACAAATGAAACAGTTAAACAGCAATACTACACGTTTTCCTCGGTTTGACAAGATTCTTGTCATTCATACGCCCAGGCCATTGCAGAGATGTATGTGAGAGTAACAAACGACAACTCTGCTCGGAGATTGATAATGTTGATGAGAATATCTTCATCAGAACAGAGTAATGTGCCTTTGACTGTGACAGAATTGTTTTCTTCAACTTTGTTTTTACTGTAACAGCCACAAATATTAATAATTTAAGATTACGAATGCAGTTTTCAGTTGGATCATGATCTCACATATTAAATCATGTCTTCTTGAACTTGACAACATTGGGACTTTCATTCTAACTAGGTTCAGGTGAGCGATTAAGGACCATCATGGTCCTCTTGTTGATGTTAATTCTAGTGTTGAAACCCCAGTGAGTGATAGCGGAGAGAGTGAAATGATTGATGAGGATGATGTGCCTCTGTCCGTGTTGAAAATGTCGAAAGAGTTGTTTGGGGTTGAATTCACAGAACTTGCTTCTGTGGATGTGACTGTTCCAGTATGCGACACAATTGACTCTACCTTTGATTGGGATGAGGATGCACATTCTCTTTTGGCTTCACTCAGGGACGACAATACTGATTGTCATGGGGATGATGATGATGATGATGATGATGGTGGTGGTGAAACAGAGACAAAGTGTGTTTCAACTAATGAAGCTCATGACATGATAGACAAACTTAAGTTCTTTGCAATACAAAATGGTCAGGAACTAATGCTAGAAAAAGTTATGGAGTTACAGGACATTTTCATATCAACAAGAATTGAAGTTAACTCAAAACAGACTAAGATCAGTGATTTCTTTAACAAGAAATAATTGAACTTGGTCTGTTTTGAGTGACTAAATTCTTAAAATTGTATACATGTATGTACATGTATATTGTAAACTGTGTGTCTTCATCTTCCATGTAAATAACAGAAATAATTAGAAAAAAATATAATGTAAAAAAAAATAAATGTTTTACTTTTTGTTGAAAAGGTGTCAGTGAGAAAGAGTAAGAAAGATAGAGAAAAGCTACTGAAGCAATTTTTGGTATGAGACTGGTCGGTATCCCTCATGATCTTCACAATCATCTGAAAAGTAAGACCTTGTATTAAGAGACCGTTTTATTAAGAGACCACTTTTGGGATTCCCCCAGGGTGGTCTCTTAATACAAGATTGACTGTACATTAATTTTACAGCATACAGCAATATTTGTGAAAATAAATTAACTGATTATCCCATTCCTGCCCAGTGACACCTTTTGATGCCCCACAAGATAAAGGCTTTGAAAACTATTGCGGAAAATGAAGGAATTGCTTGTGACAAACAATTCCTTTATTATACCCCCCACAACAAAGTTATGGGGGGTATACTGGATTCAGGTTGTCCGTCCGTCTGTCCGTGGACATAATTTTGTGTCCTCTTCTCCTCCCACAGTTTTTGACCGATTTTGCTGAAATTTTAGCAGGTTGTTTCTTATCATATGAAGTTGTGCACCTGCAATTTTCATCTTGATCCAGGCAGTAGTTTCAGAGTTATGCCACTTTTGAACTTTAGCACTTTTTCAGTGACAACACGCTAGTGGGGGGTATTTGTCCGCTTTGCGATAGTTCTAGTTTTCCACAGTGTTTTCTACACAGAAAGACCAAAAAATGAAGAAAAAAAATGCCATCGGATAATGGGTTATTTATGTGCCATGTTTTCAGATTTGCCATCTGGTCAGGTTGTGAGGTTCCTTGTAGGATTCAAGAATAATGGAGAGAAAGATTTCACTGTACAAAGCATGGAAACATCCTTCAGATACCCACAGGATTACTCTTTCTACATCCAGAATGTAAGTTTTAACCTTTCCCAAATGACAGTTTTGAATTTTTGATGGGTCCAAATTCAAAGCTACTATACGAGGGGTGATCCAAAAGTTCGTAAAATGGGTTAATAAAATTTCAGGAGTGTTGACTATCAAAACAAAAGTTATACAGTCATTAAGTGTGACATCTTTACAAAAAACATGGAAATTTTTAATTGTGTACATGTAACAGTTTTTGAACAGTGATGAATTTTATACAAAGACCATGCGCGAGGCGGGGGAGCAAGAACGTCAAATACGACGTCATCTTCACACGATTATGAACCCTTACTTTTAAAGGCCCTATTTACTCTAATACTATTCCCTGCCTGAAATATACTTGTGCTGAAATCGGTCTCATACTTTTTTGAATCGGAATGTTGAACAATTTTCAGTGTTGCTGTTTTAAGATCGGCCTACTATCAAATCGAAGCCTATGCCTGTTTATCCCATTTCTGACGTCGCTAATCGGGTTGTGGCTGATAGCAAGACTATCTCTGCATCCATTATCCGCTATTACAGTTCGAATCTCGAGTGTAACTTACACACAATTTCTCTACAGCACCTTATACTCGTTTTCTTTAATATTTTAAACGTCTGCGTTGGTGAATGACTAAGATCGAGGCAGAATTTTATGCCTAACCGATATTCTAATTAAGTTCTGACGTCATGTCGCATTTCCCTTGGTTTGTTCTATCTTATAGAAAATGTAGTGTTTTCGTAGCAACTTCTACAACAACATATCAAACTTGACGTAAGGATGTCATACTAGTGTAATAATAATTTGCGTCAGAATATTCTAGCTGAAATTAAAGAAAATTCGATTTAATCAACGACAATGTATTATCTTTTTGTGCTCCCCCGCCTAGGCGTACCTGCGTTACTATGGTAACACAGTTTACGGGCACTAAATTTTGTTTGGTAAATCTTTTCATTTTGATAGAGTCTATAGATCTTAAACTAAGTTATTACTAATTTATACAGTGTCTAAGCTAGTAATATGGAAGTAATGGGTCCATTTTACGAACTTTTGGATCACCCCTCGTAGACAACAAAATTGATGTTAAAAAGGGAAGGGTTTGTGTAATTATAGCACTGAAAATATTGAGACAGAAGGAGAAAATGCTGATTATCAGCATTTTCTTCTTTTGTTTCAATGTTTCCCAAGCCCTTTGAATGAGACGTCAATACAAGGTCTTGTTTGGGAGATGGTTAACTTCTCTGAACAGTAAATACTTGGATTGTCACAGATGCAAAATGAGTGTATTAAAAGATTGGATTTGATTATGATATAGCAAAGAAAATATTGGAGCAAAATGAGAAAATACTGATAATCAGCATTTTCTCCTTTTGCCTCAATGTTTTTCCAAGCCTCTGATATTTTGGAAATGATTAACTACTGATCTTAGATCATGTTTGGTTTATCAACTTAGATGGGCAAAAGATAACTTTGATCTTGGTCAAAGGGAAAGAACTCGAGATTAAAATTGTTCTGAAGGTAAAGAATCACACAGGATTTTTCAACCATATTGAGGGCGCGGCCTTAGCGCAGTTGGTAGCGCATCTGACCTTCATTCGAGAGGTCCCGGGTTTGATACCCGGCCGCGGCTAAAACCCTTTCGGACAAAATTGTCACCCACCAATGGGTTTGAAATCGTTTACCTAAGTGGGCGAGCAGCTGGTGGCTCGGTAAGGGTGTTGTGGTAGTACTGGTTTGAGAAACAGCAGGAATCCATGGGTAGGTGCTCCAGCCGCCGCGATATGACCCTGGTAGTTGAAAACTGCATAAAACCCCCAATAAACTCAAACTCAACCTATTGCATATATAAATTACCATAAATTTATCAATGTTTCTAAATGATGACAACTATTTACAATTATCATAGATCTGAGAAAGTAGTTGAAGTTACAAAAGAGCAGAGCTCCAGATAAGAGGGAATAAAGACTTTCTAACTTTTTTTAGCTCACCTGAGCACGAAGTGCTCATGGGGAGCTATTGTGGTCACTCACCGTCCGTCTGTCCGTCTGTCCGTTCACATTTCTTTAAACATCTTCTCCTCCTAAACCATTTGGTCAATTTCAACCAAACTTGGCAGGAATGTTCCTTGGTGACCCTTTTCAAAATTTGTTCGTGAATTTTTGATTAGTCAAAAAATGTGGGCGTGGCAGGGCGTGGCTTATCGGACTTAGAGAAATCCTAAGAAAATTCTTTAAAAATCAACCATTGGCCCAATTTGAACTTAACTTGGCAGAAATGTTCCTTGGGTGAACCTTTTCAAAACTTGTTTGCAAATTTTTGATTCGTCAAAAAAAGTGGGCGTGGCAGGGCATGGCTTATCGGACGTAGAGAAATCCTAAGAAAATTCTTTAAAAATCAACCATTGCCCCAATTTGAACCAAACTTGGCAGAAATGTTCCTTAGGTGACTCTCTTCAAATTTTTTTTGTGAATTTTTTATTCGTCAGGAAAAGTGGGCGTGGTAGGGCGTGACTTATATGACTTAGAGAAATTCTAAGAAAATTCCTTAAAAATCAACCATTTGGTCAATTTTGACCAAACTTGGCAGAAATGTTCCTTGGGTGACCCTTTTTAAAACTTGTTCGCAAATTTTTGATTCATCAAAAAATGTGGGCGTGGCAGGGCGTGGCTTATCGGACTTAAAGAAATCCTAAGAAAATTCCTTAAAAATCAACCATTTGCCCAATTTGAACCAAACTTGGCAGAAATGTTTTTTGATTCGTCAGAAAAAGTGGGCGTGGCTTCTCAGGCTTAGAGAAATTCTAAGAAAATTCCTTAAAAATCAACCATAAGCCCAATTTGAACAGAACTTTGCAGTAATGTTACCTTAGTGACTCTTTTCAAAACTTGTTCGCAAATTTTTGATTCGTCAGAAAAAGTGGGCGTGGCAGGACATGTCTTATCGGACTTAGAGAAATCCTAAGAAAATTCTTCAAAAATCAATTGTTGGCCCAATTTGAACCAAACTTTACAGAAATGTTCTTTGGGTGACTCTTTTTAAAAAATTTTTGCGAATTTTGAATTGTCAGATAAAGCAGGCGTGGCTTATCGAAGTTAGAGATACCGTAAGAAAATTCTTCAATAAAAAACACAATGGGCCAATTTGAACGAAATTATCAAGAATTTTCCTGGAGTGACTCTTTTAAAAATGCGTACACAAATTTTCTTAGTTGTCTAAAAATGTGGGTTTGGCAGGGTAGGGTTATCAGACTTAGAGAAATCATAAGAAAACTCTTAAAAAATCAAGCATCGGGCCAATTTGAACCAAACTTGGCAACAATGTTCCTTGAGTGACCCTTTTCAAAATTTGTTCACAAATTTTTGATTTGTAAAAAAAGCGGGCGTGTCACAAACTTCTTTCAGGTAAGCGATATAGGGCCATTCTGGCCCTCTTGTATTTCAAATCCAAACCCTATGTTGTGGGTACTCATTTGAATCGTCTCAGCGAGACGATACAAATGAGTACCCATAATAAAGGGTTTGATGAACAATAACAGAATTATTGCAGTTTAAAAAGTCATCACCCCCTCTTATCTGGAGCTCTTAAAGATGACAATATTTCTATTCCAGTTTACTGCTGCTATGTACAATCAAGCTGTTGAATCGAAGAAGGAAGCTTCATTCGAGTATGGTTTTACTCCGAGTGAATCGTTCAGCTCACGACCATTTGGATTGACTATCCTGCTGAACTATGTTGACTCCGTAAGTATTCATAGCTACACAAAGACTATTCAGGTACTAAACAACAAAGTTTAAGGCTTGTCCAAAGTGAAAGGAGTTGCAGACGACTATTTCAGTGTGATGAAATTTTGAAATATTACACCTTTTGGAATGGAAGTATTGTGGGAAATGAAGAAATTGCTTGTCACAAGCAATTTCCTCATTTTCCACAATGTTTTCCAAAGCCGTTTTATTTTGGGAAGTAAAAAAGAGTCATTGTGTGGTAATGGACTATTCAAATGTGTATACACAACATAGGGATCTACCATTTGTACTGAAAATAAGGAAATGTAGAACATGTTTTGTTTCCTTTCATCTGTTGCTCTATTTCAAAGCAAATTCTTGTTTCGGCAATAAACAGCAGTGACATGCTTTATAGTATGTTTACTTCCTGAATATTGCTAAAGTAATGTGATGTTGTTTGAGCCATAAGACAACATGTTTGTTTCAAGGTATAGAAAACATCGCACAGCAATGAGCATTAAATTTATAAAAGTTTAAAATCAACTTGTAGGTAAAGTGTTTTGAATGAAAAAATAATACATGTCCAAAATCTACTACAATGAATAGCAATAAACAGCAGTGACATGCTTTATAGCATGTTTACTTCCTGAATATTGCTAAAGTAATGTGATGTTGTTTGAGCTTTAAGACAACATGTTTGTTTTAAAGTATAGAAAGCATCACACAGCATTAAATAAAGTTTAAAAGCAACTGGTAGGTCAAGAGTTTTGAATGAAAAATAATACATGTAACATGTCCAAAACAGTCTTCACGACAAACTTTTAAAAGTACTAGCCAGTCGGGCTACCAAGATCTGAAGTCTTACTAGCCCGAATGAGCTTTTACTAGCCCGAAAAATATTCTCATCTCGGAGTTTTTTTCTTATACTTGTGGAAATCGGGCATATTGGGAGAATACACTGTTTTCTCTCAAATTGGGAATGTTTGTTTCATCAATGATAGACCACACAAAAAATACTTCTGTTTTAATTGCTATCAAGATAACATTATGATGAGTATTTTCCTCTTTACTCTTTAAAAAGTGTAGACTGCTTGAAAGCAGTTGTATAGATCTAATGACAAAATAGATGTTAATAGGAGGTGCTTTTTATAGAATCAAACACAGAAAATTTTGAGACAAACAGAGGAAATTCTGTTATTTACTTTTCTTCTCTTGCCCAATGATTTTAAAGATTTTCTAACAAGGTTATTGAAACTTATTGGACTTATTTGGAAAACTTTAATGTTTTTGTTTCCAAAAAATGGATATATCTAGATTTGTCTAATGAGAATTTCAATTAAAAAGGGTAAGCAGAAAGGTGAGTTTGATTCTATAATACCTTGTTCAATTATATTTGGGATTAAAAAAAAGATTTTCTGAAAAAAAAAAAATAGTTTGCATCAAATATGAAAACAAAAAATACTAAATGTAGTACCATTAACACATTTAAAAGAGAAAGAAAAAACGGGTAAAGGGTGAAGTAAAGCTAATAAAATTCAATAGCGTTTATACGAAATAAGCCAACAATGGAAAAACCCATAATCTATTTTTTGCACAGGTGTTCAACTTGGGGTCAACTGGCAAATTTCGTACACTTTAGAAAATACTTTACTAAACTGTTTAACCCTTTCGCAATCTAGACCTGGTTTTGATGTTGCTTTGGAAAACGATACGATGATGAAACACATCCTACTTATAATATTTCAATCAATCTGTAATTCTATAAACGTTAAAACAATTAATTCCTTTGTTTAACCCTTTCCAAAACTACTTAAATATAGTGTGGTCAAATACATAAATATTTCAAACACTTCTTTATTTTGCCTCAATATTTCCCCAAAAGGTTTGAATTAAGAACGTCAGTATACCATAAATTGTGGAAAAATATAACAGGAGATAATAATGAATATAAACCCAACACCAGACAGCAAAATTTTACACTGTTCCAATTTGTAAGGTGTTGCATACAACTATTTCAAGTTGATGAAATTTTAGAAATCTTTCCAACTTGGGTTAGAAAACATTGTTGAAAAATGAAAAAAAAAAATACTTGTTACAAGCAATTTCTTTATTGTCCACAATGATTTCCAAAGCCTTTATCTTTTGGGGAGTCAGAAAGAGTCAATGTGTGAGAATGGGTTAAGGATTGTGTACAACATAGAAAGGAATATATTGAGACAAAGGGTGAAAATGCTGTTTATAACCATTATCTCATTTTGCCTCGATGTGTTTCCGAAAAGTTTGCATTAGGGAATTCCATAACTTTATGGACAAATATTGCAGGAGACAATATGGGTGTTGATAGTGGATTGTATGGAAAATAGCAAGAACAATATTGAGACAAACAGGGAAAATGCAGGTTATAAACATTTTCTCATTTTGCCTCAATGTTTCCTGAAAAGCTTGCAGTATAGTTGGACGCTACAACCAGGATTTGTTTGGGAAATGGTTCAATATAAGGAAAGTATTCTAACAAAAAGGATACTAATTATCAGCATTTCTTCAATAAAGATGTTGATAAAGAAAGGAATTCTGTGTAAAATAGCACACACTATTGAGGCAAAAGAAGATAATGCTGATTACAACAATTTTCTTCATTTGCCTCAATGTTTTCTCAATCATTTAGCTTAAGGGAGATAGAAAACGAGTCTTGTTTTGAATATGGTTAGGTATAAAGATAATATACCATATTTTATATAAAACATATATAATTTTGTTGTATAGAGGGGCAGGGATGAAATCAAATGAAAAAAGATAAATAAAGTAAAATCGAAGAGAACAAGGCTATAAACTACAAAATATATCTTTGAATAGGGGATACCTTAAACGTGAGAAAAAAGGGGGAACATTAGTTTATCAGCATTTTCAGCATTTTTCATTATTCTTCCATTTTTCCATGTATAGTTCCAATTAACCCTTTCCCAAACGTCAAAATTTCAAATCATTCAAATTTGAAAAATAAAGATTAGCGCTGGCTACAATATACATGTGATAAATCAATTATTGGCAATGCCATATATTGGAACAAAAACAAAGGAAATTTCGTACAAGTTATTTAGAATACACCCCCAGAGTGTCCGAAAAAGATAAAGCCAGTGTGCTCTACTAGAGGCCTATAGATAAGAGTTCTAAAAATAGCTCATCGCAGTATTTCGTATAAAAGCTATTGAGCTCCAAGTAACAAAGAGTTAAAAGATTGATCAATGGTGCATGAAAGGTAAGGATCATAATGTCATGTAAAAGTCGGGTTCTAGGTCAACTCGTCTGTAACTCTAACACAAAGAAATCTGTATCTATTTATAGACTTATTCAAAACTTTTACACATCAAGATGTTATTTCTATTGATGGACATTTTATTTGTTTAATTCTAAAGGTAAGAATTTGTTTAAACCATACTCCTGTTTGCCATGAACAATCTGTAGATGGCTGGTTTGTCACGACTTTTTTCTCCATGATGGTTAACCGTTTAACCTTTCCAAAACAAACTTCAATGATCGTAAATGTAAAGATTTGTACAAATTATTGATATGAAAATACTTAGGCCTAAGGAGAATATGCTGGTTATCACCATTTTCTTTGTTTGCATCAATATTTATTGTTTTTCAACACCAATAAGGACTTCACAAGTAGGTCTTGGAAAGAGTTAGCTAGTCTACAAACTGTCGGCATTTTCCGGAAATCTACAGATGGAAAACAAGAATTCTGACCTATATTTCTGTTTTTAAAATTGGACTATAAACACGAAATTTGATCAAATGAATACACTCGCATGATTAATCAACACTTTTATTAGTTGAAAGAGAAAACTGTACTGGAAATTAACAGTCACTTTCACAACTTTTCAATAGCCAGTCGGACTAGCAGCGTAGTGATATTTACTAGCCCGAGTCAAATTTTACTAGCCTCGGGCTTCGGACTACTGGCCAAATTCGCAGACTGCCAAAATCTACTACAATGGATAGCAATAAACAGCAGTGACATGCTTACTACCTGAATATTGTTTGATAAAACTGGGATTTGTTTGAGCCATAAGAGTTAAGACAACATATGTTCTGTTTTAACCCTTTCCCAAACGCCAAATTTTTGGGGTAGTCTTATACAAAAGCTGCTGCAGACGACAAAATGGATGTTAATTATAGATTGAAATTGTGTGTGATATAGCTCAGAAAATATTGAGGCAAAAGGAGAAACTGCTGGTTATCAGCAGTTTCTTCTTTTGTCTCATTTTTTTCCCAAACTTTTTCTAACAGCGATGTGAAAACCAGGTCTTGTTTGGGAAAGGGTTAAGGTATAGAAAAATCTCTACGTCACATAGAATTATATGAAATTAAAAGCAACTGATTAGTAAAAAGAAAATTGAATGTTGGGTCCATACCATCCAATGTCTAAGATGGGTTTTGCAATAAACAGCAGTGGCGTGCATTATATCATGTTTACTTCCTGAATATTGCTAAATTAAACTGAGGTTGTTTGAGCCTTTGGATGATATGTTTGTTTAAAGGTATAGAAAACCTCAAACAGTCCAAAAATATTATTTTATGCACCCGCATTGACAGATTTTGAGCCGCGGCCTTAGCACAGTTGGTAGCGCATCTGCCTCTCACGCAAGAGGTCCAGGATTTGATACCCAGCTGCGATGAGTTCCCTTTCTGACAAATATGTTGCCCATCAATGGTTTGATATCGTGAACCTATGTGGGCCGACAGCTGGAGGCTCGGTTAGGGTGTATAAGAAACACCAGGAATCCATGGTTAGGTGCTCCAGCCAGCGCGATATGACCATAGCAGTTCAAAACGGCATAAAACCCCAATAAACTTGAAAGATTCGGGACATATTGATTTACTCACGTCGGACTGTCTGTCATTCCGAAAAATTAACATTAGCATTTTCATGCGCATTTGTGTTTCAGAAACATATCTTGTTTTGAATATTCTAAGTTGAAATACTTGTACCATGTAAACAAAAAAGATAATTATTGAAGTGAATTTCTTGCCAGAAATAATGATTTGAATAAGTGTATATGATGTGTTTATGAAAAAGTAATGGTCTTGAAATGTAGACAGATGATAGACAGATGAACAATTTTAAAGCTATTTTCCTGTGATATTTATATATATAGGGGGCATAATAGTGCACAAATACACTGAACAGATGTTCTAAACCGCCACTTTTCAGAACAGATTTTTTGGTGTAAATGAAAAACGAAAAGTACGTTTGAAACAATATTATGCACCTTAGATTTTGTGATCACTACCTATCGATTTAACGCGGTAAAATCAAATTCAGAACAAAAACTTTTTGTGTAAAGAGGCTTTGATATAAAACCGTTTTTGCACGTGGCGCACGATGTGATGAGTTAAATTGCACATTTACTTTAGCATTACTTCATATTGATCTGACATACCGATTTTTTAAAGAAAATGCAACTCAAAGGGCCGGATGTCCTTCAGTGATATGGGTCATACTGTGGGGCTTATCAGAAGTGACGTCAATATGAATAAGGCATGTACCCTTTTCAGTGACGTATGCATGTTTCAAAAGGTAGCTCGTGATACTGCTAAATGCATTAACTGTTTTCCGATTGCCTTCTGTATTGCGAATTTTACGGACACCAAACCGTGTCAAAGTGCACCACAGAGCATGGCCTTCAGAGTCCACCATACAAAACATTATTAGTTCACATGTACATTTTCTGACAGATGACATGTCTCTTTCACGAATTTAGCATGTTACTAATGGATGTCTGACGTGTGTATGCTAATAGAGAGGATTAAAATTTTTATTTACAAACTGCATTTTAGTGTTCTTTTGGCGCGTATTATATTCCATAAAACACAATAAAGCATTCAAAAGTGATGATATGCTGACATTATTGTTAAATGCATTGGTTATTTTCATGTTGCTTCTTTCTAACGAGTAATATGGCCCCAAAAACCTTGTCAAAATGCACCTCAGATCATGATCCGTACAGTGTACCATACAAATTATTGTTATTCCAAATGTACCTTTCTTGACGAAAGACATGACTTATGAATCGGTTAGGCATATCATTGATAGATCCTTGACGCCTGCATGCTTCTGGAGAGGATACAAAGTTATGTTTACAACCTGGATTTTTTGTTCTTTTTATAGCACGTATTGTATTCCGTAGAACGCCATTAAAGAATTCATAAGTGAGGACTGACCGACATTTTTGTTAACAGTCAACAAACATCACTCAGATTTGATGTGCAGATTAATTCAGATCGGAGAAATGTCTAATGTAATCACAAGACGTTACATTAAGTTTTGGCACAAATGCCAGGCAACCGGAAGTGTGGCAGACATACCTAGGCTACTGAAACGTCTGGAATAACACCTTAGTACTTCCCAGATAGCTGCAACTGAATGATGGCTCGTTGTCAATCAGAGTTATTGACGCAGAGTAATGTCACATCCCGTACTTACAGTTTACCTTTTTGATGTGAAAATGTAGACGTGACAGTGACCCTTTTCTATTTTCGATTTAGTCATGTTATTGTAAAAAGGCATCAATGAAATTTTGACATCTTCTGTGAAAATGGTTAATCTTTATTATTTGAAAATTTCAAGCCCTTACCTAAAATATTAATGTAGATATATAAAGTTACATGCCATGGCGGTTTAGAAGATCTGTTCAGTGTAGTTATGTTTAATGGAGAAGTGACAGATTCTAAAAGATTACACATCTAAGTGGAAGAGCTTTTGATAAGTGCATGTTAAAAACAAAGCAAAAATATCTAATAAGGCCATTCAAATGCATAAAGTATTTAGTTTATCCAAGCATTGATTAGACAAATATGGAAATGAAGTACGGTAAATGAGAAAAAAAAGATTACAGACAATTATATATTATGCAAGTTTCTGCCATTGCAGTGCATGGAGATAACACATGCAATGGAAGAAAATTTGCTAGATTCACCGAGGTTTTTAGAGCCAGAAATTGGATTCCAACTTCCTGGAACATTGGGACCTCAACACTTGCTACTTAGTCTCATCAATCTTGTGTTATGGCCCCCAGGGGTCTTGCTTCCAATTTTTGTTTGGGGCCAGGGGCCAGTGAAATTGGGAAAAATAGCAACGTTTGTACTTAAATTGGGAAAAACTAAAACAAGTTTGTATTCATACTGTCACTCAGTTTCAGCTGCAAATTAGACTGTAGTGATGTAAAATGCATTTGTACATACCCTTATTTAAGAATCTACTCTAAAACTGTTTTCAAAATGTTTGTAAATGAAGATGAGGCTCTAACATGGGGCATTCTTGGTCTTCATTGGGAATTTTCACCAGAGAATTGGGAAAAAAAGATACTTTTTGCCATTGGGTATGGGGCCCAATAACGGCCCCAAATTTTTGCAAACGAGACCCCTGGCCCCAGTCGTCCGTCTGCGCATTTCCTCCTACAGTTTTGATCAGAATTTGATCAAACTTGCCACAATGAATCTCAATGGTGTCTAGTTGTGCACACCGCTTACCGAATTCAGATAACTCTTTTTGTTCTTGCATTATCTGCCCTTGAATGAAAAAAAATGCCCATTTTACTGACAAGCCCCTCTCGGGCGTATATGCGCCGCTCTGCAAATATCTTGTTTAATCCTTTCCCAAACATAACCTGGTTTTGACATCCCTAATAGAAAAGGCTTTGGAAAACATTGAAACAAAAAAAGAAACTGCTGATATCAGCAGTTTCTCCTTTTGTCTCAATATTTTCTGTGCCATATTTTACACAAATCCTATCTTTAATAACATCCATTTCGTCATTTGTTTTTGAAGTTGATCACTCTAAAATTTTGTCGTTTGGGAAAGGGTTAATAATTTTAGAACCCATTTCCAAACAATGACTCCTTATGACTTACCTGGATATTGGATTAGTAAACCTTGCAGGAAAAGAAGAAAAATGCTGTTGATCAGCATTTTCTCCTTTTCCCCCCAATTTTTTCTGAGGTTGACATGTAAATCTTCACAGTATTTGTCCAAATGTAGTGTTTCTACATGCTTGTTCACATCTCTTTGTCTTTATTTTCGCACCAGGGTTCATCTGTGTCTGTGGCAAATAAATTGTCACCCACCAATGGGTTTGAAATCGTTAACCTAAGTGGGCGAGCAGCTGGAGGCTCGGTAAGGGTGTTGTGGTAGTACTGGTTTGAGAAACAACAGGAATCCATGGGTAGGTGCTCCAGCCGCCGCGATATGACCTTGGTAGTTGAAAACTGCGTAAAACCCCAATAAACTCAAACTAAACTCTGTGGCAAATATCCGTTTTGACAAAATTGTCTCCCACCAATGGTTTGATACTAACCTATGTGGACGAGCATCTGAAGGCTTGGTATGGATGTTGTGCAGGTGCTGGTAAGACATGAAACCATGTTTAGGTGTTCCAGCCATCGGGATATGAGCGTAGCAGTTGAGAGGCGTTAAACCCCAATCAATCTATCTATCTCATAATCTGTATGATTGTACTTTTGCAGGACGGTGCGGTGTTCCAGAGTGCTGTATTTAATGAGACCATCAATGTTGTTGAACCGGATGAGGGTTTGGACGGGGAGACATTCTTCTTGTACATTTTCTTGGCTGCCCTGGTTGTGCTGGTTTTGTTTGGTCTACAACAGTTATTCAAGACATTCGGAGTAAGTATCGATTGTCCTGTGAATCCATTCTGACATTTGACAAAAGTCATTTGTCTCTCACCAATGGGTGTGAATCATCTATGTGAGAGAGCAGCTGGAGGCTCGGTTTGGATATGTGGTTGTACTGGTGCGAGAAATACCAGGAACCCATGGTTAGGTGCTCCAGCCGCCACAATATGACCCTAGTAGTTGAAAACGGCGTAAAATCCCAATAAACTCAAACTCATACAAAAGTTAACCCATTACCAAACAACAAAATTTCAACTTTTTCAAATTCAAAGATGTTGCAGACGACAAATTAAAATGAAAGAAAAAGAACATTTTTGAATCATTTTGTATGGAAAATATTGTGGGAAATGAAGAAATTGCTTGTCACAAGCAATTTCTTCATTTTCCACAATGTTTTTCACAGCCAGTTTCTTGTGGGGAGTCAAAAAGAGTCACTGTGTGGTAATGGGTTAAAGCTGTAGAGATAGTTTCGTAAAGTTAGTACATCAAAAATTGCAAAATCTGATTTTGACAGAAGGATCAATACAGAACATAAACAAACTGATATAGATTATTAATGATTCCCAAAATGTTCTGCCCTTGGTACATTGAAAGTTCATGCAAAATTTCCATTTGATCTGAACCATATAGAAAATGTTGTATAACTTCAAAGTAAAAATTAACTTCTCGTGTCAATCTACCCCACCCACTTTGTTAGCCATTATCTGCAAAAATAAGCCCTTATCAGATTCTTTACATACAAATTAAAGATATTAACGATCTGGAACCATAAAAGACGCTTTTGAAAATACAAAAAGTATTGTTATATATTATTTCTATGATATAAGACGGAGGTAAAATGAAACTTAAAACAATTTTTACCGATGTGTTGGAATTTTATATAATTTTTTAGTTATTGACCCCCTTTTACAAAAATGGCGGGAGAGTGGGAAGCACCAGCTCTGTAAATCTCATTTTTTTTTTCCATAAGATGATAATATCTGACATTTTTCAGCTTGTATGCTACAACAGATATGTATGTAACATAAATAAGCTAAATATAAAACTATGAAAAACAAAATTGAGAAAAAAACACTTGATTATACATAAGGTTTATGATTTTGCGACTGTATTTTTTCAATGTTGAAGAAAAATGAACATTTTTCTTTGATCTGTAATTTTTGTAATATTGACTGGCAGGGTATGAGACCTACATCAAAATTATCTCTAATCTATACTTATGCAAATAAAACAAGAATGGGAAAAAGTTACCGTTACAATTTGGTTTTTTATGAATTCAAACTTAGTAGGGGTGCATAAAACAAGGACAAAATTATCCAAAATAGGTCATTCAATTCCATCAAATATTTGTAAGGTCAAATGTAACAAGACCTTATTTTTTTATAGTAATTTATATAGAGAACTTATCAAATATTCATTGCCACATTTCCCTGTAGTTACTACATAAATTATTGTGAACAAAACAAGGACATCATATACATGGGTGGGGAATCATGTGACACTAAATTTCAGAAGATTGTCAATAATTTTGTTAAAACTTGACCAATTTGAAATCGGTTAGAAACAGAAAAAGTGTAAAACGCCCGATATCAGATGTGTGGTAACTCTTTCAAAAACCAACTGATAAAAACGTTATTGACTACCAAATTAAGTTTTGGTTGGTCGTCTTTAACTTTCATATCAGCTGATTTTTCAAAGATTATCCTTGGCATTCAACAAAGTCATGGAGTGTTCCCGCTTTCTCTGCTTAAACTCTTCTTTTCAAATCAGTCATCTTTTGACAGAATTGTTGGATAATATCGAAAATATTATGTCAGGTGATTCCCCGCCATGATATAAGATTCGTGGGGTGGAAGAGGGTTGAAATTGGTGTCATGTACTACAGTATTAGAACGCCTTTATCAATCAAATTAAGCTTATCTTACATGAACATTTATGTTTGATGACAGGGTCTTTACTTACCTATATTCCTTTAATTAACGATATTATGGCACATGTTTACAAATTTACCCTTGTGAAAAACGCATTAGCAAAGCCATAACTACTTTAAATTTGCATGTGATGGTTCGAATCTTGCAGGTCCCTTACACCTTCAAGATTTGGTTTAAACATATTTTATTTATATCATTTCTAATATATTACAAAAGGACTGTATTAACATACAAACAAAAGATACAAAATGGATTAGAACGAAAGCTTTTGCTTATAAAGTTCTTTTCCAAGTAAAGGTAAGATATTGCCCAGAGTTTCGTCGAATATATACTGAGGTGTTGACACAAAAAAACGCAGGTACACACTTGCTGCGTATCTACACTTTTTCGTGTCAAAACCTCAACCTAACCTTTTTGATTTATAAAGCTTGGTTTATATAAACTTGTAATGTTCATAAATGTTATTAAAATAAAATAATAGTGATGGGATTGTGCGAGATGGGTTGTTCTCTATAACATACTAGTAAATATTTGATTCATGGTGTTGTCTTTACACATGTGCTTCTATTTATGTTCACCAACTGGTATCACTATCTAACTATATAACATAATTATACGAGATATCAATGTGTAATTAGCAAAGCATGCGATGTAAACGCCTTTCGATTGTTTTCATTTATTATGCCTAGAGTCTGAATCTTTTGCTGTCCCTGATGAAGGCCTGTACATCTAAGAATATATTAACATTTTCGTGGTAAGTTAGATCTTCATCACCGAACAGCAGAACATCCAGACTGATGGTAGTAATATTTCTAATAGAATTGAATAATCTATTCCTAATTAATTGAAAACGATTACACTCAAAAAAGTAGTGATAGCTACTTTCAACTGAACCGCATTGGCACAAGGGGGATTCCGCTAAATTCTTTTGAAAAAGGTGAAGATTAAGAGCACTGCATTTAGTGCGTAGTCTAGTGTGCGCGACGTGTAATTTCCTATCACCAATGAAGTATAGTTTATTAGAAATGGGTTTGTCCCTATCCAAATAAGTTTTAAAGGCACTTAGTGAATCTAAATCACGTATTTCTTGTGGTAATTTGTTCCATTCTTCAATTACAGATGGTATAAATGAGTTTTTGTACAATGATGTTCGGCACGCTACGCCCTGGATATCATTAGAACGCCTTAAATTGTATTGTACATTGTTGCCAATTCTATTTGGAACAAGAGAAGTCATGTAGTCTGGAGTAAGACCTTTTATCATTTTAAAAAAAAGTATGAGTTTGTGTTTTTTCCTTCTAATTCTTAACGATTCCCAACCCTTCAAGATTTGAACCGAGGCATGCAACGTTGAACTGAAAATTAACAAGGATTACCTTTTGTTTATAACTGTAAGATTTGTAAACATGTGTGACTGGACTATAATCGAAAAAAATCAAGGCAGAAGACGCAATATTGATACTATATCAAATCCTGGTCTCCAGTATTTATTCGAATAGATCTTGAATCAATCAATTGATTTGTATTGGTGCATATATAACCCCCCCCCCCCCCATAAAAAACTGTATACCAGTCCAAGAGAACAAAAAACACTGAGGAAAGGGGACACATTGATGATAACACATTGATGATAATCAACAACCTCTTCTTTTCTCTCAATGTTTTCTCAAATTATTTCTACAATGGACGTCAAAACCAGGTCTTGTTAAGAAAAGGTTATATCAGTGCTTTGCTCTTCATAACCAAATCAGTAAATTAATAACAATTGTTGGTCTATTGAAACAGTTATTCCTTTTCTCTTAGTGTTTTTTCCTGTTATTTCTACCAGTGATCTGGGCCCGTTTTATCAACGAAATCACGCACATTAGTTCATTTTTTTGCGTAAGTACGTTTTACAAAATATGTTCGCAGCTAAGATTAGAATTTCCTAATTTATTCCCCTAACTTTCCGATCAAAAATAGTTGACGTAAATCTGTTCGTCACCACTGCCGATGCCTAAATTTACCGTTTAAAGCCTTGATAACCCTAAAATCACTGAAAATATCAAACTATCTATGAAAGGAAATGTTGAAATTGAACAAACCACGGAAAATCCATGTGAATGGCAATGGATTTTGTTTTAACAATAGACTGGGTTTAAAGTTGTGTTTTGATAAACCGTCAGTGTTGTCATAAAATATCCTAACTACAGCCTGATTTAAGCCGTAGTTACGAGATTTTATAACAGCTTCAACGAATTACTATTGTATGTCCGAAGTACCGTCACTATTAACTGGATAAAATCGTTCCCTATTTCGCTGTATTTTGTTACTATTTATAGAGTACAACAAGAAGAAGTATTTTTCATGTATTTCCGATTCTAATGGATGAATGTACGTTTAATATACGTTTAACCGCCAGAGTGTTCAAAACGATAATATTTTAGCATTTTTCATGCTACTCTATCTATGCAGAAAAATACACTTTAGATAGCTTACACGGCCGATATATATTAATATTTACCAGAAAGTAAACCGAGGTGAGAACAAAAGCGAATCTTTCCGAAGTGCGTTTCACGGAAATAACCGAGTGCCGTTAATACCCGATCATCGGCGATAATAACCGAAATCCATTATGGTTCCAGATCGTTAAGTAATGCTATCAATTCACAAAATTTAAAGAAAATCTATTTTTTGAACCCTTGTTGCAACCCATCCTTTGCAAAATTGCATTTTGTATTGTAGAAAAAGCACTTGGGAAAGGGAAAGGCGCCCCAGAAGGTGGAGATGGGTACGGAGAATTCCTACGTGGACTACAGCTGGCTGCCTGCAGAGACTCTGAATGCCATGAGTAAGTACTGTAATCTTAAGTTGGTGTCACTTTGGCTATTTCGATAAGGATTATAGCTCGTTATTGTACGCTATCATTTCAATCGAACACCAAATAATGCGAGCTATTTGATGCAGCTATAGTCCGACCACCAGAAGAACTGTGGTCAGACTGTAGGAGCCATTACATCATTTGGAACTCCTCAGATAAACAGTGGACCAATCTGTCATAAACAAGGATTTTGATTGGCTGATACAAAATGGGGAGTGAATCTTATAGAACAGCGCTGGTTCCCAACGATGATGCGTGCCATAATGCCAATCGAAGTTGGATTTTGAGATTTCAAACTGTATAAAGTTAATGATATGGAGCTAGTTGAGTGTCAAACTCATGGGGTTGAGGGCCCCATTTTTAGCACGACTATTTGTAGACCAAGGCGTAGGTGTCGGGTAATGCTTAAAGCTTTGGTTAAGTAACTAGTTATTGTGTGCAAGTTGTCAAATCTCTGTTTCTACTAATGCTATTGCTTTGAAACTTTGCACATGCTTCTGTGACCCATAATATCAGCCTCTAGGCAAAGATGTTACTCTGACATCTAATTGAATGGAATTTTTACCCTATTCGGACTTGGAATTTTTCACTATCCAGCACTTGATAGTCATGCTTTGCTGTCCTGACACAGCTCTTGTACTAAACAAACTTAAATCATTTTTTCTGTTTGAATGTAAGCATTGTGAATGGCCCATAATTGTCTAAGGCATATTTCTTGTTGAATGGAATGTGAAGTTGCATAATTTTGTTGGTTTACCCTAAAGTATACATTTATGAATTTCTTGCATTTCTTTTCAGACAACAAGTCCCCAAAGGGATCTCCCAGGGGTGGATCACCAAGGAAACGAAAAAGCAAGCGTGGGTCCGGCGAAGAGTGATCTACTGTTTGGAGGTTATTCGTGAGAAAGTGACAAGTTTTCCAGCATCTAGGATATATCATAGTTACACAGATACGCAGTATCTTATCAAACTTTTCACACGCAAGCATGTGGTACTTTTGTAAATGGATTGATGTGTTAAATTTGTGTAAAATAATAAATTGTAGGATAAATATTAAGCCAAGATCTGTCACATCTAAGACTTACATGGATTTGTTTCTGTTGGGCGCCATGATCTGGTGGTTGGACACTGGCTTTGGGATTGAGGGGTCCTAGGTTCAAATCCTGCCGTAGTCAAGGTATCTATTCTGAGCAAAAAAAGTTATTGCACACAGGGCTCTCCGCAGAATAATTGTAAGCCGTAGAGGCAAATTATAAGTATGGACAAACATTGAAACGCATTGTGTTCATGCAAATAAATATCGTCGTTGTAAATGCTTAACCTGGTATCTCGTTTTTGGAAAATTTCAAAGGGGTGGGAAAAAAATGTAATAACTTTTCCCAAACTCAAGCGTTTTACTTGAAATTTGGACACGTTGTTCACAAATGATTTGTCATCAATACTGATCAGTAAAATATCTCAAAACCTGCTCAATTGTCTGAAACTTGGCACACAAATTTGTACTTTGAAAATCGCGTGAATCGACATACGAGGTTTTGCATTTACACCGACGATATGAATAAAAACATAATGGGAAAAGAAGAAATTGCTCAATTTGAGCAATTTCTTCTTTCCCTATAATGTTTTTATACAGAATTATTACATTTTAATTCATAAGAAAGCATTATTTATCAGTTTTTATGCCCCCGATAGGGAGGCATCATAAATTTGACTTGTCCGTCCGTCCGTCTGTCTGTCCGTCTGTCTGTCCGTCCGTCCGTCCGTCTGTCTGTCCGTCCGTCATTCCGTCCAAAAACTTTAACATTGGCCATAACTTCCTTATTACTTAACATATTCGCTTCATACTTTACCACAACATTCCTTGGTACATTACCTTTCTGTAGGCACATACTTTGGTGACCTTGACCCCTGGATGACCTTGACCTTGAACATAGATTGGCCATAATTTAAAATCAAAGCGGTGTCGGGGGCATTGTCATCTTACAGTGACAGCTCTTGTTTTGCATGAAATACCTCAAAACTCTCTTTTTGGTGACCATTTTGATGAAATTAAGCTGTGGGGTAGTTTTGAAGCTGTAGTGGCATTACCCTGGTTTACATGAAGATGTAGTGGGGCCGATACAGCTTATTGGCCTGGGGAGAACACTGGCACATTGCTACCCTTTACCCAGGTGGTTAAATTGGTACACATAAGAGTAAAAGTGAAAGTACTGAGCTCCAAATGCTGACTTGGAACTCCATGATCATAAGTTTAACCTTTTCCCAAACGTCAAAATTTTAGGGTGTTCCTCTTCAAAAGCTGCCACAAATGACAAAAGGGGTGTTAAAAAAGATAATATTCATGTAAAATATGGCAAAGAAAATGTTGAGACAAAAGGAGAAACTGCTGGTTATCAGCAGTTTCTTCTTTTGTTTCAATGTTTTCCCAAGCCTTTTCTATTAGGGACGTCAAAACCAGGTCTTGTTTGGGAAAGGGTTAAATTGGTACACATAAGAGTAAAAGTGAAAGTACAGTTCTCCAAATGTTAACTTGGAACTCCATGATCATGAGTTTAAATCGGTACACATAAGAGTAAAAGTGAAATTACCGTGCTCCAAATGCTAACAACCAACATGGAACTCCATGATCACGAGTTTAAAGTGTTAAGTCTGTGAAATCTTAAGACTTTAGAACCTGTAACTTTAAACTTGTGTAGCCTAACGAGTTAGAGAATAGCACAGGTCTTGAGAAGATATTGATCTGGATCCATGTTGGTCTCGGCCCCTTTTTCAGATCTTGGCTGATTTATGAAAATTAATAGATTATGGATGAAATTAAATTTTAGTCAATTTTTAGTTTGTAAAAGCCAAGCTCTTTCAGTGTGTTGTACTTAAAATGATATATGATATGGCAATCAATATTAACCCCATCCCAAACAACTAAGTTTTAGACAGATCCGCTTCGAAAGCTGCTGCAGATGACAATATAGTGAATAAATATGAAATATCTACATTACAACACAAAAAATATTAAAACAAAGGGAGAAAATGCTGGTTATCAGCAATTTCTCCTTTTGCCTCAAAATTTCCCAAGTCTTTCCTATCAGGTATGTCAAAACCCAGGTCATATTTGGGCAAGGGTTAACCAAGAACCAAAACATGCTATTTTCAACACTATTTTGGCATATTAGAATGTTTATTGAATAAGTTCAAATTGTTGAAGGGACCCAGGCTTAGATTTCTATGGGACATAAAAAACATTTGCAAGAAATGTTGATTATTCAGTCATTAAGGTAGAATACCTGTAATGTGGCTATTTTGAGATTCATAAAACATTGGATTTTTTCGAGCGTCGTCGTTTTGAAAGAGAACCTATTCGGGTGCGGTTGTAAACATTCGACATTGGAACTGTCCACCGCTAAATGTTTTTGACTTTGTCCGAATAATTCAGATGTCGCGCAAATCTCATTAGGGGTGGACTCTCTGAACATGCAGTTAATCCATTACTGCACAGTGACGCTTTTTGACTCCCTCACAAGAAAAGGCTTTGGAAAACGTAGTGGAAAATGAAGAAATTGCTTGTGACAAGCAGTTTCCGAAATTGCTTGTGACAAGCGATTTCTTCATTTTCCACAATGTTTTGTAACCCAAAATGAAAAGAATTTTAAAATTTCATCAACTTTATATTGTCGTCTGCAACATCTTTCAAATTGGAATAGTCCAAAATTCTGCTGTCTGGTAATGGGTTAACTTGGCATGCTAGGTCTGCCCCTGTTATTCTTACGCTTGAATTATTTAGCGTGGGTCCCTTTAATTTGGTGGTGGTTAAGAAAATGTTACCAAAATTATGTTCCATGACATTTTATATAGCATGTTCTGTTACCATTTCTGAAGACCTATTATGTTAAAGTGATCTTCAGTTTTGTGTGAGACCATAGCAATATTTTCCGATCTATACATCCTCGTTTTTCCCCGAAAACCTTGTAACTGTAGCTTGTTTTAAGCTGCAGTTACAAAGTTTTCAAAGAAACACGACAATATTTTATATGAAAACAAGTGCTAGTTATCAAGTGGTTGAAATATTTTGGTAAAGTGTGGCCTTTAGAAGGCAGCTTTGGTCTACAAATGCACATTAGACAATTGTACCACATTCCATTTACATTGTATCACCATTTCAGCTCATCTAACTTTTTACATTGTGCGAGGATTAAAAGTCCTGAATCGAGTCTTTGATAAGAATCCTTTATCACAGATGCTAACATCAGTGTGAATATACCAAAATCTAGGCATATTTCATTTACATTATTCTATTCATTAGTTGTACAAAAAAGCAAGTGATCATTCGCTTGATTAGGTTGATCTATAAATTATAATTCACTGCTTTTCATCAAAAACCTTGTAACTGCAGCTTAAAACAAGCTGCAGTTACAAGGTTTTCGTTGAAAAGCGACAATTTGTTCTTCTTGTAAATAGACTGTGCAATAGAGTTATAATATTTATTCGGAAGAAACGATGCATTCTTTCAGTTTGACATATGCAAATCAGTGTGACTTTGTACTATACTTTTGTAGGTACATAAATTTTGCTCTTGCAGACGAGATAAGCTCTTACTCTCTTACTCGTCTTGATCGCGTTATCCTCGCTTTTCAACGAAAATCTCGTATCTACAGCTTTAAACAAGCTGTACATACAAGGTTTACGTTGGAAAGCAGCACTGTGTGATTTTGCCATTACTTGTATGGTTCTGAATACATGCAAAATCATATAATGTTAGTTTTAGCATGTCAATCTGTTGATAATGAAATACCAAAGATTTAGAAAGGAGATACCATTATGCAAAAGAGCAACATATCGATGGCCCAGTGCGAAACCGTTGTAACTGTCTATATGTTTATAGGCAGTTACAACTGTTTTGCGTTGAGCTGAGCCATCGATATGAGAGAGGTTAAGGAATTCTTAATTCTTTATTTCTAACTCAAACCCTATTTTTGGGGGTACTCATTTAAATCATCTGAAAGAAGGGGATTGTAAAGAGTACCAAAGATATAGAGTTTGACGAATAATACACGAAATATTGCATTTTGAGAAGTCTATACACCCTTTGTCTGTCAATTATGCAATGAAAAACCAGTTCTTTGAGGCTTAGAAAATAATAACATGCATGTTCTCATTCTATCATCGTCACTTTTTCATTACAATAAAACTATATAAAAATAGTCAAGTTTGTGTGTTTCGTTTAAACCATACCATTGGGGCGTATTTGGTGCAGTGGTAATGCGCTGGACTTTGTAACAGGGGGATCGCTAGTTCAATCCCCGGCCTCTCCAGTCTTTCGGGTGAGACAATAAATTGAGCCCTCTTCTCCATAATTTATTATCTAAGCTGTTGAATGGGAGGTAAAACCCTACGCCAATCAATCAGTCAAACCATTCCCAATTGAGACAAAAGAAAAAAAAAGTGGATAACCAGCATTTTCCCCTTTTGCCTCGATATTTTCTGCGCAGTCTTTCAAAAGGGGAGATAAACAACTGTATTGAGTGGATGTAGATTTAGGTTAACCATTTCCCACCTAATTACCCCTTTTGCTACAAGATTAATGCTTTGAAAAACATGGGTAAAGGAGATATTGTTTGTGACATTGAAGAAATTGCTTGGGACAATCAATTTCTACATTTCCTACAGTGTTTTTTGTCCAAATTTAAGACAAATAATGCAACATTTCATTCACGTGAACTTTCGTCTACAACATCTTTGAATTTGAGAGATTGAAAATTTTGCCGTCTGGTAATTGGTTGAATTTTAACCCAGTACTGAACAGTGACTCCTTTTGACTCCTCACAAGATAATGGCTTTGGAAAACATTGTGGAAAATGAAGAAATTGCTTGTCACAAGCAATTTCTTCATTTCCCACAATATTTCCTATGCAAAGATACCAAAAAATGTACAAGTTCATTCAGTTTAAATTGTCGTCTGCAACATCTTTGAATTTGGAACAGTCCAAAATTTTGTTGTTTGGTAAAGGGTTAAACAATTGACACAATGTGAATGCATGGCTGTTTATCATTTCTTTGGTGACAAAATATTTAGACTTTGTTTGAAATCTGCTGCAGATGAAAAAAAAATATCAATAAAGGTAAATTTCGTTAAACCCTTTCCCAAACAAGACCTGGTTTTGACGTCCCTAAAAGAAAAGGCTTGGGAAAACATTGAAACAAAAGAAGAAACTGCTGATAACCAGCAGTTTCTCCTTTTGTCTCAATATTTTCTATGCCATATTTTTCACAACTGTTATCCTTGATAACTTTTATTTTGTCATTTGCGGCAGTTTTTGAAGTGGATCACCCTAAAGTTTTGTCGTTTGGGAAAGGGTTAAAATGTGGCAAGGATTGATATTCATCGACAGTTTCTTCTGTAGCCTCAATATTTACATAAAACTTTTTCCTAATATCAACGTCAGATCAAGTCTTGTTTGGGAAAAATGTTAATAAGCACGTAAAAAGCAAAAGCAATGAATTTTGTGATAAAAATAGACTTGGTTTACTGTTATGTTTTTATAAACCGTAAGTATTGTTATAGAATCTCGTAGATATGGCTTAAACCAAGCTGTAGTTACGAGCTTTTGTAACAACACCCACGAAATATTATTGTTTGTCCGAAATTACGGTCACAATTCAATTCATAAAAACGTTCCTTATTCTACCAATTTATTATGCTCCCCGAAGGGAGAGCATATAGTCACCGCTTCGTCTGCCCGTCCGTCCGTCATTCCGTCCGTCCGAAGCGATTTCTCTATAACCCTTGGGCCAAATCAAATGAAACTTACCATGTGAACTCCCTATGACATAATGACAAAATGTAAATATCTGTAGTAACCAAAATAGTTTTGTTTTAACATAAAATCAAACGTTTACACAATAGATTATAGCTAGAGAACACAAACAGATTAATTTTATACCACAATCGCGTGCGTCTCGCACTACAGGTGCGCATTTCCGGTTTTCATGTCTGCCATGGTATTCATGTGTATGGAGTATAGTTCTAGAAAACATTTAGGTGTGAACATAATTGTCTTTGCCCAGCATAAAAAGGCCACTAAAAGGAATTTTCTGCAACGCTGTGGGACTACGCCATGGACTTACGTTAGAAGGACGTTATATCGCTAATGTGTTTCTACGTGGCAGAACCGGCGAATAAGATGCCTTTTTGAATTTTGCGCATCTCAAAGCATAAGTAACAATTTGAGGATGCTATGTGAGCCAATTTATGTGGTTTGAGATAGTCCCGGTCAAGGACGTCGTAGAAAAAGGCCACGAGAAGATGACCGTCATAATTTCGTTACGTCACGGCAAAGATGTTCCTTATCAACACCAAAACTTACGAGTGGCTTCCACAAGAATTTCAATATAGAGTATCCACACTTACCATCCGTGATCGTCTCCACAGATGAACGGTTACTAGACGTTGACCATACGTTGTAATTTCCCTGACGCTACACCATGAACGCACCAGACTTGACTGGTGTAGAGTCCTAAATGCTTATGGCCAAACTAAGCGTATACAACACTGATGGACTCCCATTATCATCCATTTCTTTCTGACTTTTCACCCATAGAGAACATACGGTGTATTTAAGGAAGACGTGTGCGTGATCGTACTGACGCGAATGACGTTCAATCTCTTGATAAAGTAGTGAATGTTGATACTGTGTACAAACAATTCAAGTGGATTAGAAAACTTTTCACGGTTGTTCTTGCTTGAAAATGGCCGCAGAGTCGATACTGAATTCTATTGTAACTTCACAATATGTAATATCACAGAAAATACATTTTTTCAATTAACAAAGTCAGTGTTGCTAAACTTTTTTTACATGGTATACTTTTCCCAGTTTTTGGATTTGAGGCCTCGTCATGGGAAAAGGGGACTTAAGGTCAAATACACTTTTTCTCTAATTTCTCATAGTCTAATGGTCAGAATTTGATGAAATTTCATATTTGAGTAGCAAATCAGATGCCCTTGACAATAAACTATTTGAAATTTGTGTTTAAAAAGTATGTCATGGAAAAAGGGGGCTTAACGTTTGTTAGCTTAATGTTAGCTCTGCATGGCATACATTATTGTGACAATGCCTTAATCGGGGAGCATTGTCCGTCTCTGACGGCTCTTGTTCTGGAAGGTAACATTTTCATTGACTCGTCCAGATATGAAAACACCGTTTTCAACTGCTTTGGTCATATCGGGGCGGCTGGAGCACCTTACCGTGGATCCCTCGTATTTCTCTCACCAGTACTACCATAATGTTCGAACCGAGCCTCCAGCTGCTCTTTCACATAGATGATTCATACCCATAGGTGAGAGACAAATGCCTTTCTGTCAAATGTCAGAATGGATTCTTGCCGAGCCGGTTTTCGAACTCATGATTCGACGTACCGACAAGGCTATCGGGCCTCGGTCAGTGTCTTGTTGGGGGGGGGGGGGGGGGGGGGGGGGGGAGAGAGAGAGAGAAAGGCGGCCCATAACCCATTACCACACAATGGCTCTTTGCCTCCCTGCAAGATCATGGCTTCGGAAAACATTGTGGAAAATGAAGAAATTGCTTCTGTCAATTTCTTCATTTCCCACGTTTTCTACCCAAAATACCCGAAATCTTTAAATTTCATTCACTTGAAATTATCGTCTGCATCATCTTTGACAAGTCTAAAATTTTATCGTTTGGTAATGGGTTAAGACCATAATTGCGCACAACGTGAACCAAGATCAGCCTTCGTATACACGCAGTCTGATCAAGATCCGGGTGAGACTTTATACCGAGGTTCGGTCTCCGTATGACCTTAGCTGTTAAACGGAATGCAAAACTCCATTCAATCCGATCTTCACCGTCTGTAGGAGCACAGAAGGGTAATGTTGACGCTTATCAGACTGCACAAACACTGGTGGCGAACTCGGCTAAAGCATGGGACGTTATTTCGCGATCATAGTATTCCGTCGGTGTTGTTATAAAATATCGTAACTACGGCTTCGATAAAGCCGTAGTTACGAGATTTTAAAACAACACAGACGGTTTGTCAATACATATCGGTAAACCCGGTCTGTTTTTAGAACAAATTCATTGTTATTAGAAAAAAACTATCCAATCAGATCGTTAAACTCACATTTAAACGCAAAATATCTGTACCTTGTAGCGAAAAACGTCCCTCGCTTTGGCCGAGTTCATCACCACCGGTGATTTAATGGTTTGACTGATTGATTGGGGTGGGATTTTACGTCCCACTCAAGAGCTAAGATCATTCGATTTTCATTGTCTGTTGGAGCACAACAGGGTAATGTTGACGCTTATCAGACTGCACTAAGTCGTAGGTTAATCTAGAAATATGATAGTCTCGACTGCTACAGGGGCCCTTTTTCTGTATCCCGTCTCAAATAAAACGTCAGTGTATCACATAAAATGATATATAGCTCTAGGTTATTTCCTTGTGTATGTCGCCAACCTTTCCCATATTATGTTATCATTTAATCTTTCCTACAAACAAACACAAAAAATAATAAATCTGTCCCAGTTTAAAAGCTGCCGCAAACAATAAAATTGGTGTTGATAATGATATGATTCCTATATAATATATTGATACACATGAGAAAAAAAATCATTTGTCATTTGCCTTGAACTGTTTTTCGAAGCTTTTTGAATTTGGGACAACGCCATGGCCTATTTTAAAGATGGTGGCCATTTCCAGAAGTTGTTGTGGGGTATTGTTGTTGACTTTTTGTTTGTTTTGTTTCATCGAAAGAGATTCGAAAGAGATTCTGTTCACCTGTTGATATTTTCTCCATGTTGACATTCAGTGACTCATGAAAATCTTGCCCAATCATAGACGGGAACAATATTCTGTGAGTTACGTTAAGAACATCATAACCACAGCCGATGTAGGCTATGGTTAGGATATTTTCGAACGGAGATGACATGTGTTACTTATCATAGGGACATGAATTATCTTTTTGACATGTAAGCATACTAAACAGCACACAATATATTCGGTATCCTCCCGTTTGACATTTTACGAACTTATTTAAACAACACATTTGACCCCTTCTCAAACAATACCTGGCCCCGGTTTCTCGAAAAAACTTAAGTTAGTTCTCATGCTCAAATCTGAGCACCGTGCTCAAATCGCACGAAAGCCACGTGAACTTCAATCGAATACCCTCCAACGTTGGAGAGTATCCCTTTGAAGTTGAGCATGTTCTCATGAGAATATACTTAAGTTTTTTCGAGAAACCGGGCCCTGATTTTGACGGCCTTTACAGAAAAGATTTAGAAGAAGATAAAACGTTAGGGGAGACCGGGGCTAGTCCGCCCTCGGGGCATGTTCGGCCGGTGGCTCTGTAGAGTCTCTGGAGAGAGATAGAGAGCCCGGAACAAGATTGTTATGTCACTTATGACAAAAGCTGATCGCAGAAAGTTTTTGGTCGCATTGAATAGAAAAACATAGAAATGAGAACAAAATTCTTATTTTTTGTTCCTGTAAGTAAATTTTCCACATTTGTGTAAAATTTCAATTATAGTAAGACACGGTGGGGATTGTGCATGATGGGATGGATAACGACTAACGACAATAGGGAACGATTTTATCAAGTAAACCGTGACGTAATTTCGGACAAATAAATAGTATTTCGTTGGTGTTGTTATAAAATCTCGTAACTACGGCTTGAATCAAACCGTAGTTACTAGATGTTATAACAACACCGACGGTTTATCAAAACATAACGGTAAACTCAGTCTATTTTTTGTACAAAATTTGGTGCCAACTCGCCTCGCTTCAGGTAAGACATTTTGCAATAACTCTGTTATTTCTGTATCAATTTTCAAGCGGTTTGCTGCATGTACCCCGCCTTATCGAGCTCTTTCATCGGATGTATGACATATTAGATAACTCATGATACTTTTTCCGAAATATTGTCCCAACCGACCAGAAAGCGAAATGGTAACGACTACGGCCAAATTAACCACGCTTCAGGTAAGAATTTGTGCAATAACTTTCTTATTTCTGCGTCAATTTTCATGCGGTTTGTTGCATGTACTCCGTCTTACTGAGCCCTTTTCTCAGATGTATTATTTATCTGGAACTGCCCTGTACTTTTCTCAAAAACCGATCCCAACCGACTAGAAAATTGACCTGGATTTTTTGTCGTTTTTCTGGTCGGTTGGGATCAATTTTTGGACAAAGTACAAAGATTCTACAAACAAGTTATATATCCGAAGAAAGAGCTCACTAATGCGGGGTACATGCAACAAACCGCTTGAAAATTGGAGCAGAAAGAAGAAAATTATTGCACAATTTCTTACCTGAAGCGAGGCAAATTTTGTCCGTATACTCCATATTCGTTATCCATCCCAGCATGCACAATCCCCACCGTGGTAAGATGCGCCGCGATTTAGATTTCTTTGTCGTATATTTATGAAGACAATTAAGTCCTCTTTGATATTAAAACTTAAGATGCCCATTTCATGTCATCTAAAAGGAGATGTAACGTTATGTTTCAGCGAGGTCTGTCTGGGGCTAGTCCGACTATTGGGGTCGGGGCAAGTTCGCCCACGTCCAAACATGTCCATGAATAAAAAGAAGGATCGCGGTTAGAAATGACATTTCTTGACGCATATAAATATATCAATCGCACAGACGCAGCTCTAACAGAAGCGTAAAAAGCGGACAAATTAAAAACCACTGGCCGAACTTGCCCCGGCCCTCTTCTTGTTATCCCAAATGCCGCCTTTCTCACGATGTTTGGCTGTTAAAACAATACTTTTTCAGTTTATACCTTCATTTGGCAGTCGCAAACAGATTCATATAAATTTAAACGGTCTAAAATTACTATACAATGAATTTGAGCTCTGAACATACCTAGCCCCAATAGTCGGCCGAACTTGCCCCGTGCATGGGGCAAGTCCGCCCACTACGACCAAAACTCTAAAACTTGAAATATTCTTTCTTGAATAGAAACATATAAAAATAATAGACGCAGGTAGAAAGGCTATCACTTGTAGAACTTATAAATGTAAATTACACCCAACTAGCTTTCATAGAATTCAAAACATGAGCAATCGAAAAAAAGGGGGCGAACTAGCCCCGGTCTCCCCTAAGACAAAAGACGAAAATATTGATAATTATCGTTGTTGTCATCTTGTTTCAATATTTCCCTTGCTATATTGTAAACAAATCCTCTCATTTTCAACACCAACATCATTTTTCATCTGCAGCAGCTTTGAAATTTTGGGGGAAATGTTAAGAGAGAAATAGATGGATATCTTCTAAACCAGTAACTGTGTGGGACACAGTCACACTGGTGGTGAACTCGGCCAAAGCGATGGACGTTTTTCACTACTACAAGGTACAGATATTTTGCGTTTAAATATGGGTTTAAAGATCTGATTGGATAGTTTTTCTAATAACAATGAATTTGTTCTGAAAATAGACCGGGTTTACCGATATGTATTGACAAACCGTCTGTGTTGTTATAAAATATCGTAACTACGGCTTTATCGAATTAAGAAACACCAATTATTTATTAATTTTTGGTAAAAGAAACAATGAATTAGAAAAGTAAACATCTGAATCTTTGAATTTCATTTTATATTCACAACATAAATGATCACAATGCTGCCCATATCAATATAAAATGTTCATTCTGTTTTCGGTGGTTTACCGATCGCTTTGAGGGTAACATCCCAAATTGGTCTACTCCCATTTCGTCTACTGATTTATTAGTGCATTGAGTCCCAATTCGTCTACTGTCCCAACTCGTCTACTTTCATGTCAAATCATCAATAAACAAAATTATTTTTGCTTTAAGATAAGAAGATAAGTCACTATATTCACAAATAAAATAAAAATGCAAAATTTTTGATAAAAATCATATAATATCATATTGATATACAAAGTATAGAAAAGTAGACGAAATGGGACTTATGTCCAAAATAGTAGACAAATTGGGAGTAGACGAATTGGGAGTAGACCGAATGGGATTAAACCGCTTTGAGAATCACACGACATTGAACATGTTTGGGCGTCGTCGTAAACATTCGGCGACAGGAATGGCCGATCTTTACACATCACAGAAACATTGAGTCAAAAGGAGAACATGCCGATAACAAACATTTCTTCTTCTGTCTAAATATTTTTGTTGTATTATAGACATATACATTTATCAACGTTCGTTTTGTCTTCTGCACCAGGTTCTAAATTGAAATGCCGAGCCCGGATAGCTCAGTCGGTTACATCGGAGTCTGTCAATCCAGGGGTCTCGAGTTCGAACCCCCGCTCGGTCAGTATCTATTCTGACATTTGACAAAAGTCATTTGTCTCTCACCAATGGGTGTGAATCATCTATGTGAGAGAGCAGCTGGAGGCTCGGTTTGGATATGTTGTTGTACTGGTGCGATAAATACCAGGAACCCACGGTTAGGTGCTCCAGCCGCCGCGATATGACCCTGGTAGTTGAAAACGGCGTATAACCCCAATAAACTCAAACTCTAAATTGAAATAGTCCAAAGTTTTGCCATTCTGGAAAGTTTTAACCCATTCCCACATTTTTAGTAAAAATGTGGGAATGGATTAAAACTTTCCAGAATGGCAAAACTTATGACTATTTCATTTTTGCGCCCACAAGATAAAGGCGCCCACAAGATAAAGGCCCTGGAAACATGATTGAAAATAAAGAAATTGCTCTTCATTTTCCACAATGTTTTCTATCCAGAATGACCAAACTATAAATAATAGATCTATAACAGTTCATTCACTCGATTTTTTGTCAGCAGCATATTAGAATTTGGAACAGTCTAAAATAGTGCCGTCTGGTTATGAATAAATAGCGGTTGCAGACGACATAATAGAGTGAGTAGTGATAAAATCAGAGATCTTGAAAAACCACAAGAAAGAGCCAGGGGTCCGGAGTCGTCAAAACAGTAAAAAATAAACATTTCAAGGTGTTTCACAAATGTCTCGCAGGTTTCTATTATCCAGGTACGAACCCCTATCGCTTCCATAGCCCGTATCTTGTGACAAGCACGGCCTGATCTGGACCCGTAATTTTCTCAAATGCCACAATTACATCTTTTAAAGATCCTCATTTAAAGGGACATTTCATTCCAATTTCAATTTTTTAAAGTATATCTTGATGCCAAGATTGGTTATTCTTATGAGTTTTTTGAAGTTGTTGCCAATAAGCGAGAAACACGCATTTAAAGTTGAGACATAATCGATAAATTGCATATAAATCCGAACTGTTGTCCACAACAATTTGTTCAATTTTAACACAAAAATATAATTTCTCATAAACGGCGCAATATTTTGGCTTGAAATTTTCAGAATTTTCATAAGGAAATATGCTCTTTCAGGTAAAAATAAAAGTAAAATGTCTGACAGAAAATTCTGAAATGTCACTTTAAGGTGCATGTAGTCCATCCTAATGATATTCGCGCGTTGTCGGAATATTCGGGTTACATCATAAACATTCGGCGGTGGAACATGCCACCGCCGAATGTTTATGACGTACACGAATGTTTTAACAACGCCGCGCGAAAAATTCTGACGTCGCGTGAATCTCATTAGTGGTAGACTACCTAAAATAGTCCCTGCACTAGGCTCCATTTGACTGAAACCGACTGATATGTGGGACTGATAACACAGAGCACCGTGAAGGTGCTAGTTGGGGAGCTTAGTCTGCGAGGTAAAAATGTTTCATGGTGTTTCACAAATGTCTCGCAGATTTCTATTATCCATATACGAGCCTCTATCACTTCCATAACCTGTATCTTGAGACAAACACGATATGCTCCTATCATAACCTTTTATGTCAACTAAATTTACGTTAGCTTCTGTCACTGTACTATTGGATGAATCCAATCTCTCACTAGCTTCAACTACTGTTAGTTTTTCTGGTATTTTAACAGTTTCGGAATCTTTTACTTGAATTTTCGATGACACATTATATTCCCTTTCAGCATCGCGTATGTTTAGAATTATTTCGGGTTTCTTTCTAATGCCATTTTGAGTTTTATATTTAACACTACCTAAATCGTTTGGCGTTTCATTTTCAAACGCAATATTTGTTTCTCCGGAATTCGGTAGAGTGTCTGATGCCATTTTTACGATATCTGTCATTTGAATTGTATTTGATTTAGAATTGTTATTATTACCATTAGAAAAGGCAGTGTTTGTGTTTCTGCTAGACGTAGAATTCTTCTTAAACTGTTCCAGCTTTGAAACGGGACTTAAACTTTGCAACTTCTGCGTCAGCGATTTTTGTTTCACACTCGGCGTTGCTAAGTCTGAATTATAATCTTTCTCCGTTGACATCACGACTTTTGATTTCGGTTTTATCGTCAATGCAAACATGAGTCTCTGAGCAAACAACTTATCGTCCTTTCTGATGTATGTGAATGTTTTAATACACCGTCTGAGGTCACGTGGTAAATCAACTTCCGGTAAGTCCTCCATCATGACGATAATAAGATGGCGCTTCTGTTCCATCACGCTCTGTCTGAAGGCTTCTTGAAACTCGTACAAACAAAACTCGCTGGCCAGGTAATGCTTGGAGAGCAGAATGATGGTGTGTCTGCTTGACTCAACACTATTTATAACGTTGTCAAATATAGTCTTACCAGGAATAAAGTCTCTGTGATGCATGCAGAACTTAAACTGGTGTGACCCGGATCCATTTAACGGTCGCTTCTCCATATTCTCGAAGAATTCTTCAATCCAGTCTTCGTCGTTACTGCTATAACTAACAAACGCGTCGTATTTCTTGTCCAAATCGTCTGCTCTAGACTGACAAGGCAAGATGATGTCAAACCTTGTGAACAGAATAATCTGTATGTCTTGACGGTATCTCAGAATTATGATAATAAAAATGACCAATATCACAATAGAAACAATTAAGATCGTCATTGGCAACACAAAATATTCCTTCGATGTCTCAACCAAGCATGTGTCGGTTAGTTTGAGAGTTTCAAGAGTAACACCCTTTAGTCTTGTTGGTGCAGCACATTCAAGGTCGGCCATGTAAGAATAGTTAACGTAGTGCGAGATGTTCATATGTTGCTCACTATGTATGTACTGTAGAAGGTCTTCTATATCCTCACCGCACGAGCAGTCTATAGGATTGTTTCTCATATCTATAAACATGCGTGGCATCTTTTTCAGTCGCTCTAGTTGGTCTATCGTAACCATGGTGATGTTGTTATGCTGTAGATTGATGGTTGTTATTGTTGTGGGGTTGGCGTGAATCGGGACCTCGAATCTGTACAGTCCAGATATATTGTTCCATGATAGATCAAACATTTCAAGCTTCGGAAAATGTATCGACCAATGCAGAACCGGTTCTTTTATTGACTTTATGAAGCTATGCGACTGATTAAACACTCGTACTTGATCGTAGATAGAATGTTGCGTCAGTAAGTCCATGTTATATGTAGACTTGCTGTCACTCCAACTCTCGTCGATGGTCATGAGGTGTTTGAAGTCACACAGATGATCAATTCTCCTAACGTCCTTCATATATTCCTCCGAGGACACGAGTATGTCCGGGATCTCCATCACGTCCATTATAAAGTCTTCTTGTTGATTTATCATCGTCATGCTCTCTATTGTCTCCTCCTGGCCACAGATGTAGTCTTTAGAGAACTCATCAACACGAGTGAGAAGGTCTACAAACTGACTGACGGGAATCATAACGACATCGTTGGTGAACTTCAGTACCCGTATGCTGTCGGGTATCTCGGCGATGGCGGTGTTGTTGAAGTTTGTGTTAAATCCGTGTATCGTACAACCATCAACGGATATCTTATACAGATTCCAAATCTTCATCGGCCAAGTTAAGTATATAGACGAGTTGTCTAAACAACGTATATCCAGACTCCATTTGACCGTAGAAGAATTGTTAGTCACAATATTTAAGTCACTAACGTTCATCACATGCGAGTTTATCTGATCGATTTCACACACGATTTTCGATAAAACCGTTTCCTTCGTAAACTCTGAATCATACGTCTCTGTTCCAGAAATCTCACAAATATTGTTCCACGAGACTGGAAGGCTGGTCTTATCCCCAGTGACTAGCTCATCTATATCAATTGTTGTACCATTGGTAATCGCACTAACCATAAATCCAGTCGTGACATTGTCATTGTCATAATGGGTCTCAGTCACATTCAAAACTGGAATTTCTGTGTCGATCGTTACGTTAGAGTCTAATAATCCATCTGTCGAATTTGTTGACGTTTCCGCCATTATTCCACCCGGATTAACCGTTAATCCACGTACAAGAACACCACAAAACAGAACAAATAAGAGACACATGGTTAAGTGAGGACATTTGTCGGCCATGTTGTTTTCAGTACTACTTAACGACCTGACAGTATTTTCATTACTCACATTAATTTGATCCTTTACGCTACGCCAAGAAACTTAAGTCGACCTTGTTTACGTTGTTCGACGTTCTCGTGGCTCAATATTAGAGGGAAATTGGGTACAATCAAAGATAGTTAAAGAACATTCAATAGCATTTCATTTCTAAATACTATTCTGAAATATTTTTGATTATATCAATTCAGCATTATTTGCTAATTAAATGTGACTACATGCCAGACGCTGTCGACGTTGGTAAAGCGTCGTACGCGAGTGACGTCGATTCACGTAAACGCCTCGAGGGTCGAGTCATGTTTGACATTACAACAAGTAGATTTACGATCATCACTCAACGTCTTGTTTTTGTTCTAACTGAATTTAAATGCCACGAAAATACATTTATGTTATTTGTTTATGTTATTATCTTACCATACTTAGAAATTTTAAAATTGTATCACTTTGATCTTCTAATGATAATGAGTAAGAGACGTTCCATAGATATTTTCTCATGAATTTTACTTTAATTTTTATATGAAAGAGCCTATTTTCTTGTGAAAATTCTGAAAATTTCAAGCCAAAGTATTGCGCCGTTTACAAGGAATGTGTTTTTTTCAGAATTGAATTCATTGTGATAAACTACAATTAACTGTAAATAGAATTTGTAATTTTCATCTCAACTTTGAAAGCGGTTTTTTGCTTACAAGCGACAATAAAAATGATAGCATTTAAACGCATTAGAATAATAATTTTTGCATCTAATTACTCTCCAAAGCCGAGGCCTATATTGATTAAACCATCAAATATGACCTCTGCAGTTTTCGGTACGCCAACAGCCTATTTGGTCGTCATAATCTAATTATAGCACATCATTTGAATTATCGAATCAAAATCATTCAGTTTTATCTTGCATGATCATTACGTATATACATTACGTCGCTTCTATTTTTTTTCTGTTGAAGCCGGTAACATTTGAATTATCGAATCAAAATCATTCAGTTTGATCTGGTTTGATTACGTATACATTACGTCGCTTCTATTTTTGGCTGAAGCCGGTAATTTGAAGCGTCAGCCAATGAAAGTTTGTATCAGCTTTTTAAATTGTTTTGTCGTGTATAGCCAACGATTGGATACTGAAATCCCGCCAAGGCCCCGAGATTAGACGTGAAATGACCCCGCGAGAACAGAGCTCATTCTATCGAAATGGAATGTAGAGATAATGTGCTCTGTTCTTAAGAGAGTAGCATCTAATCAGAACATAATCTATCTACTTGAAAATGGAATGGGAATGTAATGTCTTTTTAGTTGGAGATACAATGTATATACAAGTAAAAAAAAGCAGCATTAAACGCAGGCGCATAAATAATAATTTTAAAATAATATGACAACAATTCGCTGAAAACACAATACTTGGATGCTTTTCTAGGGCGCACAATAATTTTATTAATAACAATACTGTGATCCTTCACATACCGCTAACCTTTCGAAACCACAGTGTAGATGGAAAGAAATTGCAAGCTTCAAATCAACATAATTCGCTGGTGGGGAGTAAAAACCTCGTAACTCCAGCTTTGTCAAGCTGTAGTTACGAGGTTTTGACTCCCCACTAACGATATGACCATATACATGTAGTTGATAATAATCGGGTACTGAAAGCAGGGACAAAATTGCGGAACGAGAGAAAATGATGGTTACTGGAATTTACTATTTGGTTATCAATTACAATGAATGTTTTGGTATTGTGCAACACTTTCAACCTTACGATAGATAAAATACTGGATTGTTTATGGAGAAGGGTTAATTAATACAATGAGGTTAATTATCCTAACTCACTGTCATCCATCATGAAAACGACAAATACCTTTTAACCCTTTCCCAAACAAGACCTGGTTTTGACGTCCCTGAAAGAATAGACTTGGGAAAACATTGAAACAAAAGAAGAAACTGCTGATAACCAGCAGTTTCTCCTTTTGTCTCAATATTTTCTATGCCATATTTTACACAAACCCTATCTTTAATAACATCTAGTTTGTCATTTGCGACAGTTTTTGAAGTGGATCATCCTAAAATTTTGCCGTTTTGGAAAGGGTTATCCCGTGCGAAATAAATGTAACGAAAAGGCAGAAAATGTCTATGTCATAGCGCAGAAAACGTTGATAGGAAATAGTGATTGCCAACATCTACTTTTCTTTCAATCTTGCAATAAAATCTCGATGTTTGCGGTGTCAAAACTATGCAATGCTTGTTTAGGAAAGGCTCTGTGTGAACCAAAATAGTATATCAACAACAAAACTAATAACATTATTTCTTGTTTGTTTCTTTATTTCCCCAAATGTATATCAATGCCTGTATATTGTTGGGCCTCAACGTGCGTAAAAAATGTGAGAAAAGGTTGAATAGTCTACAAGATCGCTTTGATGTTACTACCTTGAGTTTTGCGAGTTCAAAAGGTTATACCTCACGATAAATGACCTGGCAGAGCATTCCAGCCTATTGGCTAGGGCTGCTCTGCCAGTTCAATTATCGTGAGCTATACCTGATAAGGGCTGTTGGAATGTAGGGTTAAACATAAACAATAATAATGGATGCTTTTCTTCTAAAATCTTGCAAATACATTTTAACCCTTTCCCAAACAAGACCTGGTTTTGACGTCCCTAATTGAGAGGGCTTTGGAAAACATTGAGACAAAAAACTGCTGATAACCAGCAGTTTCTCCTTTTGCCTCAATATTTTCTGTGCCATATTTTACACAAATCCTATCTTTAATGACACCCATTTTGTCATTTGTGGCAGTTTTTGAAGAGGATCGCCCTAACATTTTGTTGTCTGGGAAAGGGTTAAACAAGCTGTAGTTACTAGGTTTTGGAGGAAAAACGACGATATTGTTTATGAGCCAACTTGTCATATATCATTAATAATGCTCATTTTTGGCTATTTTGCAATAGGCCTACTATTTCCTCATTCTGATAGACCGTTTATAGAATCCATTGTAAGAAATAACACTGCATTCTTGAAATAGGATATTTTTGTGATATTTTTTCCAGCAACAGTCTTTAGGATAATTGAGATGGAATAAGTAGAAAGGTCGTCCCAATTTAGGCATACATATTGGACTAAAATGGATCAAGTGTGTGATCATGTGATGTCTTCTCGCTTCTACTCAAAATTTCGGAAGAAGCAGAACAGCTTCCGGAAACAGAGAATCCTGTATGATTTTACGAAACTCGAAGTTAAATGCAAGCCCGTAGGAAGCAATTTCATATTGAGTTGGCTCATGTCCCTGCGTCTGTATATTGCGGGAGGGCTTAATTGGATTTTCCCCTCAATTCTCTATGTAAAATAAGAAAAGTTCGGTACTTTTGGCCAACTTGGGGGGTGGGGTGGGGTGGGGTGGGGTGGCTAAGCCCCCTAGCCACCCCCCTGTTCTTACGGGCCTGAAATTTCACTTCTGTTTTCAAAAGGCATGAATCAAACAGAATTAACAATCACACTGGTGGTGAACTAAAACAATTTTCGCTACAACAAGGTATCTAGATATTTTGCGTTTAAATATGAGTTTATAGATTTTTTTCTAATGACAATGAACTTGTTCTAAAACAGACCGGGTTTACGGTTTTGTATTGACAAACTGTCGGTGTTGTTATAAAATCTCGTAACTACGGCTTCGATAAAGCCGTAGTTACGATATTTCATAACAACACCGACGGAATACATTGATCGCGAAAAAACGTCCCTCGCTTTGGCCGAGTTCACCACCAGTGAATCATCCACTTTCAGAAGACTTCTTCAGGCTTGAATTGCACTATATCACGGTGTATAATCACGTGACTCAGAATTTCCGACAATCTTCAATATCTTTTTTTAATACTAGACCAAATTGAATTCGGTTTGAAGCAGAGAAGGTGGGAAAATGCCAGGAATAAGATGGGCGTGTTGGATTTTTGAAAAAATAACTGATAAAAAAGTTATTGAAGATAAACAAAAAATTTGGTTTATATTCAATAACTTTTTTATCAGTTGAATTTTCAAGAATCAACCACGTCCATTAATGCGTGACGTCTATCCACATTCTCTGCTTCAAACCGAATTCAGATAGGTCCAGTAATTACAAAATTATTGAAGATTTTTTTTAAAATATTGTATCACGTGATTATCCACCGTGTTCAGGCTTGAATTGCACTACACCGTGAATTTATTCTAGAACATGAAAATGTCTTTTTTATCGTTTCCCGTTTTTACCTATTTTTTGTTTTGACGTTCCTTGAAGAAAAACCATAGGAAAACGTAAACAGGAAAGAAAAGAAAATGACAAACCTACTGATCATGATAATTATAAGAAAAAGTCCTTATTATTATTTGCAAGTTGAAGTAATCATACTATTGTCCAGCAAGATTAACCCGGGACATCTGCATTATGTAATAGGCCTAACCCACTTCGGCAAAGTTTTGTTAAGACGCTCAACTAACGGACTTTGCACACGAAAATTAAGTTGTCCCGGGTTAATTTGGGTGGACAATACCAGGGGAATTAATGCTCATATAAAGAAAACAATTCGAGTAAGTTATTCCCCTTTATTATTATATAAAGTTTTGCGTGACAAAGGATGAGTGTCAATAAGGCCCTTTCCGTGACCCAACCCGATTTTCTTCATTTTCGCCACACATAACCACTAACATATTGACCTTATGTAGGCAGAGTATCAACTTGAACGGAGCCTTGGTTTGGAAGATATATTAAATCAAAGTGGGTGGGGTAAGTCACCCACTATGCCATTAGATGGTAATCAATTTATTGTACACTTTTACTAACAATTTATAACTTGAAAATTGCTGATGCAGTGAAATATATGTGTATTGCACTTTGAAAACATGTTGTTGTATATTCCATTGGATGCCATGTACAGGAGAAAAGGGGCATTAAACATGTTTATGAATATTTAGGATTTTTGGATGGGTCAACTTTACGAAAAACCACAACAGGCTTTTATTTCTCATTTTATTTGATTTATCTTTTTGTTGGTGAATGAAGATATATTACCGTAATTTGTAATATGAAAATTTTCAAAATAGCTTTTTTAATTTCAGGATTACTTGCCCTTGATTCCTTGATAAAAATGCCAAAAAATATAATAAGTACTATTTCGTGTCTGAACCAAACATTTCTGTATAAATCACCATAAAATACCAATATGAGGACGATATGAGCCTTATGTACACAAAAACATCAGATAAAGAGGTTGAAATTGTTATCTTAGCAGAGTGGGTGGGGTAATATACTCCAAAATTAGGCGTGAAATAGACAGGAATTTTTCATAGTCAGAATTGCTTGTATAGAATCTTAAATGGATTGTGGCGTTGTTATTAGCTCATCTGAGCACAAAATGCTCAAGTTTGGCTATTTCAATCGCTTTTTATTCGTCGTCTGTCTGTCTATCTGCCCATCTGTCTATTCTTGATTTGGTTTTTACACTCTAGCATCCGCAAATATGAGCCAATCTTGACCAAACTTTATCAAAACAAGTATGGCCATAAGTTCTCTTATGAGTTCGAATATGGTCCGGATCGAAATAAAAACTCCAGAGTTATCTGCCCTTGCACGTCAAATATAGTTAGTTTTGACATTGTTTCCCCTCTATCATCTACATTTATCAACCAGTCAAAATGAAAATTAGAAACAAAGTTGGTTACTATATGAGCTATAATGAATTTTAATTTCTATCTGATCGAATCTGAAAATTGCGAGTTATGTGCCCTTGAATTTGAAAAAAATGCTGTTTTCAACTTTTTTTTACTCTAACAAACGCAAATACGGACCAATCAAGACAAACCTTCGACACAATGTTGGTCACTCTAAGTTCTTGAATGAGTTCAAATTTCAGCAAATTCGGACAACAATTTGCGAAGTTACCTGCCCTTGAATTTGACAAAATTTCCGTTTTCGACTTTGTTTCATCCTTTAAAGCCACAAATATAGACCAATCAAAATGAAATTTTGACACAGTGTTTGTGACTATAAGAACTTGGAGAAGTGTGAATTTCAACATAATTAGGGTAAGACTTGCTCAGTTATCTGCCCTTGTATTCGATAAAATAAGATTGAAAACAAAGTCGAAAATGGTAACTTTCTCATCCGATCACATTGAAAATCGATGTTTTTCGAGCACATATGGTACCCAATATTGTGACTAATTTTCATTTTGATTGGACAATAAATGTAGAGGCTATAGTAGAAACAATGTCAAAACTAGCTATTTTTAACCTGCAAAGGCAGACAACTCTGTACCTTTTTGTTTGATCCAGCCCATAATCGAACTCCTAAGAGAACTTACAACTATACTTGTTTTGATAAAGTTTGGTCGAGATCGGCTTATATTTGCGGATTCTAGAGTGTAAAGACCAAATTAAGAACAGACAGATGGGCAGATAGACAGACAGACAACAAACAAAAAGCGATTGAAATAGCCAAACTTGAGCATTTTGTGCTCAGATGAGCTACTAACAACGTTACCACACATTTAGGATACTATACAAGCAATTCTGACTATGAAAAAATCCTGTCTGTTTCATGCGTAATTTTAGAGTATATTACCCCACCCACTCTGCTAAGATAACAATTGCAAACTCAATATCTGATGTTTTTGTGTACATAAGGCTCATATCGTCCTCATATTGGTATTTTATGGTGATTCATACAGAAATTTTTGGTTCAGACACGAAATAGTACTTCTTATAATTTTTGGCATTTTTATCAAGGAATCAAGGGCAAGTAATCCAGAAATTAAAAAAGCTATTTTGAAAATGTTCATATTACAAATTATGGTAATATATCTTCATTCACCACCAAAAAGATCAATCAAATAAAATGAGAAATAAAAGCCTGTTGTGGTTTTTCGTAAAGTTGGCCCATCCAAAAATCCTAAAAATTCATAAACATGTTTAATGCCCCGTTTCTCCTGTACATGGCATCCGATGGAATAAACAACAACATGTATTCAAAGGGCAATACATATATATTTCACGGCATCAGCAAGTTTCAAGTTATGAATTGTTAGTAAAACTGTATAAGAAATTGATTATCATCTAATGGCATAGTGGGTGACTTACCCCACCCACTTTGATTTAATATATCTTCCAAACCAAGGCTCCGTTCAAGTTGATACTTTGCCTACATAATGTCAATATGTTAGTGGTTATGTGTGGCGAAAATGAAGAAAATCGGGTTGGGTCACGGAAAGGGCCTTATTGACACTCATCCTTTATGTTTGTTTATGTACATCAATTCTAGTTTGGCCTAGTCTAGACCATAAATTTAGATGACAGAACCCGGATCTGGAAAGGAACCCATAAACCCATTTCCAAACGGCAAAATATTGGATTGTTCCAAGGGCGGATCCAGGATTTTTTCCAGGGGGGGGGGGGGCTCCAAGCCCAAGATTATTTTCCAGGGGGAGGGGGGGTCCAAGCTCAAATTAATAAGTTATGGCTCAAAATGTAATATTTTGTAACGTTACACTAAATTTATGTAGTCAAAGTTTAATTTTCGGCCAATGCCAGGGGGAGGGGTCCGGACCCCCCGACCCCCCTCTAGATCCGCCCATGTGTCCCATTTTAAAAGCTGCTGCAGACGACAAATTATATTTTGATGATGATTTCAGTTTTTGTTTGTTTTTGCACAGAAAATATAAAGAGAAAAGGAGAATGCGCTGATTATCAGCATTTTCTTCTTTTGTCCTAATGTTTCCGTGCCATTTCTATTTGGGACGTCAAAACCATAATGTCTTTTTTTGGGGAAAGGGTTAAAGAGCATTGACTTCTGCATGGAAAGATACTCGTCCGAAAGGGCGATATATGGGGACTCGACGTTTCAAATCTTATAGCGGATGAGAATTGACCTGGCAGAGCATTCCATTCGATTAGCATGAGCTGCTCTGCCAGGTCATTTATCGTGAGGTATATCTATGTGCTAACGTTAATGATAATAATAATAATAATAATAATAATAATAATAATAATAATAATAATAATAATAATAATAATAATAATAATAATAATAATAATAATAATAATAATAATAATAATAATAATAATGATAATAATAATAATAATAATTTTTATTATAATAATAATAATAATATCTTAAGATTTATTTATCGAAGGTAACTTATAAAGACACTACCACACAATAACATTATAATGATTATTTATTATGATTTATTTATTTACAATAAGGCCTTCGGAAAACAAATATAGCGTACCCTTGCCATGATTTCAAAATTTATAGACTTGCCCAAATTGAACGATAACAGGCGGTTAATGCAATGCTATCGAACACGGCAAATTTAAACATTGTGACAAAATAATATGAAGAAAATAGTTGGTTATCAACATTTTCTTCTCAGTCATATAAGATATTTTCTCTACTGATGACGCTAAGACCAGGGAATGCGTTTGGAAAGGGCGGGTAACACATTTACTTTGTAATCACATACATACTCACAGTCAATTACCATTTTAAAACATGCATAACACAAATTAACGAAATAACAAATCACGTTTTGACATACATGTTTGTTGCATATTTAACATATTAAGTTGAATATGTAATTTTAAGAAAAGTCATTAACTGACATCAAGTACTTTTTTTAGATTTTTCTTAAAGCATGCGACATTAGAAATCATTCTTATATTCAATGGGATTGAATTCCGATATTTCATGCCACGGACCGAAAAAGATCTCATCATAAAGTCAGTTCTAGGAATGCAGGAATATGCTATTGCGTTATTTGTTTACGATCTTAGATTATAGAACATTGCATATATTCAGAGAAGAAAAAATGTTTCCTCAGACTGGAACAGTCCTAATTTGGCCGTTTGGGAAAGGGTTAGAGAGCAATGAACTACGACTGCATGGAAAGAAAATGGTTCAGAAATTACGCCCGAAAGGGCGGTCTGTAGGGACTCAACGTTTCAAATCTTATCTATGTCCTAACGTTACCAATTTACAGGGAAAACGTTTCAGTGGCCATATCTATACAGCGCAACTGATATGGGATGTTTAACCTTTTCCCAAACAAGATTTGGCTTTGAAGTCCCTGACAGAAATATGTTTGGAAAAACATTGAGACAAAAAAATGCTGATCATTATTATTTTCTCCTTTTGTCTCAATATTTCATATGCTATGTTTTACACATTTGTGACCCATCTTGCTAAAAGGGACCTTATCGGAAGTGCAAAAAATATCGACCCTAGCCTGTCTGCGCATAGCCTGGCTCCCAGGCCGTGAGTATGTGTATCCGAATACCAAAGTAACTGAACTCTTGCATTCCTAATTTATTGGCTCAGATTTCCTCCCTTCTAGTTAGAGACTGACTGATCAACATTTACAGAGAGTATGGCAGTGTGGAAAATATAAGATTTGTAATGTCTACACATCTGTTACTTCATATCTGTTTTGAAAGACCAGATCAGTCAGATGGGAGCCAGTCTAGTCTGCGCAGTCCGCGCAGCTAGACTAGGGCCGACACTTTTCACTTGTATGTAATTTTCTAAATCCAGAATATTTTCCCTATCTTACCATATGTTCATTTTTCGCATACGGGATCTAGTTGACCTGTGTTGAGTCTGACAAGTTTGTCAAAATTTGGATTTTTGGAATTCGGATAAGGTCCCTTTTAGCCTGTCGGGTCATATTTACATTCACTATCTCGTCTGAAGAAGCTTTGAATTTGGTCTACCCTAAAATTTTGTCAATTGGGAAAGGGTTTAAACATCTATCGAATTGTAGTATTCCCGACAATTAGTCAAATTAGGCTGCATGTCAAAATAGAACAACGTTTTGAAAAATGATGTCCAGCTTCGATTGTATATAATATTTAGCCGTTTGACTGCCTATCGTGGAACATTCTTATTGAAACATAGAAGAGACCTGAAAGAAATATTTTTAAAAATGGCTGTATATCTATTTTAAAATATCGCTTTTCTTACTTGTTTGCCTGCCCATTTTCACACGAAGCAAGGCAATTACTGGAATGAATTCGTTTATCTTCGGAGTATGGTATGGGAGATCCTGGGAAAACGCTGATGAAAAAATAATATAGATAATCACACGCGAGGGAACTTTGTTCTGAATACATATTAGGATTCCGTCAAAGACCAAACAAACAGACAATAAACAAAAACGTCTCTCGAGATTTAGGAGTCATGTTCGATTATTTTGAACAGAAATTAGCTTATTTAGAGCGCTGGGTTTGTAATAAAAGCCCAACCGCACGCTTGATTACTACAAACGAAATTCGCAAGTTTGGGATAAATGCCCATCATTCAAAAGATACTTGTTAGACTCGGTGGGAACCACGTAATACATCATAATCGATGATAGTCAGTACTTCTATTAAAAAGTTATAAAGGACCATACAAAAATTGATTGGTGAAACACATTTTATCATGTGCTGTTTACTGAAAAGATCCATCAAATTCAACGAATCCCTGACCTATTTACACCTTCGATGCTTGAAAACCAAATTAAAATCGGTCATAAGTCAGATTAACTGGAGAGTTTTGCATTTGTTGTGTCGCATGAACCCCCTCGTGTGATTGCTACACATTTCGCAAGTTTTTGGTAGACGCCCAACATTCAAACGATACTTGAGTAAGACAGACGACAAAATAATAATCAACAGTAGATCTAGCTCCTTTTCATCTAAGATTTTCTATGCAACAGCAGGCAAATTTGAAATTTGGTAAAAGAACATTGGCAATTTTGTACAAAATTTGGCCATGCTTGTCGTCTGCAACGTTGTTTAATTTATACGAGATATGCCTGACAAAATCTGTCTTTTCGGAAAGAATTGAATGACAGATTTTGTCTTTGCATCTTGTCGAGACCATATTTTTGCGTATTTATAACACATGCCAAGTTTGACTGGTGCAATATTGATTATCATAATGGACAAAATGGCAAAGAAACGTTTTCAGATCCCCAAATCATATCTCGGATTTCAGCCACAATTCTGATTTATGAATGCTTGTGGGACAAAATATCGTTGCTTTTCATAAAAAAAACCTCGTAACTACAACTTTTTTATAGTTGTAGTTACGAGGATTTTAAGGATAGCAGAGATATGTTCATTGTATTCTGATAATATCCAATATCATCTTAGAGCACCAGCTGTGTTGAGAATAGCCTGGCTTCAATCTCTGTATATTTACGTTACAATGTATGTCTGTAAAATCAAGACATGCAACCAAGACAAACCTTCAGGATTATAATATAAATTATCTTTAAACCAGAGACTTGCAATTTTATTGAATTCTAATGTCATTGCTTTAATTCAAAATCTCTATTTATCAGACTGGCACAAGTCTATGTTGAGCAGCAAAGCTATATAGTTAAAGCTTTTAAAATAACAAATTTCATGACTGATCCAGAATCAAAGAAGGGCACCAACGACAAAATATATTCTTCCATGTTAAGACAATTGTATATATCAAAACACGAAAAAAAAAAACATCGCGAGAAAAGGAGAAAAATGAATGGGTGTTATCAGCGTATTCCTATTTTCTTTAAACGTTTATTTATTCAACATTGTCTTGTGATATGGGATTTAGACAGTTTGGGTGCTGGTTCGGAACAACATGGTCTCAAATACGACAACATCTTCGCATGTCAAGGGTTCTACCTCGACTTTTTTACTTACGTACGGAACAAAGTGGAGGTAGAACCATTGGCTTGCGAAGATGATACTGCAAGGGCTAAGAACGGTTCAGTTACCCCAATGAATTACGTAAACTGAAATGAGGACTTCGTTCTGCGAATTCTTGGCTTCTCCAATATTCCATTTGACATATCATAAAATCCACTTGCGAATTTATGGCATCTCAAATTCATGTATTTCATTTGATATTTTGACAAAAATCCCTACTATCTCTTACCAGTGTACTTATTATCTATCTGTGGTAAGGTAGCTTCTGGATCAGATCTGGTGGGTGTGGAGTTGGTGCGAGCGTACTGCAAAACCTTTTCAAGAGCCTTTAAAATATTTATACAGTAATTAGTCAATCATAGTGCAAAAGAAAGACAGCCCTGCATCAGCAAATTGCAATATACTGGAAAATAAAGCGATCCATTTTATTTAATCGACGTTAGTTTTAGAGATCTGTCAGTCATACTTCAGGAGTTAGCATTTCTGTGCAATGAATCCGTTGTTTAGAGAGTCAAACTGAGCCTTTATGCGCATCATCACACGATGCCAGAACCACCACAACAACAACAACAAATTATTATTATATGTTATGGTAGGATTTTGTTGTACGACAGATATATGCGCTCACATAAATTTTGATATTCGGATTAACATTTTTATAACAAAATCAGAAGAAGAGAATAAATACAAAGACGATAAGTGCTGTATATGAGGCATTGCAACCATATGACAACAAAATTGGTATATCTACTCTACTTTTGGATACTACGGTTGATACACGTACTTTCTCTGTAACTTCGTATTGTTAAGGCAGAATGCCCGTAATGTGGCCATTTTGATATTCATAAAACATCGGATTTTTCCGAGCGCCGTCCTTACGTATCCGAACTTATTCGGGCGCGGTCGTAAATATTCGGCGGTGGAAAGTTCCACAGTCGAATGCTTTCGACGTCGTCCGAATAATTCCGACATAACGGGAATCTCATAAGGGGTAGACTGCCTTAACATTTTTGTGAAGTATTTCTATAATCCAGTTTTGGAACGTCTATGCCGGGACATGTTTGGAAGAAAGATATACATTATACTCATCTGCGTTACTTATGCACTGTTAAATCGTCCTGAATTATTCAAGTAACTAAGTGTTTCAAGCGACTCTAGGGAATACTAAAATAACCTAATGAATTTCAAATTTTGCCACTTAAAAAGATATATATTAAATGGCGATGATTCCAGATATCGATGGCTTTTCAACGAAAACCTCGTAACTGCAGCTTAAAACCAGCTTCAGTTACGAGGTTTTCGTTGAAAAGCGACGATAACTGTACACTTAATTCATCAACGTCGGGGGGAAAAAAAGAAAAGAAAAACAGTCGCAAAATCATACAGCTTATGTACGAGGGGTGTTCATTAAATAATGAAAATACACTATCAGCTCAATGTTAAGAATGTGTAATTATATAGTTAATTTTTAATATGCAAGTAACAAGTATGTGAACTTTATTCAAAGTAAAAAGAACCGTGCATGCCATTGCCATGGCAACACTGTCACAAAGTTGCAAAGGTTTCCACTCTGAAATTCCAGCGATTTCCATCAATTTTTCCTCTCAAAAACCAAGAAAACAAAATGGAATCATTCTGACCTTGTACTTATTAATTTTGTGTCTCATGTACAAACACAAAATAACAGCAAAAGTCACTTTGCTCTCTAAAAAATAGAAAAAAATCATTATCAAATACTTTGTATCTGGAAAATCTTGACGTTTTCCCCTGATCCAAAGTGTGGGGGGTCAACAATGTGACGTCATCACACTTCAAATAAAAGAAATTTAATGTTGGGGCATAGCATAATCAATCACAAGTTCCCTGCACGTTTCAAATCAATGTTTGAAATTAGCATAGTACATATCACAGAGGAATATATGGTTAAAAAGTGTGTAAAACCTCCGTTCATATCATTGTATTTACCTAATTCCCTTGATCACAATGCCGAAGATTTCAGTATTGCCACATACAAGAACCTTATATGTAGTTTTGAAGTAAAAACATAACACCATCAGACAATAATGCCGAATAAACATTTTCTATACGCAAATTCTAAATAAATACCATGATGCAAGTCTGTTTAGCGAAAATAACGCAAAAAAAAAATGTCAGACGTCATACCCATTGAGAATGTGACGTCATGCGTTTCCATAGTAACACACGGAACGTTCTGCGTATAAAAAGACTGGCATATATGTTTTCATTATTTAATGAACGCCTCTCGTATAATCAAGTGTTTTTTCTCATTTTTTTTTATAGTTTTGTGTTTAGCTTATTTGTGTTACATACATATCTGTGGTACCATACAAGCTGAAAAATGTCAGATATTATCATTTTCTGCAATTTGTTTTAGATTTACAGAGTTGATGCTTTCCATTTTTCTGTTATTTTTGTAAAATGGGGTCAGTAACTAAAAATAGATATAAAATTCAAATATATCGGTAAAAATGTTTACATAGTTTCATTTTTACCTCCGTTTTGTATATCATAGAAATAATATACAACAATACTATTTATATACTAAGCAAAACAATTGAGGGATATTTGAATTCCTTCCCTTTTCTGTCATTCGTTGTTGTTTTGATTTGTTTCAGAATACTTGCATTCAAAAGTTAAAAATACATGTATATGCTTTCAATTTGAAAGCTTAGTTTACGTCACGCTTGGGTTGTGTAGGTACAGTATAATTCCAAACGGCAGTACCGTCTATGCCAAGAGTTTGCAAACGTTCTAAGAACTTTGACGTGGTAAGAGGAGTCATTTTTTCGCATCGAATTCGTGTAAAGTCAATGCTGACTTTCGGGCCACAGGTTTGCACATTACTTTACAACCTTTGTTTTTGAGATTCTTCGAAACTTTAAAAGCAGTGGCAAGGGGGTGTCATTTGTCCTTATATATTAGTGGATATTCCGGCATTATTTTGGTGGTTATGAACATGACAAAGTTATTCAAATCATCTATTGGTCTCTTCTGAAGGGAAAGCCATTGTAAGACAATGATTTCAGAAGAATCTACCAACAGGGAAATTTGGGCTCTGACTTTTGGTTATATAGGTTTATAACATTTGGCATGGAACTGTATTGTAATTAGTGATCCGTAACTTACAGTTTTCATTGTGATGAGCCTGGGGTTGCGTGTTCTATTAAAAGCAAGAATATGTTAACCTTGACCAAAAGCTATGACAAAGTCATGACCGAAGAAATTTCGATATCCTTCAATTGTTTTGCTTAGTATATTTTCAAAAGTGTCTATTATGGTTCCAGAATTCTCTTCAGCCGTAGTTACGAGATTTTATAAAGACACCGACGGTTTATCAAAACATAACGGTAAACCCAGTCTATTTTAGAACAAAATTCGTTGCTTTTGAATGGGGCTTCTTCCTTTAAAAGGATCTGAATTCTTCGAATGAGGTTTGCACACTTTCTCACACCCTCACCCTCTATGACCTTCTTTCACACCCTCACTAACACCAATACCCCTCCCTCACCCTCTATCACAACCTCATTTACCCAACCATTTACATTTTTTTACCATTTCTCTTGCACTCGCAATTATTTATTTTTTATTCTTTTCACAAACATTACATTTAGACTATTATATCGTCAGTTTAACGGACTTATAACCTATACATAGTATCACTGGTGGTGAACTAAAACAATTTTCGCTACAACAAGGTATAGATATTTTGCATTTAAATGTGAGTTTATAGATTTTTTTCTAATGACTTTGAACTTGTTCTAAAAATAGACCGGGTTTTCCGATACGTATTCACAAACCGCCTGTGTTGTTATAAAATCTCGTAACTACGGCTTTATCGAAGCCGTAGTTACGATATTTTATAACAACACCGACGGAATACTATGTTCGCGAAAAAACGTCCCACGCTTTGGCCGAGTTCACCACCAGTGCGGATGTAAAGTGCAAATTGTTATTCGCTCGGCTATGTATTGGTTACATGTATATTATTCTGTCGGTACCGAACCAAGACATTTCGTTTTTTACAATACAAAAAGTACATATCGAAGGTTGAACGCAAAACTGTTGTAACAACCTATTTTTCAGAAATTAATGTTTTTTGTATTTTCTGAATCTCTAGGAAAAAATGCACCATGTGTTCTTACATTAGGTTTCAATTCTGTATGATCAAAATATATTTAGAATTTTTAAAGAAATTTTCCATCTTTAGCTTTGAGAAAGTTATTAATTTTTATCCATCTCCTGTAATATTCCATCAAACTGAGTTACAACAGTCGCAACAAGCGAAAAACATGAGTTTACAGAAGAAATACACAAGCATTAACATTGAAGTGACATTTTAGAAAGGATCATAGCTGATATAAACTCCATTAAAATGAACCAAAATGCGACAAGTATTGACAAATTTCACATCCCATATGGATTCAACGCATTTCATTCATTTCTTAATCAGGTTGCGTAAAACTAATAATTTGATGCCATTGACAATATTTGGCAGTTTAATTAGAAAAAATCCCAACAATTCAATTTTCTGGTAAAATGGAAATCCTATTAAGGACAGATCCTCCATTTATTTCCTACGGTAAGATTTTTTTTTATTTTTTCTGTACTGATATTTAGATATATGAGAAGTAAAAAAATGACTTAAAAACTATAGGTCACCAAGCGAATTAAAAAGTTATTTGATTTCAAGGGAGACTACTCTTGTCTAAAATTGCAAAAATAAGGTATCACTTAAATACCCACAAAAAGGTGTTTGAAATGACTAGGATTACATAAATAAGTCTTTATTGTGTTCAATATGTTTTATTCTGTCTAAATGAGTACCAATATGGGAAAATTAAGTGATGATTTTGAAATTTTTAGTAAAACATTCTTTCAAAATAGCTGAAATTACTCTTTTTTTTTCGCAACGTTTCTGATAGTAAAAAAAATTCCAGCGGTAAGAATTTTTTTCCTTTTTGGTATAGACATAGTGCTTGGTCATACCTACAAAAAGAAAGAAAGAAAAATATATCAAACCAAGCGTTTTTCTTAGTTATAAGTAAAATTTGGTTTACTTTTTGCAGCTCTGTCCGAAATTGTTTCACTACTTTTATCCATTTTCTTCCTTATTACCAGCTTTAGATAATAAAAAAGTGTCATCTTTTGTGTCCATCTGAAGCGGACTAGCTCACAAAGACACCACTTTGCTTTTGTTGCTCCGTTTCTTATCGCTAACGCAACATGTTGAACGCGTAACAAAAAGCGAAATGTACCATCCGAGTACTATTACACTTTAATTGACCAAACAGAGAAAATTGAAATAACTGAAAAGGGTCTTGTCATTTATCAACCAAACATTAACTAAATGTAAAAAATATATTTGCTGAAAAAGGCCAATTACTGAAACAGCTTTATTTCGTTATTTAAGATATGCGCAGTAAGTTGCGCAGTAACAACTGGATGATCTGTCCTTAAACCACATTTGATTCTTTGAAATTGAAAATAGGATATAGAGTCTAATTGACAAAGTACATACACATGTATGTTCGGACCAATGAGTGTATCATTTAAAATGTTATTTTTTATGATATTTGTCGTGCGATCGTTGATAAAATGGGACACAGACCTTGTTTATCCTATTCTCTCAATATTTTCGTATTTTTTTTTATAAGGGACGTCAAAACCTCGGATCTTTAACCTTTTGAGACCACCATGGATCCAGATCAGCAAAGTCTGATCTAGACCAATGGTGTTCTCTTCCAACCTTAAAGTAAATGTAAGACAACAACATGTACCCTGATCAGACTGCTTTTTGTCACGTGATGACCAGGACCCGTTATAAGGGATAAACTATATCAAATAATCCAATTGGCGATTGTATGCCTTGTGTGGTAGCCTATTCTGGCACACAGACAAGTTTCCAAAGACAATATAATGGGACGCCATTTTAAGACTGATTTAACCGCCAGAGAAGTCAGCCATTTGATTAAGGAAAATAATATTGATAATAACCCGCCATTTTTCCTCTATTTATTCTAGGAAAAGCTATTTAATTTCGAAATAAAAAGAGCCGCGGGCTTGGAGAAAGGAATAAGCATCTAAACAATCCAATTTGTGATCATGTGTCTTGTGTGGTAGCCTATTCTGGCACACAGACAAGTTTCCAAAGACAATATAATGGGACGCCTTTTTAAGACTGATTTAACCAGGAGGCAAGTCAGTCATTTGATTTAGGAAAATAATATTGATGATAATCCACCATTTTCTCTATCTTTTATCTATGAAAACTTCAGTCGACACTCGTTATGTCGACATCGGATAAGTCGAATTTTCGCTTAAGTCGAAGTTCAAATCTGGTCCCGTCCTCATCTATTGACACAATTTATTCAAAACAAAATAATTTCGAACTGAATATAGCCATTGAAATATAGCAGGAAAAGGAAAGAAATTGCTCGACACGAGCAATTTCTTCCCTTTTCCTACTATATTTCAATAATATTCGTACTTGATAAGTTTCAAAAACGGTCAAATATCAAATATCTCGAAGTCGAACAAAATCGGATGAGTCGAACTCCGGATATGTCGAGGTATTTTGACAGCCCCTCCGACTTTGACACAACGAGTGTCGACTGTAGTTATTTTCGAAGTAGCACGAGCATGGGGCTTGGAGAAAGGACTAAAGTATCTAAACAATCCAATTTGTGATCATGTGTCTTGTGTGGTAGCCTATTCTGGCATATGGACAAGTTTCCAAAGACAATAGGACGCCTTTTTAAGCCTGATTTAACCAGGAAGGAAGCCAGTCATTTGATTTAGGAAAATAACATTGATAATAATCCACCATCTTCTCTATCTTTACTCTATGAAAACTAGTTATTTTCGAAGTAGCAAGAGCCTGGGGCCTGGAGAAAGGACTAAAGTATCTAAACAATCCAATTTGTGATCATGTGTCTTGTGTGGTAGCCTATTCTGACATACAGACAAGTTTCCAAAGACAATGGGACGCCTTTTTACGACTGATTTAAGCAGGAGGGAAGTCAGTCATTTGATTTAGGAAAGTAATATTCATAATAATCCGTATTTTTTCTATGAAAACTAGTTATTTTCGAACTCATAAACTATATCTGACAGGAACGTCAAAACCAGGCCGCGGTTTCTCGAAAAAACTTAAGTATACTCATGAGAAGATGCTCAACTTAAAAGGAATACTCTCCAACGTTGAAGGATATTGGATTGAAGTTCACGTGGATTTCGTGCGATTTGAACACGGTGCTCAGATTTGAGCATGAGAACGTACTCAAGTTTTTTTTTTCAAGAAACCGGGGCCAGGTCTTGTCTAGGAAAGAGATGAACCATATCAAGCAACCTAAATTGCGAGTATATGCCTTGTGTATGGTAGCCTATTCTGGCACACAGACAAGTTCCCAAAAGACAATAGGACGCCTTTTTAAGACTGATTTAACCAGGAGGAAAGTCAGTCATTTGATTTAGGAAAGTAATATTGATAATAGTCCACCATTTTCTCTATCTTTTATCTATGAAAACTACAGTCGACACTCGTTATGTCGACATCGGATAAGTCGAATTTTCGCTTAAGTCGAAGTTCAAATCTGGTCCTGTCCTCATCTATTGACACAATTTATTCAAAACAAAATAATTTCGAACTGAATATAGCCATTGAAATATAGCAGGAAAAGGAAAGAAATTGCTCGACACGAGCAATTTCTTCCCTTTTCCTACTATATTTCAATAATATTCGTACTTGATAAGTTTCAAAAACGGTCAAATATCAAATATCTCGAAGTCGAACAAAATCGGATGAGTCGAACTCCGGATATGTCGAGGTATTTTGACGGTCCCTCCGACTTTGACACAACGAGTGTCGACTGTAGTTATTTTCGAAGTAGTAAGAGCATGGGGCTTGGGGAAAGGACTAAAGTATCTAAACAATCCAATTTGTGATCATGTGTCTTGTGTGGTAGCCTATTCTGGCATATGGACAAGTTTTCAAAGAAAATGGGACGCCTTTTTACGACTGATTTAACCAGGGGGGGGGGGGGGGGGGGGAGTCAGTCATTTGATTTAGGAAAATAATATTGGTAATGATCCGCTATTTTTTATCTATTTTTTTTTCGAGGAAAAACTAATTAATTTCGAAATAATAAGAGCAGATGCCTGGGGAAATCTAATGGCTTTTAAGCCCAACATAGACCTAGATCAGCATAATTTCAATAGTTCTACCTTGGACCTCAAAACCAGGTCTTGTATAGGAAAGGGAAACACATATCAAACAACCCAATTTACGACTATATGCCTTGTGTAGTATCCTATTCTGGCATACAGACAAATTTCCAAAGACAATGGGACGCCTTTTTACGACTGACCAAGAGGAAAGTCAGTCATTTGATTTAGGATAATATTGATACTAATTCGCCATTTTCTCTATTTTTCTGAGGAAAACTATTTATTTCCGAAATCAAATAAACCGGGATTTGGATAAAGGACTCTTATGGCCTTTCAGTCCAACATGGATCCAGATCAGCATGTACATTTTGTACTTTGTATTTCGTCGCTTTTCGACGAAAACCTCCTAACTGCAGCTTGTTTTAAGCTGCAGTTACGAGGTTTTCGTTGAAAAGCAGCGATATCGTTTTCATGACCTGAAACATAATGTTCGAAGCTTTTGACTTCGACACAACGAGTGTCGACAGTTTGTCCTTGAGTACGGAATTGTACAGCACAAGCTACGAAAGCACAAGTAAACTGAATTTTAAGATCTTATGAGCCGGAATCTGGCCCCGGTTTCTCGAAAAAAAACTTAAGTATATTCTTATGAGAACATGCTCAACTTCAAAGGAATACTCTCCAACGTTGAAAGGTATTCGATTGAAGTCCACGTGCATTTCGTGCGATTTGAGCACGGTGCTCAGATTTGAGCATGAGAACGTACCTAAGTTTTTGCGAAAAACCGGGGCCTAGATTGGATTGAGTTTTACGTCTCATTCAACAGCTAAGGTCATGTGGAGACGGGACCTCAGTTAACTCATTACCAAACGGCGAAAATTTAGACTCGTCTTATTTCAAAGATTATGCAGACTTCAATTTCAAGTGAATGGAATTTTGCTTTTTTTGGGCTTTTTACATAGAAAACATATTGGGAAATGAAGGAATTGCTTGTCACAAGCAATTTCTTCATTTTCCACAATGTTTTCCAAAGCCATTATCTTGTTGGGAGTCAAAAGGAGTCACTGTGTGGCAATGGGCTAAAGTCGTATCCGAAAGGCAGGAGAGGCGACGGTCAACCGCTGTAACACCTCCGCTCCCGGAATTTGAAACATTGACCTTTATAGCATAAATTTTGTGAATTTCGCGACCAAGAGAAAATACTGCTTATCAGTGGGTTCTTCTCTGCTCTTAATGTTTTCCAAAGCTTCCACTGTTAGAGACGTCAAAAAATTCCTTGTGTGGGAAAGGGGTAAGAAAGCCTTGGTATAACAGTAAACAACTAGCATTTAAAAATAATGTGAAGCGTTTAATCAGTGAAAAATAACAATATCTGTCCATCATATGATTATATAAGCAGCAAGGAATGTTTTCATCCGAAATTATTCAAAATATAAGAAGCTCTTAATTGGAAAGAAGCAAGAAAATGTTACATTGGTTCTAAATTTTCTGAAAGTCTAAAATCCTTTTAGGCAGGTACAGAAAATGTTTCAAACGTCTAAGATAAATCATTATTATTTCTACTTATTTTGCAAAATTTGATGTTCTTTTCGTCTTTAAATCATGATTGCAGAATAGTAAAACACAACGAATCTACAAGCAGTACAATAATAACATTGTATAAATACTTTAAAGTGACATTTCAGAATTTTTCGTCATAAATTTTACTTTTATTTTTATCTGAAAGAGCATATTTCCTTATGAAAATTCTGAAAATTTCAAGCCAAAATATTGCGCCGTTTAGGAGAAATTTATATTTTTGTGTTAAAATTGAACAAATTGTTGTGGACAACAGTTCGGATTTATATGCAATTTATCGATTATGTCTCAACTTTAAATGCGTGTTTCTCGCTTATTGGCAACAACTTCAAAAAACTAATAGTATTTATACTCATTAGAATAACCAATCTTGGCATCAAGACATACTTTGAAAAATTGAAATTAAAATGAAATGTCCCTTTAACATTATAAAAAGTGATATGTTGAATATTCTTCATAAATGCAAACAAATAAACAAAAACTTATATCTCGCGATAAATGATCTGGCAGAGCATCTCTAGCTTATAGCTAGAGATGTTCTGTCAGGTCTTTTATCGCGAGCTATACAAATGCATAAACGAGACAAGCGTTTAGCCGAAACAAACCATGTACAATTGTCCGATGGCCGCTACCAATCAAAACACTATTTGACCAACCAAACACTTCGTGCAATTTCGGTGACATCCGTGGTAACAGAGATTGACGAGGTTATTCGAATTTTGTCACGGAAAATGACGAACGTGGAGGCGGAATTACACGAAGTGTTCGGTATGTAATGATGGGTGGCATGCATACGTTAAATGTAGAACTGACAAATATTCGGAATTACAGAATATTGCCATTTTTCGAAGCAATTTTACTTTGATCTTATAGGTCCCGAAAAATGATCTGACAGAGCTTTCTAGCGAATGGCTAGAGGTGCTCTGCCATGTTATTTTTCGAGATCTGTACAAAAACTGTGTACCCTTATATTTATCTCACTTTAACCCTTTCCAAAACGGCAAACAATAAGTATACTGTTTCAATTTGAAAGCTGCTGCATACAACAAAATAATCTTTCGAACTTTGTCTGCAAGGGACGTCAAAACCCGATTTGTTTATGAAAAGGCTAAAATACGAGTGGCTGGCGATCGGTTCTATTGTTAGGCTTAATTCGGCATGGCACAACTAGATCTACTTATTGCAAAGAATAATCGTTTGTCTTCTAGCGACAAAGTGTACTAGTAACTATAGCCAGGTCGTGATAATACTGTACTTGTTTACAGAATTTACTCATGTAAACAACACAATCTCAGACTCAAAACAACTGTAATTTTACATGTGGTGGTTCAAATCTTGCAGGTGTATCACACCTGCAAGATTCGAACCAACACATGCAAAATTGTACTGAAAATTGGTGGGCGTTTTTCCCTTGTTTACATAAGTAACGCGAGTTGTCCCCGGACACTGTATACTCAGTTCCAAAAGAAAGTGTGCACTTTTAAATTTTGAATATCTCGAAAAGTTTACCGTCTACCGTAAAGAAATTTTGTGCGACACGTCTCAAGACTACTGGCAAGCGATATATTGATTAAGAAATCACATAGCGCGCACGAAATTTCGGCTTGATTGCGATTTTGAATTTTTAGTGCTTGACGTATGCCTCACGTGTTGGATGAGTTATCGATCAAAAATTACACTCACTGCAATTCTTTTGTCATACCTTAGCATAAAAATCACATTTTCGTTACATTTGTACATAGGCCTAGCGTATTAGCGTGAAACGAATTGAAATTAACGTCGACTAACAAGACCGAACCTGGTGAAAACAAAAGCCGTCAACAAATTTGAATTTGTATGGTATTTATGTTCCATTATAACACGTTTCCGTAAAATCCATATATAGTGAAAGAAGAACTGCAGCGGGTTTTATTCATTGAATAAAGACTCTATGTAATTATGCTTTGTGTATGCGACAAAACGTCACGTGCCGTCAAGGTAACGTCACATGACGTCATCAATGATGTCACTTAACCGCCAATGCGTTTCCTACGCAGAAATCTAGTTCATAGCAGAATTTCAACAAAATAACACATTTCGGATGTGCGTTTTGTTATTTAGAGTGTTATAATGGATATAATAACAAGTTAAGCGGTCTTTATTGCGCAATAAAAACCTCTTTGCTCTGGACTACATGTTAAGGCAAATACCTCGGCGCTGTGCGCCTCGGTTTTTACCTACACATGTAGTCCGTCGCACATCGGGTTTTATTTGCGCAATAAAGACCGCTTAACTTGTTATTATTTCATAAATAGCAAGTGTCCTTTTTAATGGTATCTTAAAGGCATACAAATTTGCTATAGAACGTTATTACACAGTTCAAAGACAATTTACTAGACTTCTAACGTAGCGATTACTTAACGTTGACGTACACGTAACGTCTACGGAAAAGTTCAAACTTTAGCGTGGAAATTGCTTGGAAGACCTTGTCAAACCCTACAACGGCATATAAGCGAGTAACTCTTTCCACAGAATAAGATGCAAGGAGTGCAAATCTCAACACCATCAACACCATAGTGATCTGACTGCGTGTATTCTGTATGAGCAAACTATCGACATCTGTTTTGATGCTTATTTTCTTTAAGGTTTAATTTGAAGTATGATATCACTTTTACTCCCTAACTTGAATTCTATGAAAATTTTGGTAAAAGCAAAACGCGAAAGTGCACACTTTCTTTTGGAACTGAGTATATCTCACCTATATGTGAGCTTGTCGCAAAAAAGAAGTCCAAGGTCAAAGATCAAGGTCACTAGGTCAAATGTCATGGTCTCAAGGTCAAGTTCATGGCATGAGGTATCCATATGTGAAATACAAAGGCTCTATCTATAATAGTGCATGAAATATAGGCCAGGTTAAAGTTTTTTAAAAGTAGGTAAAACTCCAAGGTCAAGGTCCTAAATGAAAGGTCTTGGCAGGAGCTATCCATGTGTGAAGTATCAAAGCTGTATCCCTAATAGTGCCTGAGATATAGACCAGGTTAAAGTTTTTGAAGACGCGACGCGACGCTGACGCCGACACGACACTAGGACTGTGACATTAGCTCCCCGGACATAAAGTCCCGGCTCGCTAAAAATCGTAAACATGTGCCACAATATCTTGGCTGGACTATAGTTTGGGTTACGACTGATAGAAATAAATAAGATTTTGATAACAAGCATTATCTTCATTTCTCTAAATTATTTTCATATTTTAACGTAAATTCTTATCCCTGCTGGAATTTCTTGGGTCTCATGAATACCAAAATGATGTTGCATTTATTCTAAAACCTCGTAACTATAGTTTGATCAAATATGTAGTTCCAATGTTCTGGAAGAAAATCAGTGAGATTTATATGCCCTCAAACCAAATATAAGTCTTGGAAAATAATAAGACATGGTATGTATGTTGGAAATTGTAACAAAAAAAAAAAATACATGTAGTTAGAAAGAATTCATAAACAGAAAGATTCATAGACTAATCGTACAAATACACAAACATACTTTAACCCATTACCAAATGGCGAAGTCTTAGACTGGTCCAAATTCAAATATGTAGACAACAATTTTACGCGAATAGATATGGATTGACCCTTCTGAATTGAAAAATATTGTGCGAAATGAAGAAATTGCTTGTCACAAGCATTTATTTCATTTAACACAATGTTTTTCAAAAGCCTTTATCTTATTGAGCGCCAAAAATCGTCTTTGAGTGGAAAATGGGTTTGGGTTAAAACAACAGAAAACAAGACTGAAGAGCCGTCATAGACGGATTATGCTCCCCGAATAAGTGTTTGTCACAAAATAAAAACTATCATACATTAAGCTCCCTTTTCCCATGATGGATTTTTTGTACACACATTATTAATAAAATATTGTCTAGAACATCTCATTTATCACATAAGTACAAAATTTCATTAAATTCTGCCCATAAGATGAAGAGAAATTAGAGAAAAAATAATTTTTACATTAAGGCCCCTTTTTCCATGACGCAGTCTCAAATTAAGAAACGGAGAAAAAAGTGTCTAGGGATTATCCCAGGGAGTTCACATGTGAAGTTTCATTGAATTTGGTCCAAGCGTTGCTGAGAACTGGCCGTGGACGGACGGACGGACACACGGATGGACGGACGGACGGACAGCGTGGCGACTATATGCTCCCCCGAAATTTTTTCGGGGAGCATAATAATTGCAAAGCCTACGATTGCACGTAACACTATTTAAGGAATTCAATTGAACATAATGTATGCTAATTCTAAAATGGGTGCATACGCATGCGTTATTTTCGTGGTATCACAAGAGCTAAATTGTGGTTTTGAAATTATTTGCCCAGGCACAAATCTGTACATCTTCCTTGGTCAAGAGTAATTTCACAAAGCGCGATTAGACAAGCACTACGTTACATATTGGATTTGAATTTCACCCTTACTCCTCTTTCCAAATCTAAAGCATTTCAGGCTGGTTTAAGTTCATATGATTGCAGACGACAAAATATGTAGGTCAGGTTCAGATTTTTTAAAAGTAAGTCAAACTCCAAGGTGAAGGTCACAAGGTCAAACGTCATGGTCCCAAATGAAAGGTCTTGGCAGAAGGTATCCATGTGTGAAGTATCAAGGCTGTATCTCTAAAAGTGCCTGAGATATAGATATAGGTTAAAGTTTTTCAAGACGCGACGCGAAGGCCGACACTAGAGCTGTGACATTAGCTTCCCGGACATAGTTATAGTATCGGCTCGCTAAAAAAGACAGGCGGACATGAAAATTTATTCTAAGGTGATTCCGGATTCCATTATAGTTGGAAAATAAGATAATTACAGTCCTCGAGGCCTCTCCTCGACGAATAAAAACAAAATGGCAACATGTATACTGTGAACGGACGGACATACAACAAATAGGTGGATTAGCGTACATTAAACTATTGGCAGATTGAATGACGACAATTTTAACCTTACTCAAACAGCAAATTTTCAGACTGTTCTCATTTGAAAGCTGTTGCAGACGAGCAAATGGATGTTGATAAAGATAAGATTTGCGTACAACACGACGTAGAAAATATTGAGACAAAATAAGAAAATGCTGGTTATAAGCATTTTCTTATTTGGCCCCAATGTTTTCCAAAGCCATTTCTAATAGAAACGTTAAAACAAGCCCTGTTTGGGAACGAGTCAAATCACACTTAATTATGATAAAATCATTATCTGAAAAAAGGTTTGGCTTTGAACAATCGTTACGGAATCTTCTTATATGTTCAAAATTCTGTGACAAAATAGATAAACAGACAAGATTTGTTTGTGAAAAACTGATGCCCCTAAAATAGCCAATATATATACATGTATATTAATTTTTCGGACAGACAGACAGACGAACGGTTAAAAGGACACATGTAAAACAATATGCCCCAATCTTTCGATACGGTGGCATAATAAATTAATAGTTGGAAATCAAATGACATCTCCCGTACTATCACCCCTTAATTCAGAAAGCTGATGCTTAACACTGTCCTAAACGACGCACATTTAGATTGCTCCAATTGCAAGGAGTTGCAGACGACCTTAACCCTTTCCCAAACAAGACCTGGTTTTGACGTCCCTAGAAAAAATGGCTTGGGAAAACATTGAGACAAAAGAAGAAACTGCTGACAACCAGCAGTTTCTTCTTTTGTCTCAATATTTTCGTGAATTTATTATACACAAATCTCATCTTTAATAACATCCGTTTAGTCATTTTTGACAACTTTTGAAGTGGAATATCCTAAACTTTGGCCGTTTGGGAAAGGGATAAATTTGATATTAAAAGCAGAAATAATGTAAGTTGTAGCTACGATAACATTGACTGAGAAGAGTGAGAAGAGGAAATTGCTTGATGTCAGCATTTTCGTCTTTCTTTTCAAAGTTGTCTAAAACGTTTTTTCAAAAAAGGATCACAAACTAGCAGTGTTGATGCAAATTGATTTCAACGCTTATTACTAGTATATTTCCATCAATTGCGTTTGGTAGATTATCCATGACCTATTTTTTCCTGTTAAACAGACTAGAAATGTTCGAAGCTTTCGACGTGGATTCTTTCAGTCTATTCATCATTCGAGCTTTCATGTCGTCGCCAGTCGCCGCGAAGTTACCGGTGAAACTTGAACTCCTGAATAAAACAAGACAGAAATCTGCTACATTCTACAGAGTAAATTCTATCCTTGAAACTTGAATTTATGTGCGAAATGCCACGTCTAATAAATCTTGTACATCAAAATGTAGCACGAGACAGTGCTTAAATTGTCAGTCTGTGGAGAACGACCTTCAATTTTAATTCCAAAACGATCTACCTTAAGGGGGAATGCTCCAGTTTTTCGGAACACTCGGTCATTACTGTAGTAAATTCAATGTTTCGTACCAATATGTTTCGCTACCATATTTTCAATGATATAACACATCATTACAATTTACCATTTTCGACGGTGAAAGTGTATTTATTATGCGAAACTGATTTCCTCAAGATGGAAATCGATTATTTAGAGCAAGACAGTCGTAAGTGTGTATGCCGTTACCACTGTTTTGCGTCATTTTATTCGTGTGTAGCTGATAAAAACTGCTGTAATTCACTAATAAGTGCGCTGACCTATACATTTTCTTTTTGAATTATTACCAGGACATGTTGCTAAACACATTGAGGGAGTTTTATCAAATTCTATTATGTAGAACTTGAAATATTCCCAAAAATATGCAAATTTTGACATAAAACACTCCAGCTTCATTGATCGAACCGAACATGTGAGCATGCTGTTTTATACATTTACACGTTTATAATAGCACATATTTTGGATTTTCTGTTCTTATTAAATGTAAGACGTTACTTTAAATCCGTTTTCGGGACTAAACGATGAATATACGGCACTTTATAAGCATTTTAGTGACCTTGGACAGGTGCAAGAAATTGTGCTTTTTTCGATGTAGGGGTATGTGATACGAATGCCTATAAAATTCAAACAAAATCGCTGACCATCCATTTTTATTTTATTTTTCAATTGGTAATAACGTGTAATTTCAACATACAAAATATAAATACATTCTATTATTGGGAAAAACTTTAGGAAACTGGAGCATTCCCCCTTAATTTCGACAATGCTATAACTCACCTAGCTTTTGACTAGTACTAAGATAAAAACTTTTCATCGTACGCAGTCTTATATATATTCTTTATCTATGTTGATTTTTCTATCTAACTTAATATCGCTGCTTTTCATCGGAAACCTCGTAACCGCAGATGAAACAACTTTAACAAGTTGAAGATACGGAGTTTTCGATGAATAGCGAAGATATGTTCTTTTTCACACGAGACGTCAGGTTGATCTGTGCTTAGTCTGCTCCTTTTCTAAAAAGTTGGTATAACCCATTACCAAACGACAAAATTTTGGGCGATCCACTTCAAAAACTGACACAAATGACAAAATGGGTGTTATTAAAGATATAAAATTGTGTAAAATATGGCATAGAAAATATTGAGACAAAAGGAGAAACTGCTGGTTATCAGCAGTTTCTTCTTTTGTCTCAATGTTTTCCCATGCCATTTCTATTTGGGACGTCAAAACCAGGTCTTGTTTGGGAAAGGGATAATGCATTTCCAAGAAGCTCCATCCTCGAGTGTCAGGCCACAATTTCTTGATTAATTATTCTGTAGCACATGGATACTGAATTCATATATATATATATATTTTGTGACATTTAAGTCTAACTCACCTATCCGCGGGTCTTGAAGTCTCCATTTTCGACTTGTTCTCTTTAATCATGGAATTTATAACTTCCTCAAGTTCTACTGCTATTACTAAATGATCATATATTTTGTGACATTCAAGTCTAACTCACCTATCCGCGGGTATTGAAGTCTCCATTTTCGACTTGTACTCTTTAATAATGGATTTTTAACTTCTTCATGTTCTGAAGCTATTACTAAATGATTATATATTTTTTGACATTCAAGCCTAACTCACCTATCCGCTGGTCTTGAAGTCTCAACTTTCGATTCGTACTCTTTAATCATAGAGTTGATAACTTCTTCATGTTCTGGAGCTATTTGTGACATCTCTTGTTTTAGACAGCGTAATCCTGGTAGCATGGCCTCTTGTACAAGCTGGTAGTTGATGACTTAGGGAGGAGTTAAGGATTAATGTCATTATAAATGTACAGAAAAGAACTATAGTACAACCACGATATTATGCCACATGCTTACGAATTTTATCTACGCAAATCAACGGATAAGAGGGATAAAGGCATTCTAAATGTCGTTTCAAATCAAAACCCTATGTTGTATGTACTCATTTGAATCGTCTGGTCGAGACGATTCAAATGAGTACCATAACATAGGGTTTCATAAATACTGAAAGCTAATTTGGCTTTTGAAAACCCATCTCACCCCTCTTACATGGATCCATGCCTATGTTAACAAGGGGAAATGTGTTCATAATTGCCAATCCAATTTTGCATGCGCTTGTTCGAATCTTATAGACGTAAGTAGCTTTTAATGCTTAGTTGTTTTCAGAATTGTTTTCTGTCTCAATTCTTTCCTGAACGATATATATTTAAGCTGCTCCAATTTCACTAGGGACGTCAAAAGCAGATCTAGTTTGGATAAGGGTTAAATTAGATAAACAAGAGGACCATGATGGTCCTATATCGCTCACCTGAACCAAAATGATATGAGCAACACTAATGTTCAATTCAATTGATATTTATGACTTTAAGACTGAATATGAACTAATGGTCAATAACGTTGTGAAAATCAAACTCTTCCAAGCTCTTATGGTGCCCAACATTGTTTAAATAATTGTAGATTCCAGAGTTTAAGCAAGGTCGAAAACAGCCAAAAATGGCAATTTTATCAAATTCAAGGGCACATAACTCTCGTCTGTCTGGTCAAATCAGACTGAAAATCAAACTCATCTGAGATCTTACGGTCTCCAACACTGTGCCCAAGATTTGTCTTGATTGGTCAATAATTGTAGATTCTAGAGTGTAAACAAGGTTGAAAACAGTCAAAAACAGCAATTTTATCAAATTCGAGGGCACTAAACTCTCGACTTTCTGATCACATCAGACTGAAAATCATACTCATCCATCATCTTATGCTCCCCAACATTTTGTCCAAGTTTTATTTTGATTGATTAATAATCATAGATTCTAGAGAGTAAACAAGGTCGAAAAAAACCGAAAATAGCAATTTTGTCAAATTCAAGGGCACATAACTCTCGACTTCTAACCAGATCAGACTGAAAATCAAACTCATCCCAGATCTTATGCTCCCCAACATTTTGTCCAAGTTTTGTCTTGATTTATTAATAATTGTAGATTCTAGAGTGTTAACAAGGTCGAAAACAGCCAAAAATGGCAATTTTGCCCAATTCAAGGGCGCATAACTCTCATCTTTCTGGTCAGACCTGACTGAAAATCAAATTCATCTGAGATCTTATTCTCCCCAACATTGTGTCCAAGTTTTGTCTTGATTGATTAAATAATTGTAGATTCTAGAGTGTCAACAAGGTCGAAAACAGCCGAAAACGGCAATTCTGTCAAATTCAAGGGCACATAACTCTCGACTGTCTGATCAGATCAGACTGAAAATCAAACTCATCGAAGATCTTATGCTCCCCAACATTTTGTCCAAGTTTTGTCTTGATTTATAGATAATTGTAATCTAAGGGAAGTAACTCTTGACACTACTAAAGAAAAGTAGTGTCAAGTGTTACATCCCTTAGATTAACAGAGTGTAAGGCAGCTGAAAATAACAATTTTGTCAAGTTCAAGGGCACGTAACTCTAGACTTTCTGATCGGATCAGACTGAAAATCGAGCTCATCCGAGATCTTATGGTCTCTAATATTATGTCTAAGTTTTGTCTTGATTGATCAATAATTGTAGGTGCTAGAGTGTAAACAAATTTCAAAACAGCATTTTTTGACATTCAAGGGCAGATAACTTAGCACATTCTGGTCCGATCAGGCCCATAATCGAACATGTCCAAGAACTTATGATCCTACTTGTTTTGGCCAAGTTTGACCAAGATTGCCTAACTTTTGTGGATGCTAGAGTGTAAACACCCCAAATGTTGACGGACGGACGAACGGACGGACGCCGGACAAAAAGTGACCACAATAACTCACCTCGAGCACTTCGTGCTCAGGTGAGCTAAAAAGCGTGTCGCCTGTAACTTGCAAAAGACCAAAATAATATCGTCTAAAAATGCAGACGTGTAGGCCAAATCAATCTCTGTTCAGAAATGTATTTTAAAAGTATTGGGGATATACCTTATCTGTAGACCTCAGACGGCACATATTCATTCTTAGTGCAAGGTTATCAGATTAGTTTTCTCTCTCAATTCTTTCCTCAACGATATACCCGGTATATTTAAGCTGCTCCAACTTCAGTAGGGAAGTCAAAGCCAGGTCTTGTATGGGGAATGGTTAGATCATACAGCTAGTGAGTAACTGTAACTTGCAAAAGATTAATAATGATATCGTCTGAAAAGGCTGACATATAGTCCAAATGCATCTATATCAAATCATTGTTCAAAAACATAAGTAATGAGGGATATGTCTTATAAAGGGTTTAACGCTTATCGTCTGTAACTTGCAAAAGACCAGAATGATATCGTCTGAAAAGGCGGACATATTCTATATCAAATCATATTTCAGAAATACGAGTATAAGTTAGTAGAGAATTTTCTTATGAAGGGTTTAACGCTTATCGTCTGTGACTTGCAAAAGACCGTTGAAATGATATCGTCTGAAAAGGGCAGACGTATAGGCCAAATAAATCTTTGTTCAGAAATATATTTAGTAATGGGGATATGTCTTATCGTTAGACCTCAGACAGCATATCGCTGCTTTGCAACAAAATCCTCGTCACTGCAGCTTGTTTTAAGCTGCAGTTACAAGGGTTTCTTTGAAAAGCAACGACATATTAATTCTTAGAGCAAGTTTATCAGATTTTGTTTCTTATCTTGTTTCTTTCCTAAACAAGACCTAGTTTTGTCATCCCTTGTAAAATATTTTCTATGTCATGGTATGCACACTTTTTATGATTTACCAACATTTGTTATCATCACAATTTTCTTCTTTTCTCTCAACATTTCCACTATCTTACATAACTACGGACGTCAAAATCTGGACGTGTTTGGGAAATAATCAATTCAAGACATTTAAGACCTATAATCGTTCTTTATGGTCTCCCTCACGTGGCCATCAATCTATTCCTGACAATTCCTTTTTTAATTTCACTGTAATTTGTTGCATGTAATGTTCCATTTGCATTGTCATGACATGGCAAAAGGGTCTACTCCTGATAATTTATTGAATGGAAGCGAATGAATTGGATTCTAAACGAATACTTTAAAAGTTTTTCGGTCACATCGCAACGGCTGAAGTCCTAAATACTATATCATTTTGGTCTTCTCGCCAATGCTACCACGACATCCTTTCCTAGCAAACAGCTTCCTAGTTCAGTTAACAGTTATTTTTATCATGGTGGGAGACAACTCTCGGGACAAAATCGCTATGGTCGAGAACAAAAACGGCTAGCATGTGTCTTGTCACTGACAAAGTGCTATCGGTCAAAAGGTTCTTGACTTAGAGCATGGAAACGGATTTTAAACAAAGTCCAACTGTGACCTTGACCTTGGTGACCCCAAAACAATAGGACACCTCCTTGGGTCATGGGCAACAACTGTGTAAAGTTTCATGATCCTAGAGGTCAAACGGTTCTCAAGTTAGAACACGGAAACGAAATTGTAAATTTTGACTACGAACCCCCCATTAAAAAGTTCAAAGTGGTATAACTCTGAAACTAATGACTGGATCAAGATTAAAATTGCAGGTGCACAACATCATATGATAGGAAACATCCTGATTAAATTTCAGAAAAATTGGTCAAAAACTGTGGGAGGAGAAGAGGACACAAAATTATGTCCACGGACGGACGGACAGACGGACAACCTGATTCCAGTATAGCCCCCCCAAACTTCGTTGTGGGAACAGTACGGGTGATCCCATAATACGTCCCGTCTTCGACGGGCGTACAATAAATCAGCTACTGTGGCAAGAATTTGACTAACAACTCTTATTACTGTTTCGACCAAAATCTGGATTCAGAGAATGATTTCTGATATGAAATCAACTACTGTGGCTATAATTTTAGCAAACAATTACTTACTACTTTCATTACTGTTTTGACAAAGATCTGGATTCAGAGTATGATATCTGATAGGAAATAAACTACTGTGGCTAGAATTTTAGAAAAGAATAACTTAACTCTTATAATTGTTTTGACAAAAATCTGAATTCAGCGTATGATATCTGATAAGAAATCAACTACTGTGGCTATACTTTTAGTAAACAATAACTCACTACTCTTTATTACGTTTTGTACAAAAATCGGGATTCAGAGTATGATGTCTGATAGGAAATAATCTTATGTGGCTAGAATAACTAACAACTCGTATTAATGTTTTGAACAAAATCTAGATACAGAATATGTCCGATAGGAAATCAGCTAATTGACCAAAATCTGGATTTAGAGTATGATATGTGATAGGAAATCAGTAAGAGTAGCTAACATTAAATCATTTTCTTCTTTTGCCTCAATGTTTTCCCAAGCCTTTTATATTAGGGACTCTTATTACTGTTCTGACCCAAATCTGGATTCAGAGTATAATATCCGATAGGAAATCAACTACTGTGGCTAGAATTTTAGTAAGCAATAACTAACAACTCTTATTACTGTTCTGACCCAAATCTGGATTCAGAGTATGATATCCGATAGGAAATCAACTACTGTGGCTAGAATTTTAGTAAGCAATAACTAACAACTCTTATTACTGTTCTGACCAAAATCTGGATTCAGAGTATGATATCTGACAGGAAATCATCTACTGTGGCTAGAATTTAGGTTAACAATGGCTAATAACTCTTATTACTGTTTTGACCAAAATATTGATTCAGGGTATGATATCTGATACGAAATCAACTACAGTGGCTAGAATTTACTAACAACTTTTATTACTTTTTTGACCAAAATCTGAATTCAAAGTATGATACCTGATAGGAAATCAAATTCTGTGGCTAGAATTTTAGTCATTCGATAGGAAATCAACACCTTAAAATTTGAGAAAAAGGTTGTCAAGCATTGCTCTCTTTATCATTTTATATGGAACCCAGTCAACTCACAACACAGGCCCATATGAACAAGGGGGGGGGATTAGCCCCCCCCCCCCCAAGGGAGGGGATTAGCCCCCCCCCCCCAAAAAAAAGTTGGCCAAAAATGCCAACTTTTCCTTATCTCACACTGAAGATTTATGGAAAATCCACTTTAGTCCCCCTCCCAGTATTCAAACTCTGGGGCTTTAGCCCACCCAATATCAAATTGCTTCCTACAGGCCTGCAACATAAGGAAATATTCATTGAACATTTAAGATTTGATTTTGGTTCAATCTTTTCCTAACGGCAAAACATCAGCGCTGTAGAATTACAAGCTGCTGTAAATGACAAAACAGAATGTTGATTAAGACTGCATGTACAAAGGTGGCCAGAAAATGATGATGCAAAAGAATCAAACGCAGGCTATCTGTATTTTCTTTTTTTGCCATTCCATTTTCCCAGATTTTTCTATAAGTGAGGCAAAACCTCATCTTCGCAAGCCAAGGGTGACAATTATGACGTAACGTCGTTTCTGTATTCACCCTTGGCGTATTTAGTCCGATTTTCTTGGTCTCCTGGAAAGCGTTTTCATTGGTTCAAGCGAGACCTCGCTGGAACCAATCGGATTGTCGACTGATACATTTGTTATGAGTAACCAAATCATGACAAGAGGACCATGATGGTCCTTAATCGCTCACCTGCACCTAGATAGAATGAAAGTCCCAATGTTGTCAAGTTCAAGAGCACATGATTTTAGATGCGAGATCATGATCCAGCTGAAAACTGCATTCATAATCTTAAATGATCAATGTTTTTGGCTGTTACAGTAATAACAAAGTTGAAGAAAACAATTCTGTCACAGTCAAGGGCACATTACTCTGTTCTGATGAAGATATTCTCATCAACAGTATGTCCAAGTTCCTTTTTTCATTGGTCAATATTTATTGCTGTTTTAGTGAAAACAAAGACGAAAACGGCAATTTTGTCACCGTCAAGGGCACACAACTCAGGTTTTTCTTCTCAGATCAATCTGAAAAATTAAGACATTTAAGATCTTATGGTCACCAATATTTTTACCAACTTGTGTCTTTATTGGTCGATATTTGCGTTTGTTAGAGTAAAAATAAAGTAGAAAACGGTAATTTTATTAAATTCAATGGCCAATAACTCTTGTTTCTCTAGTGCAATCATGTTGGAAATTTAGCTCATGTAGGATTTTATGGCCACCAATATTGTGGCCAGGTTTTGTCTTGTTTGGTCAATATTTGTAGATGCTAGAATGTAAACAAAGTGGAAAACAGCAATTTTGTCAAATTCAAGGGCACATAACTCTAGACTTCCTGTTCCGATCAAATTGAAAATTGAACTCATCCAAGATCTTATGGTTACCAACATTGTGGCCAAGTTTTGTCTGGATTGGTCAATATTTGTAGATGCTAGAGTGTAAACAAAGTCGAAAACAGCAATTTTGTCAAATTCAAGGGCACATAACTCCAGACTTCCTGCTCCGATCAAACTGAAAATCAAACTGATTCAATATCTTATGGTTACAAACATTTTGGTCAAGTTTTGTCTTGATTGGTCAATATTTGTAGATGCTAGAGTGGTAACAAAGTCAAAACTAGCCATTTTTGACATTCAAGGGCACATAACTCAGGACTTCCTGGTCCGATCTGACCCAAAATCGACCTCATCCGAGAACTTATGGTCATACATGTTTTGACCAAGTTTGGTTAAGATTGGTCAATATTTGTGGGTGCTAGAGTGGTAACACCAAAATGTGGACAGACGGACGGACAGACGTACAGACGGACGGACAGACGCCGACGGACAAAAAGCGACCACAATAGCTCACCTTGAGCACTTCGTGCTCAGGTGAGCTAACAACGGGCGGGAAAATGCATTGCATTTGCAACTCAAAAACGCGAAGATGGTCGATTTTTCCTAAGAATTTCACTGCAATAGACAGGAATTCCCTAACTTTAATCGACGAATTATTATACTTTCGACAATTCGACCAAAAACAGCTTACTTTTACATAATCCGCACGACGTATGACGCGAAAGACAACGCGCGTTAATGACGTCATCAATAATGGACGTAAACAACCAGCAGAACAACCGCTAGGCGGCGCTTCGCGATTTCAAGAAAATCGGACTTAATCCGCCAAGGGTGAATACAAACGTATGTGGGTTCAACCTTGGCTAGCGAAGATGGCAAAACCTGTGTATGGTTGGGAAAGGGCTTAATCCTTTCCCAAACAGAAAAGAAATAGACCGTTCCAATTTTAAAGAGGACAAAATTGATATGGATAAAGAAAGGATTCATGTACAATAAAGCACATAAAATAATGAGACAAAGGGAGAAAATTACTGATTATCAGCATTTTCTTCATGTGACTCAATATTTCCCCAATTCTAATTATATAGGTTTGTCAAAGTAGACATTTTCAGGAAAGGGTTAAAGCTTAAGTAAGAGGTTAATGGCTTTCGAAATTGTAAAATATCTTTCAATGTTTATCAATTCCTGCACTGTGGGTATTCATTTGAATGATCTAATCAAGACTATTCAAATGAGTACCAACAACAAAGAATTTTTAGCTCAAATAACAAATAGACTGTTTTTGCCCCCATTTACATGTCGCTCAATTCTGGATGGTCTATAATGTTTATGTTTCTGGGATTTTTGTTGATATAAACCCTTTCCCAAATAACAAAATATTAGGGTGTCTAATTTGAAAGCTATTGCAGACTACAAAAAGGGTGTGGATGAAAAAGATGGGCTTTGAATGTACAATATAGCATGGAAAATATTGAGGCAAAAGAAGAAAATGCTGATAATCATCATTTTCTTCTTTTGCCTCAATGTTTTCCCAAGCCTTTTATATTAGGGACTCTTATTACTGTTTTGACAGAAATCAGGATTCAGAGTATAATATCTGATAGGAAATAATCTACTGTGGCTAGAATTTTGGTTAACAATAGCTAACAACTCTTATTACTGTTTTGAACAAAATCTGGATTCAGAGTATGATACCTGATAGGAAATCAACTTCTGTGGCTAGAATTTTAGTCATTCGATAGGAAATCAACTACTGTGGCTAGAATTTAGTAAACAATTACTAACAACTCTTATTACTGCTTTGACCAAAATCTGGATTCAGAGTATGATACCTGATAGGAAATCAACTTCTGTGGCTAGAATTTTAGTCAAGAATAACTTACAACTCTTATTACTGTTTGACCAAAAACTGGATTCAGTGTATGATATCCGATAGGAAATCAGCTACTGTGGCCAGAATTTTGGTAAACAATGACTAACAACTGTTATTACTATTTTTTTTACCAAAATCGGGATCAATAGTATAATATTTGATAGGAAATAAACTTCTGTGGCTAGAATTATAGTCAAGAATAACTAACAACTCTTATTACTGTTTTGACCAAAATTTGGATTCAGAGTATGATATCCGATAGGAAATCAGCTACTGTGGCTAGAATTTTTGTAAAGAATGACTTACAACTCTTATCACTTTTTTTACCAAAATCTGGATTCAGAGTATGATACCTGATAGGAAATCAACTTCTGTGGCTAGAATTTTAGTCAAGAATAACTTACAACTCTTATTACTGTTTGACCAAAAACTGGACTCAGTGTATGATATCCGATAGGAAATCTACTACTGTGGCTAGAATTTTGGTAAACAATGACTAACAACTGTTATTTTTTTTTTTTACCAAAATCGGGATTCAGAGTATGATATCTGACAGGAAATCAACTACTGTGGCTAAAAATTTAGTAAACAATAACTAAGAACTCTCATTACTGTTTTGAACAAAATCTGGTTTCAGAGTATGATATCTAATAGGAAATCAGCTACTATGACTAGAATTTTAGAAAACAATAACTAACAACTCTTATGACTGTTTGACCAAAATCTGGATTCAGAGTATGATTTCTAATATGAAATCAACTTCTGTAGTTAGAATTTTAGTCAAGAATAACTAACAACTCTTATTACTGTTTTGACCAAAATCTGGATTTAGAGTATGATATCCGATAGGAAATCAGCTACTGTGGCTACATTTTTTGTAAAGAATGACTTACAACTCTTATAACTGTTTTGACCAATATCTGGATTCAGAGCATGATATCTGACAGGACATCAGCTACAATGGCTAGAATTTTACTAAAGAATAACTAACAACTCTTATAACTGTTTTGACCAACAAGAGGACCATGATGGTCCTATATCGCTCACCTGAACCTAAATGATATGAGCAACACTTTTGTTCAATTCAATTAATATTTATTACTTTAAGACTGAAAAAGAACTTATGGTCGATAAGGTTGTGAAAATCTAACTCATCCGAGATCTAAATTATGGTGCCAAACATTGTACAGGGCTCCAGATAAGAGGGGGTGGTGACTTTTCAAACTGCAATAATGCTGTCAGTGATCATCAAACCCTATGTTGTAGGTACTCATTTGTATCGTCTCGTCGAGACGGTTCAAATGAGTACCCACAACATAGGATTTGAATTCGAAAAAACAATGTTATTAGTAGCTTATCTGTAGCCCTGATTGTATCCAAATTTTGTCTTGATTGATAAATAATTGTAGATTCTAGAGTATAAATAAGGTCGAAAACAGCCGAAAACAACAATTTTGTCAAATTCAATGAACAAAACGCTCGACTTTCTGATCAGATCAGACTGAAAAACAAACTCATATGAGATCTTATGGTTCCGAACATTGTGTCCAAGTTTTGTATAGATTGATCAATAATTGTAGATTCTAGAATGTAAACAAGGTCGAAACCAGCCGAAAATGGCAATTTTGTCAAATTCAAGGGCACATAACTCTCAACATTCTCATCAGATCACACTGAAAATCAAACTCATCGAAGATCTTATAGTCCCCAACATTGTGTTCAAGTTTTGTCTTGATTGATAAATAATTGTAGATTCTAGTGTGTAAACAAAGTCGAAAACAGTAAAAAACAGCAATTTTGTCAAATTCAAGGGCACATAACTCTTGACTTTCTGATTAGATCAGACTGAAAATCAAACTTATCCCAGATCTTATGGTCCAAAACATTGTGTCCAAGTTTTGTCTTGATTGAATAATAATTGTAGATTCTAGAGTGTAAAAAAGGTTGAAAACGGCCAAAAATGGCAATTTTGTCAAATTCAAGGGCACATAACTCTTGACTTTCAGATCAGATCAGACTGAAAATCAAACTCCTCTGAGATCTTATAGTCCCCAACATTGTGTCCAAGTTTTGTCTTGATTGACCCTTTCCCACACATTGGCGCTTTTGGATGCCCCACAAAATAAAGGCTTTGGAAAACATTGTGACAAGCAATTTCTTCATTACCCACAATGTTTTCTACCAAGAAAGACCAAAAAATGTAAATTTCGTTCAATGGAACTTGTCGTCTGCAACACCTATGATTTTGGACTAGGCTAAAATTTTGTTGTTTGGTAATGGGTTTCTAGAGTGTAAATCTATTTATATCCTCTATCAAACTAGATAACTCTACTTATACTGAAGCAAAGTAGTGTCAGAGTTCCTTCCCTTAGATTAACTCTTTCTTGAATACAGCAAAAAAGTGGCAATTTTGCCCAATTCAAGGGCACATAACTCTCATATTTCTGGTCAGATCAGACTGAAAATTGACCTCATCCAAGATCTTATGGTCTCCAACATTATGTCCAAGTTTTGTCTTGATTGATCAATAATTGTAGATGCTAGAGTGTAAACAAACTTAAAAACAGCATTTTTTGACATTCAAGGGCAGATAACTCCGCACTTTCTGGTCCGATCAGGCCCATAATCGAACTTGTTCGAGAACTTATGATCATACTTGTTTTGGCCAAGTTTGATCAAGATTGAGTAACTTTTGTGGATGCTAGAGTGTAAACACCCCAAATGTTGACGGACGGACGGACGGACGGACGGACGGACGGACGACGGACAAAAAGTGACCACAATAACTCACCTCGAGCACTTCGTGCTCAGGTGAGCTAAAAATCTGGATTCAGAGTATGATATCCTACTATGGCTATAATTCAAAAGTAAACAATAACTAACAACTCTTCTTACTGTTTTGACCAAAATCTGGATTCAGAGTATGATATCTGATAGGAAATCATCTATCGTGGCGAGGATTTTGGTCAACAATGACTAACAACTCTTATTACTGTGTTGACCAAAACCTGGAATCAGAGTATGATATCTAATAAGAAATCAGCTAATATGGCTAGAATTTTAGTAAAGAATAACTTACAACTCTAATCACTGTTTTGACCAATATCTGGATTCAGAGTATGATATCTGATAGGATATCAGCTTCAATGGCTAGAATTTTAGTAAAGAATAACTTACAACTCTTGTCACTGTTTTGACCAAAATCTGGATTCAGAGTATGATTTCTGATAGGAAATCAGCAACTGAAGCTAGAATTTTAGACAAGATGACCAGAATGGCCCAATATCGCTCATCTGATTTTTTTCGTTTTACATCTGACATTCAATTTCGTATTCCCATACCTCTCATATTAACTCGTATTAATGTTTTGATCAAAATCTGGATTCAGAGTATGATGTCTGATAGGAAATCAACTACTGTGGCTACAATTTTAGTAAACAATAACTAGCAACAACTCTTAATACTGTTTTGACCAATATCTGGATCCAGAGTATGATATCTGATAGGATATCGGTTACAATGGCTAGAATTTTAGTAAAGAATGTAAGATCTTACAACTCTTATAACTGTTTTGACCAATATCTGGATTCAGAGTTAGATATCTGATAGGACATCAGCTACAATGGCTAGAATTTTAGTAAAGAATAACTTACAACACTTATAACTGTTTTGACAAAAAATCTGGATTCAGAGTATGATATTCTACTATGGCTGTAATTTAAAAGTAAACAAAAACTAACAACTCTTCTTACTGTTTTGACCAAAATCTGGATTCAGAGTATGATTTCTGACAGGAAATCAGCTACTGTGGCTAGAATTTTAGAAAACAATAACTAACAACTCTTGTCACTGTTTTGACCAAAATCTGGATTCAGAGTATGATTTCTGATAGGAAATCAGCAACTGAAGCTGGAATTTTAGACAAGAGGACCAGAATGGCCCCATATCGCTCAATCTCCAGTATGAGCACAGAAATTGATACTTAACAAAGGCCTATGTCACCCCAAAACTATAGGGCACTTTCTTGGGTCAAAGGCATCAAGTGTGTTAAGTTTCATAAGCCCCGCCCTGCCACGCCCACATTTTATGACAAATCAAACACTCGCAAACAAGTTTTAAAAAGGGTCACAACAGGAAGGACATCAGCTACAATGGCTAGAATTTTAGTAAAGAATAACTTACAACACTTATAACTGTTTTGACAAAAAAAATCTGGATTCAGAGTATGATATTCTACTATGGCTATAATTTAAAAGTAAACAAAAACTAACAACTCTTCTTACTGTTTTGACCAAAATCTGGATTCAGAGTATGATTTCTGACAGGAAATCAGCTACTGTGGCTAGAATTTTAGAAAACAATAACTAACAACTCTTGTCACTGTTTTAACCAAAATCTGGATTCAGAGTATGATTTCTGATAGGAAATCAGCAACTGAAGCTAGAATTTTAGACAAGAGGACCAGAATGGCCCCATATCGCTCAATCTCCAGTATGAGCACAGAAATTGATACTTAACAAAGGCCTATGTCACCCCAAAACTATAGGGCACTTTCTTGGGTCAAAGACATCAAGTGTGTTAAGTTTCATAAGCCCCTGCCACGCCCACATTTTATGACAAATCAAACACTCGCAAACAAGTTTTAAAAAGGGTCACAACAGGAAGATACCTGCCACGTTTGATTAAAATTGGTCCAACAGTTAAGGAGAAGAAAATTTTGAAAGACTATCTAACGATTTGTCTAAGTCAGATAAGCACTGCCCTTCCACGCCCTAAATGTTGCAAAGGGTCACTTAAGGGACATTCTTGCCAAGTTTGGTCCGAATTGTCCCAATGGTTGGTTTTTAAAGAATTTCTTTTGGTTTCTCTTTTGGTTTCTCCAAGTCCGATATGCCCCACCCTGCCACGCCCACATTTTTTGACAAATAAACGACTAAAACAATATTCCCCCGTATCGAGAGATCATAAAAATCGCGAGCAAGTTTTGAAAAGTGTCACAAAAGGAACATTCCAGCCAAGTTTGTTCAGGTTTGGCCCAATGGTTAAAGAGGAGATTTTTTTGAAGAAGAATTATCGAACTATTTCTTTAAGTCGGATAAACCCAAAGAACATTCCTGCCAAATTTGGTTTAAATTGGCCCAATGGTTGATTTTTAAAGAATGTTCTTATTATTTCTCCCTAAGTCCGATAAGCCCTGCCCTGTCACGCCCACATTTTTTTTGACAAATCAAAAAATTGTGACCAAGTTTTGAAAAGGGTCACCAAAGGAACCTTCCTGCAAAGTTTGGTCAGTATTGGCCAAATGGTAAAGGAGAAAAAGATTTTTAAAGAAATTGTTGACGGGCAGAGGGACTAACGGACGATGAGTGACCACAATAGCTCACCATGAGCATTTCGTGCTCAGGTGAGCTAAAAATGCTGTTAACTACCGTTTTCTCCTTTTGCCTACATATTTTCTTGTGTTTTTTGTCATCAAATCCTTTCTGCAACAAAATCAATTTAAACGTTCGCAGCAGCGTTCAACTTGGTCCATCCTATTTTTTTTTGCAATTTGGGAAAGGGTTAAACATTTTCATTTTGTATGCAGACGTATAGTATAATATTATGTGCTAGACCTCTCTAATTTAATTACGTTAGACAATTTATAAGTCAATCGCACGCAAGCTTAACGAAAAACGACATACTTCCAAGAAAAGAAAACACTAGCTTGCTCAAATATGTATGACAAACGTGGATAGAAAGAACATATATTTTTTTAGTTTTACACAGGACACTTTTAAATTGTTCCCTTCAAGATCTTGTTTGAGAAAAGGTTGAATTTTAATCTTGTCGCTAAGATACATTTTCTGAATTTATTGGTTGCAATTATTTTTATTTTGCTGTCAAACCTATCATTCATTCAGTAATTTTGAGATGATAAAACCATTTCTTAAATTGATTTTCTGTCAAGTTCGACCATGAAGCATGGCTGTTTGACATCGGGAAATATCTTAAATGATGAAGTCATGGGAAAATGAGCGAATGTATGTTCACATAATCAACATACAAGCAGTTGGATCACATACTCTGTTTCAATGTTTTAGAAAAATGAAAGCCTGCAAAAACAAGAGTTGTCCGCGGACAACGCAGCTCGCCTATAATGGGAGTTTGTCACAAAAACGGCTAATTTTTTAAAAGAAGGTCAAATTCGAAGGTCAAGTTCATAAGGTCAAAGGTCATGGTCCCAAATGAAAGGTCTTGTCGAGAAGTATCTATGTGTGAAATATCAAGGCCCTATCTATAATAGTGCATGAGATATAGGCCAAGTTAAAGCTTTTCAAAAGTAGACCAAACTCCAAGGTCAAGGTCACTAGGTCAAAGGTCATGGTTCAAAATGAAAGGTCTTGTCGAGAAGTATCTATGTGTGAAATATCAAGGCTGTATCTAATAGTGCCTGAGATATAGACCAGGTTAAAGTTTTTCAAGTGAAGACGCGACGGGACGGGACGCCGACACTAGGGCTGTGACATTAGCTCCCCGGACATTAAGTCCCGGCTCCTTAAAAAAAAAACCCTGACAGTCCCCAGTTAGTGGTTATCTGCAATGACCCTGGGAAATTTAAAATCGGTTGTTTTTAATTTAATCAATTAAAACTCTTGTGAAATACGTTTTCCAAGACATACAAATGCAGACACATGGTTCTAAAGTTAAATAAGATGTTATCATGGGGTAGTTTAAACTAGTTTTCGGTTGAATCGTTTTCAGAATCTTGTAAGATTTGCAGAAAACCTACGCTATCCCACAATGGTCTATGAATAAAGCCATATTTGCATGTTCCTAAACTGTTATCTTCCTCTGTTGAGCGTAGAAGAGGAATGTAGAAAGGTCGGTCTCTGCATAAACGCAAAGAAAACCAAGAGTCTGTCGGTAATCTTTGTTGACCCCCCAGCCACTGCGCACAGCCAACAGCACTCAACTCGAAAGGGTCAATGACTTTAAATACCTTGGGTCCTGGGGGGAGAGCACAGAAAAAGACACATCAGTACGTAAGACCCTAGCCTGGCAGGCGCTAAATGGAATGTCCAACGTTTGAAAGTCTGACATGAAAGTAGTTCTGAAGAAGAAACTCTTTGTAGCCACCATTGAGCCCATCCTTCTGTATGGCTGCACATGAGGCTTGGTCATTAACAACAACCCAGGGGAGAGCCCTAGATGGTACCTACATTAGGATGTTACATAAGGCACTCAACATCCATTGGTCTACCCATACCATCAACTAAGTGCTCTATGGCAAGCTCCCAAGAGTAAGCGATAAGATAGCATCAAGGGGACTGCAGCTAACAGGTCACTGTTACCACCATCCAGAGCTCAATGCGAACCCATTAGTGCTCTGGGAACCAAGCCATGGACATAACGGACGCGGAAGACCGAGGGCAACATTCTTAGATGCTCTGAAGAGGGACACGGGAGCTAGAGATTCCACAGAACTGGCCTCACTTTTGAATGACAGAACAATATGGCGTGGACGTGTGGTTGGTCGACTACGGGAGCTAAGTAAGTAATTATCGTCTACAAGGACCTTCTATTAAGGTATTCCATTCCTCATTATCTACCACTTTTTGCAAATTCATGCGTAATCCGTTGCCACGGATGACGCCCTGAAATTGGCGAGAGTATAATTTTGTGACCCGTCACGCTAAAAGGGACCTTATCCGAATACCCAAAATCCAAATTTTGACAAACTTGTCAGACTCATCACAGGTCAATCAGATCACGTATGCGAAAAATGAACATATAGTAAGATAGGGAAAACATTCCGGGTTTAGAAAATTACATAAAAATGAAAAGTGTCGGCCCTAGTTTGGCTGCGCGGACTGCGCAGACTTACTATGGTCGATATTTTTCACACACCCGATAAGGTCCCTCTTAGCGCGACGGGTCACAATTATCATTGTTGATTTCCGCTGCTGCGGATGACGCCCGAAGTTGAAGATCACTTTGGTGGTATCTAATGAGAGATGGAATACCTTAAGTTTGTCTTCTTGGGAAGCACCGGTTTGAATTGAGATGGAATGCCCGTATTGTGGCGATTTTGAGATTGATTCGATGCAGTGTTGAATCTAGAGGGGGCCATGGCCAAAATGACCCTCTAAAATCTCAAATGACCCCACTAAGAATGAAGCATGGGCCAAATTAGCTATGTATTTGTATTGGATGACCCCCTTGACCAAGAGCTGTGGGCCCATTGGGCCCCCTAGAACACACAGCTAGATTCAACACAGCGATGTCGGTACTTTTCGGATGACTTCGTAAATGCCCGGCAGTACTTTTCAGGCGACCTCGTAAATGCCAGAGAGTACTTTACGGGCGCCGTCGTAAAATGTACGGCAATACTTTTCGGGCGATGTCATAAATGCCCCGTAGTACTTTTCGGGTGACGTAGTACATGTTCGGCGGTGTCAGATCTGTACGGCTAAGTTACGAAGAGGAAAAGGCCACATTTTCTGTTACCGTCTTGTTCGTTAAAGGGTTCATCAATTAATAATGTCACAGTTTCCAAGACTCGTCCAATTTTTTTTTTATTAATTTCACCTTGTAATTTTATTGACATAATCTTCTTAAAAGCACCAGACCGGTGTTTAATTTAAGAGCGGGCTTTTGGGATTTCTTGTTGCGTTTCACATTCCGGTGGATTTTATATTGATCGTTTATTTAGCATTACGACATCGTCGCTTTTCAATGAAATCCTCGTAACTGCAGCTTAAAACAAGCTGCAGTTACGATATTTTCGTTTAAAAGCAGCGACATGCAGCTTTTGTGAATGCAACACATTAAAATTTGTGGCAGAAACTTTTTTAATGAAGATCTGGTTTTTGGCGTCTTCAATATAATATGCTTGGGAAACCATTAATTCAAAAGAAGAAAATGCTTCATCAATCATTAGCATCTTCCCAGAAGAATTTTGTGAAAGCATCTCGCATTTAAATGATTGACATAATCGTCTTGGAAAACATCAATATTTATTTCGAATTTACATCTGAGCTTGAAGGTTTTATCGTAATACTTCAAATTCGGATTGGTTTCGTATTGATTGGAGATTGAGTTTAAGGAGTTGAAGTTATTGCGAATGTATCAGATTTTGGCTCTTGTTCGGGCATGACTTATCACCCAGTCTGATTAATGTCCGGTGTTACCAAACAGTAACATCTGACAGGAACCAGTAAGGGGTCACTGTCTTTGACTATTTCTTCTAGCCAATCAAATTACCACTTTCAAGATCATAAGAAAGATTAAAACCGTAAACTATGCCACGAGGACATCGCATTTCAGTGCCGAACCATGTGTTTGCACGCGGTCATGGAAAATCATATCAAAAAAGAGATCTGATTAGTAAATAAAATAGATTTCGGGTTTTCCCATTCCATAGAAGATGGACCCTTACTAGTGTTTGTCAGACGCTATTGCAAGTTAACAACGAGTTTGGATCAGATTGACCTATTACAATGCACATTATCGAGTATTCGGTAAGTGCATTTCGCAATTTTAAAACATTTGACATTTCGTCTTAGAAAACATCAATCTTTATTTCAAAGTACACCATAGGTTGACGGTTTTATTTTATTTTCACGTTCACTTTATTTACATTTTTAGTTATTGATTGAAGTAATAGTTAGCGATACTTTACTTCTGGGAATGCAGCATACTTTGAATGATTGTGGAAAAGTTGCAAAATGTTCCATTTTTGGCACATTACGAAGTTTTCCATAAGGTCATCTTTGCATTAAATGATTGGTATAATCGTCTTAAAACATCAATCGTTATTTCAAATTTACATCAAGACATGACGGTTTTATCGCAATGTTTCAATGGGTTTGATATTGATTATAGTTTTAGTTTTAGGACTCTGTGTGAATGAAGCAAATATTGGCACTTAAATGGTCTGATAAAGGACCCTAATCACGTTTACGAGTATTCAGTAAGTGGAATTCTCAATCAAATAATTGACGTTATCGTCTTAGAAAACATCAATCATTATTTCAAATTTACATCTGAGTTTGGCGGTTTTATCGTTATGTTTCAAATTCGGATGGGCTTCGTATTCATTGTAAATTGAGTTTAAGGACACGTAGTTTGTGTGTATGTATAGAATTTTGGCATTTGTGTGGGCCTTATCACCCAATCTGATTAAAATCCGGTGTTACCATCTGACAGGGTCCAGTAAGGGGTCATTGTCTATGACCATTTATTATGACCAATCAAATAAACGCTCTCGGTATCCTAAGAGCGATTCAAACAGTAAACTTGTGTTTGCACGTGCATGTGGTCATGGAAAATTATACTCAACAAGTATCTGGTGTTGTATGCAACACATAAAGTCCCCTACCGGCTTCACATTGACTCAATATGGTAATCAATAATTAAGTTAGCTTGCTTAGTTATTAAGTTATTGCAGGATCCATTTTTGCCATATTTTCACTATTTCCGTTACCATAGCAACCGCACTTTTCGTCAAAGAACAAAGATAAAATGATGTGCATAATCTACACATTGCCATCTAGTCATATACCAAGTCTCATCAAATTAGCTTGCTTACTTATTAACTTATCGCAGGATCCAATATTTTTTGCCATATTTTCACTATTTCCGTAACCATAGCAACAACAATTTTAGTCTAAAAACAAAAATAAAATGATGTGCATAATCTACACATTGCCATATAGTCATATACCAAGTCTCATCAAACTAGCTTGCTTAGTTATAATCTTATCGCAGGATCCATTTTTTGCCATATTTTCACTATTTCCGTTACCATAGCAACCGCACTTTTCGTCAAAGAACAAAGATAAAATGATGTGCATAATCTACACATTGCCATCTAGTCATATACCAAGACTCATCAAATTAGCTTGCTTACTTATTAACTTATCGCAGGATCCCATTTTTGGCCATATTTTCACTATTTCCGTAACCATAGCAACAACAATTTTAGTCGAAAAACAAAAATAAAATGATGTGCATAATCTACACATTGCCATCTAGTCATATACCAACTTTCATCAAAAACGCTTGCTTAGTTATTAAGTTATCGCGGGATCCAGATTTGAGCGGACAGACGGACGGACGGACAGACGGACGGACAGACGGACGGACGGACAGACGGACGGACGGACGGACAGACGGAGGGCAAACCTATAGTCCCCTCCGGTGTGAACACCGGTAGGGGACTAACAAGAGATCTGATAAATATGACCGATTTCGGTTCTCCCAGTTCATAGAAGATGACCCCTTACTAGCGTATCTCAGATGTTATTGTAAGTTAACATCAGGTTAGAAACAGATTACCCTATCAAAATGCATATTATCGTGTATTCACCAAGTGCACTTCGCAATAAAATAATTGACGTTATCGTCTTAGAAATAATCTTCATTTCAAATTTACATCCAAGGTTGATGGTTTTATTTTCACGTTCACTTTATTCAGATTTTGTTTTGTATTGATTGTAGTTTTAGTTAAAGCGATATGTTGCTTCTGTGCATGCAGCCAATTTCGAGAGATTATGGAATGGAAAAGCAAAGTTGTTTGTGCAAAATGTTCCAAATTCTGGCACATCAAGAAGTTTTCCATAAGGACATTTCGCATTAAATGAATGACATAATATTCTCAGAAAACATCAATCTTCATTACAAATTTACATCTGAGCTTGACGGGTTTATCAAGATGTTTTAAATTTGGATGACTTTAGTGTTGATTGCAGTTGTAGTTTTTGAACTCGTAGTTTAAGCAAAAGTAGAATACTTGGCCTGTCTTTAAAAAGGGTCCTATTCCCATGTACATTAACGATTGATCAGTAAGTGCATTTCCCAATTCAACGAGTGATATTTCGTCTTAGAAAACATCAACATTTTTTTCAAATTACATCTGAGGCTGACGGATTAGTTGTCTCGTTCAGATTATTCAGATTTCGTTTTGTATTAATTGTAGTGGTATTTAACTATTAGTTGCTTCTGTGGAAGCAATACATTCGGAGTGATCACAGTAACACATTCATTTTGCCTAAAAAGGTTTTGTTCCGATGCAAAATGTAAATTCTTCTGTAAGTGCATTTCGCAATAAATGATTGGCATAATTCTCACAGAAAACTTCAATCCTCATTTCAAATTTACATCAGGGCATGATGCTTTTATTGCAATGTTTGAAATAAGATGGGTTTCGTATTAATTACAGTTTATGTATTTAGTAATCGCTGCTTTTGTGAATGTAGTAAATACATGTAATGACGTTTTGCTTGTTGAAATTCATATTTCCACACGCATTACATCAGCGAGTGAGGGCTTTAGTTTAATGTAATTTTTGAAATGCAACAAGATTTCGTATTGGTCGCCGTTTTACTTTGAGGATTCGTACTTTGGGCAAATGTAACAAATAGGGATGTTTTGCCTGATCAAAGTTCAAATTAGATGATAACTCGATTAATTTTACAGTACAGATTTATTTCAATGAATTTGTTAGATGATATCATCGAGAGAGAGTTAGTAAAAACCTTATGACTAGACCACAGTAGATAGTAGAATAAGTTACAATGGATTGTTTAATGATGCTATCTTGAGGAAATTAGATCACCATTTCCCTGGTTCCATTTACCTGGTTTTGACGTCCATATCGGAGAAGTGTTTGAACATATTGAGTTACAACAGGAAAATGCTGACCCCATTTCTCCTTTTCTCTCATATTTTCTACCCGTTGTTTCGTTAAAACAATTAATTTATCTCCTACAGCGACATTCAAATTAAAAATGTCTTTTTGGAAATTGCATGAAGCTTTTAAAGGAAAAATCTGCGAGGTCAATCAATCCAAGCAAATAACATCTTTATTGATAAAAGGCCGTCTTCAATAGATAACGTTATCCCATTGGGGACCGATATTTCTCTAGAAAAACAAAACAGATTAAAATGAAGTACTAGATATAGAAGATTAAGTGGAATTCCCGAATCTCGTTTCGGTAGTTTACTATCCGGGGCCCTATAATAGTATTATTTTGAGGACATCAAACGCAGAACTCTTGCTTACTAAGGGACTAAGGACATGTTCATTCTTCTATTACGATTCTTGTAATGACCACGGTTGCTTTGTGTAATTCTAATGCATTACTCTACAAGTACTGAGTAGCTTTGGGATGAAATAACATAATTAGAATCCCATTACCGGTTCTAATCCGATCTTAATTGAAATAAATAACGATGCATTGCGAAAAGATTTTCCGGGAATGAGTTTGGAACTCAAATCTGGAGAAGGATTGCCCAAATTATCCGTCTACGAAATTTGTTTAATGGATACACACAAATCGTCGGTATTATTGCAAACTCTCGTAACTCCAGCTTGAGTATGAGTTACGAGGTTTTGCAATAACATCAGCATTTTTTGTTTAGTAGAATTCAAACCACTGAACGTCATTATTATCATTCCGATGGTTCCATCACCTTGATGATCAAATTTGCATTTGCAAGTGCGGCAATCCCTTGACTTTGTTATATTTACTTTCCTTTACTGTTGTCAAGCATCGCGCATTGCTGTTAAATTTTCATTTAAATGCTTCATTCCCCACATTGAGGGACGATTTCAATGAGTACCAATGAGAACCACTCTCTAATCTACAGCTCTTTCCCTCAATGTTTTCTATCCCAAAAGACCAGAACATTTTAGGTTACAATCTCATCTGCAACATCTTTGAACTTGGAACAGTCTATGATTTTTGGTAATGGCTTAAATAAAGGATACAGCAGCACGAGAGGGCACTATATGCCTCGAACAGTAGAAGCGCCATTTCCTTCTTCTTGGAATCATTCTGAAGGTTGTTGGTCTCTAATGTGATCGCTGTAAGTCTTGGTAAAACAACTGAAAAGAGAATCAAAAGAACTAAAGGTATGGGGCGAGAATCAAAAGAACTAAAGGTATGGGGCGAGAATCAAAAGAACTAAAGGTATGGGGCGAGAATCAAAAGAACTAAAGGTATGGGGCGAGAATCAAAAGAACTAAAGGTATGGGGCGAGAATCAAAAGAACTAAAGGTATGGGGCGAGAATCGAAAGGACTAAAGGTATGGGGCATTTTTTTTTAATATTTTCTTTTATCTAGAACACTTGCGTTAGCAATAAATATAATATCGTATATAAAAAACAGGCAATACATGCGACCTAACAAGAGCTTGGCGGAGCGGCGCACCTACGCCAGAGAAGAGCTTGGAAGTAAAATTTGTCATTTATTTTCAATTCAATGGCAGATAACTCAAGAACGAAAAGAGGTATCTGCATTCCGTAAGTGGTTTTCACATTTAAACACTATGGAGATTCATCGTGGCAAGTTCGATAAAATTCCTATAGAAACTTTAGGAGTTGCCCACACAACAAATTAATAACGGACGGAGAGACGGACGGACAGACAGACGACCATGGCCGTAATATCATACGACCCTTCGGGCGTATAATAATCAGGGAATACATATGATTAGGACAAGAAACGTAATGACATTCATCAATTCCCCAAAAGTTGATATCCAACACGATATGGTCATTAGTACGATTTGTTTTTGACATTTTATTGTAAACCGAACGAAAATCGTCACACAAATATTAGCCTGTTCTAACTGACTTTTGACAATTTCGAGTTTTAAAATTACAACCTTTAACAACTTTTTTTTAAAACTATGAATCCGATTTTGACAGAAAAAAAGGTATGTGGTCCAATTTTTTTTGTTCTCTTAAATTATACTTAAATCGCAATTTTTGGATAAATAAGATTTAGGTTATTTCGAATATTTGATTTTTTTCATTTGTGCAAAATTTATTGTGTTTTATGTTAGATAGAACATTATGATGCTGATTATTAATCAATAGAGATGCAGTTAGATTATCATAATAATTGTAAATATTGATGGCGGACAATCATGGGCGGAATGATTTCATTAATTTTATTGGTTATAATCGAGATAGAACATTCTAATAATATTCTTCATTTTCTCATGGAACGCTTTATTACTCAAACGTTTGAATCACGTGACGCGAAAAAGGCTTATATCATTGGACGTCGGTATTCATTTAGAACATCATAATGCTGACAAAAAGGTGAAAGGATACAGATGCAGCTGAAATGCTCTTAACCCAGACTTCATTTCAACAATATATAAGCGCCATCAGATAGAACACTCCAATGGTACCAAAATCTCAATTTCGTAGAAAATCAGTTACACCAGTCTAATATTAAGGCGACTATATCATTTTCAAGTTTAGAATATGGTTCCATTATCTTTTGTAGTTCTTAAATAAATTATGATACATGTACCCGTACAGTTTAACTAACAAAGGCGGGAGCTGCTCGGGATAAATACATAGAGATCTCATACAAGAAAACTTGTTAAATATTCCTATACTCATGTAATGTACATCTACATGTCAAACAAAAATAACAATTTTCACACTTTTTAAACAAGTCATGAATACCAACCAACTGTACCACAAAAAACGTCATAGAAACCCGAGAAAAATAAATCCCATGGCTTTCACATGACCTATATTCCGTTATTTTTCTTGACGTTTTTAAGAATTGGCTATTTCTTTATTAACCCGTTTCTAAAGAGGCACACAATAAGATTGTAACTTCTACTTTGAAAGTTGCTGCGGACGTGAACATGGGTTTTGATGAATACAATATATATCAGTCTAAATATTTCCTTAAATTTCCTATCAGAAGGACAAAAATGCATTTGATTCAGAAAGAAAGTCACTTAATTAGCGCTCTGTCAAGACAAAATGATATGGTGTGACCGAATATTTCATGCGTATGTTAAAAAGTTCTGAAAGCATCAAACTAAATTCTCAATTTATAAAAACTATAGTGGTGAAACAGCTGCACTACGACTTTGTATCGCTCTTAGACGATATATAACACATACGTGCGCATTTTACTGATTAAAACACTAAATTCTTTCAAAACGAACACACATGGGAGTTTTGTAAAACTTTATTTAGAATATGTAAATTTTCTTTGAAGTTTTGTAGAAGATAAAATCTTACATCAACTGCAGACAAACATGCCATATCTATTGCTGCAACCAAATTGAACGACGTGTGAATATTTATGATCGAACTTCTAAATATTAGAGATTTTGATAGCAGTTTGCAAAATTCCCTTAGTTAAATTAGCCGATTTGTTGATTGCTCTTGCAACAAACATGCTCCTGATATTTAGTTAAATACCATTCATTTAGGCCTACTGGTGAGAGACAAATATTGTTTTGTTAAATGTCAGAAAGGATATTGGCTATTTTCCAAGTGCGGTCTGACTGGATTGGCACATGAAAAAAAATCCTTAAACTTCACTTTGATGAGCCTTTTTTCAAATTCGAGGAGGCCCAGATTCAAGTGCCGCACCAAGATCCGTATACGAAGACCAATCCCTTTAGTGTGCCAACATTTAGCACTAGGATAGATATTTATGTCTCATTGTAAAAACGCAATTCTGACGGAAGTTTCTACAGGGTGTTTCATAATATATGTTACCATTACGAAAAAATATGTATCATTGACTTTACATACAATGTAGTTATGTTATACACCTTTTTAAAGGGTACATAATAAAGTTTTGTGTCAATCAAAAATTAAGGGAAAATATTGACGTCATGACGTCTTTTTTTGACGTCATCAAATTTGGGCAGTTTTTCAAAAATGGTGCTCTCCGTTGACACATGAACAAAAGCTGTCAAACAGCTCGATCAATTATTTATCGATAACTGTCATCAGATTTATGAAAAAATGATATCCTGATGATGAAAATTCAACACATATGCTTAGAGAAATCTGACTTTGTCAGAAAAGATCATTTCATTCTCGCAATTTAGCCGTATGGACGTCCTAAAGTCCATCGATAATAACTGGACCCTTCTTTTTTTGAGGACGAAAATTGTGAAATTTAGACAACTTTAAATAGAGTTCACTTTCTGCATGAAATAAAGTAGAATTATGATTTTGCATTAGGGCTAAAAGCTACAGACTTTAATACCCTTTGAATCTGGCTGGATGTTGCGGCGCCCCACTTCAATAGAAAATATTGTGTGGATTTAGAAAACATTTGGGACACAATAGATTTCTTACAAGTCAGATAAAGTGCGGCTTTCGCACTCCAAAGCCCTCACTTCGCTTGAACTTCTTCTTTGATATATATCTGAATGAGCATGTACGTAAAACCATGCTGCAATTTCCATAAATGCATTTGAATAGCATTTCATTGTGGAAACAGAATTTTTCAATGGACACATGCAATTCGGTCATTATAAACATTCAGAAACAGGTTGACGTCGTTTTGCAACATGGATGACGTCATCTAGAATGTTTTGTCAAAAAACTGTACTTTTTAATGGGGTTGAATCCGTATCAATCCTGAACGCAAATATAATATTGTTATATGTCAAATAAAACTTTATTATGTCTATTTCCGCATTGTACATTTCATTTAAATTTACATTTCTTGGTTGAAATATACTTGAGATTCGAAATGGTAACACATATTATGAAACACCCTGTATAATTTAACACCTATTTTTAAAGTTCAATCGGTAAAAAGCAAACGTTTAGTCTAGTCGTCAAAATAGTTTCCCCCAGGAAATGAGAAATAAAGAAGAATTTCCCGAAAACCGGCTAGACAATTATAGACATATGTTTGCACCCTACTATCAAAATCCCTAATAATTTAGAAGTCCGGCCATAAATATTCATACGCCGTTCAATTTGCTGCAATAGAGATGTCATTTTTGTCTGCAGCATTTATGAGATTTTATCTTCTACAAAAATGCGAAGAGAATTTACATAAGCACAGCTTAGAAACGCATGTGTTCGATTTGAAACCATGCAACTTTTAACGATGAAAACCCATCATTAACTACAAAATATTCCGTACATCTTCGGGCGTCACTCGGATAACCCCCGAAGAACCATAATGGCTCGGTTTTTGGATGTTTGTCTTTATTTCGGTGCAGAAATACAAGAAACATATGGGAAGATGCACAAACCGTCGCAACATGAAGACCGTCAATAAGTAAACGGTTAAAAAACGGTTTGTTTTAAAACCCTACCAAAATGAAATCAAAATGCATGGGGGCTTATTTAGTTATTTTTTTCGTACACATGTATATTCGAGCTAAAAAGCACGAATACAATTTAATTATGCCTCTCCTTTACGCACATTCGGGCTGAAAAACACGAATACAATGCATCCCTCTTTCTTCGTATATTCGAGCTAAAAAGCAAAAATGCAACACATGCCTCTCTTTCATCGTTTATTCGAGCTAAAAAAAAGCGCGAATACAACGAATACAACGCAAGCCTCTCTTTCTTCGTATATTCGAGCTAAAAAGCACGTATACAATACATGGCTCCTTTTTGGTATGTTCGAGCTAAAAGCATGAATATTATAGGTATGTCTTTATTCGGATATTCGAGCTAAGAAATCAGGACACAAAGAGCAAGCGAGAATAAGAATTAATCCATCTTTCCTATTCAGTTCTGTCTGCAAAATGCGTATCATTCACAATTCAGAGCCTCAGAAATGACAAATCTCTGCTGTATTGTGCGACAAGCCCTATTTTCCCGCATGAATTCGCCTTCATTCTGGCATTGACAGGTCTTTTGAATTTACCAAACATGGGAGATACATATTCATAAGTCTGTTTTTATTTCCTCCAACAGTCTACCCTTAGTGCAAATGCACTGCAGCTTGTTTTAAGACGGTTACGAGCTACGGGTGTTTTTTGTGTTGAAAAGCGGCGATTTGGAATTAACAGCAGCTCACCACGAGGAAGCGAACGAAAATGTATTCTCCGATTAAGTTTTAGCATATTTCGTAATGAGCATATAATTCATAATATGACTCTCTGTGGAGAACGGAGGCAGTTTCTGTCACCATTTGTTTTAAATTTACATGAAAAACATCGGCTGCTATGGCCAAATTTTGCTTTTCCACCAAAAATGTTTTGGTGAAGAAATATCCCTGTTAAGTAACCGAACCCCCCAAAAGCATGCTAAATCACACAAATATCATAGGCAAACAGGCATGCAGCCATTTCAAAGTGTGAGGCATATATATAGTAAGTCGACAATAGGAAAAGTGCCCAATGACAGAGTATTTGACTAATGCTAAGCGTTTTTCAATAGAGACGCACGTAAATAGAGCATATTGTAAAAGTCGGTATCGAAAAAAAATAGAAGGAAAGAGAATATCATTTAGCATTCCAAGTTTCCCAAACTTGTCTATCGGGACAATTCTCCAAAACGAGTTAGGAGTGATATTTTCTCGTCCATCATTATTGGATACTAACAAGGCTTGGAACAGTAAGTGTTTTGTTTTATTTATGTGATTTGTCGTGGTAAATAGGATTATTTGATCATACACAAATATTGATATGTAAACTTGTCCAGTCGCGGCATTATGGCACATGTTTACAAATTTCACAAAATGTAAACAAGGGAAAGCATTCTTAAGTTTCTATACGATTTATGCGTGTGAGACACCGGCAAAATTGTAATCAATCAATCAAATATTTTATTGCATTAAGCATTATACAAGCATATAGCAACATAATATTAACGTGAATCATGAGAGCATTAATCATAATTATTCATAACAAGCAAATTTACAATAGTTTAAGTTCGAAATTTAATTTCACATGGGTAAATTTTGTAAACATGTGCTATGATATTGCGACTAAACTTTAATCAGTAATGGCCTGTCCAACATATTTGCTTCTTTAGTGTATACTTAGTCGAGAATGCATTCAAATCCAATTCTTGGTGCTAAGAGGACGGGAAAATAATACAAGAGGACCAAGATGGTCCTATATAGCTCACCTTAGAGCGCCCTGAGACATACTTTTTAGCAAACCTTCTAAATCTCCGAGGATTTTGAAAAGAGGATTTTGAAAAGGAGTCATATGACAATGGTACACACTTAATTTCAAAGCACAATTTGGGGAAAGATTGTCAAAGATTTTTCACTATATCTGTATTTAAAATAAGAAAATCCACAACATTTTGCTGAATTTCCATTGCACATAGACAAATCGAAGCATTAATTTGGGAAAGAGGTCAATGGGCTAAATGGGCTATAATATTTAGAAACCATAGAAGGTTTGGAAATATTAAGACAATTTTAAACCTGTTCCTGCTTTTTCAAATCTAGAATACCTCATGGTAGAGCTTATTTTCAAAGTGTAATGATAACTTGAACTCTTCTGTTTAACAACGCAATACGACACACAACTTCTAGGCACTTTTTTCTGTACAAAATGCAAAAGCCTAAAGCATAGGAATAATTCTGTAGTTCTTAAACGAGGCAAAAAATTATCTTCAGGCCTTAACAATTTGAAAAGATTGTCAAACATTGCCCTCTGTCATTTATATGGAACCCACAACAAAGGCGAAATACTCATTGAACAGTAAGGATTTGGTTATGGTTATACCTTTTCCAAACGACATAACATAAGAGAAGACATGATTAAAAGCTGCTGTAGATGGTAAAACAGGTGTTGATAAAGACTGCATTCATGTATAACAAGAGGACCATGATGGTCCTATATCGCTCACCTGAACCAAAATGATATGAGCAACATTTTTGTTCAATTCAATCAATATTTATGACTTTAAGACTGAAAACGAACTTATGATAAATAACATTGTGAAAATCAAACTCATCCGAGATGTAACGGTGCCCAACATTGTGTCCAAGTTTTGTCTTGAATGATAAATAATTGTAGATTCTAGAGTATAAACAAGGTCGAAAACCGCCGAAAACGGCATTTTATCAAATTCAAGGGCACATAACTCTCAACTTTCTGATCAGATCCAATTGAAAATCCAAGTCATCCAAGATCTTATGGTCCCCAACAATGTGTCCAAGATTTGTCTTGATTGGTCAATAATTGCAGATTCTAGAGTGTAAACAAGGTCGAAAACAGCCAAAAACGGCAGTTTTGTCAAATTCAAGGGCACGTAACTCTCGATTTTCTAATCAGATCAGACTGGAAATCAATCTGAACCGAGATCCTATTGTTCCTAACATTGTGTCCAAGTTTTGTCTTGATTGATTGATAATTGTAGATTCTAGAGTGTAAACAAGGTCGAAAACAGCCGAAAATGGCAATTTCGTCAAATTCAAGGGCACGTAACTCTGGACTTTCTGATCAGATCAGACTGAAAATCAAACTCATTCAAGATCTTATGGTCCCCAACATTATGTCCAAGTTTTGTCTTGATTGATTGATAATTGTAGATTCTAAAGTGTTAACAAGGTCAAAACCAGCCAAATTTGGCAATTTTGTCAAATTCAAGGGCACGTAACTCTGGACTTTCTGTTACGATCAAACTGAAAATCGAACTCATCCAATATCTTATGGTTCCCAACATTGTGTCCAAGTTTTGTCTTGATTTATTCATAATTGTAGATTCTAGAGTGTAAACAAGGTCAAAAATAGCCGAAAATGGCAATTTTGTCGAATTCAAGGGCACATAACTCTCATCTTTATGATCAGATCATACTGAAAACCGAACTCATCCGAGATCTTATGGTCTCCAACATTGTCTCCAAGTTTTGTATTGATTGATCAATAATTGTAGATGCTAGAGTGTAAACAAAGTCAAAAACCGCAAATTTTGACATTCAAGGGCAGATAACTCAGCACATTCTGGTCCGATCTGGCCCATAATCGAACTCATCCGAGAACTTATGACCATACTTGTTTTGACAAAGTTTGATTAAGATTGATTAATATTTGTGGATGCTAGAGCGTAAACACCAAATTGTGGACGGACAGACAGACGGACAGACGGACAGACGGACGGACAGACGGACGACGGACAAAAAGTGATCACAATAGCTCACCTTGAGCACTTTGTGCTCAGGTGAGCTAAAAATGCAGAGAAAATGATGAGGCAAAATGAGACAACACAGGCTATCAAGTTATCAACATTTTCTTCTTTTACCATATCATTTACAAGCCTTTTCTGTCCGTGAGGCAAACCTGTGTATGGTAGAGAAAGGACATAATGCTTTCCCGTACAGAAGGTACAGAAAAGAAATAGACTATTCCAATTTGAAAGTTCAGAATAGAAAATTGACAGCGGTACAAATAGGATTCGTTTACAATAAACTAGCATATAAAATATTGAATAAAATAAAATATTGAGGTAAAAGGAGAATCAGCATTTTCTTCGTTTGACTCATTAATTTCCAAAACCTTTTCTAATAGGGACTTCAAAACAAGGTCTTTCCAGGAAAGGGTTAAAGTATTTAGTTGATCCCTAGATCAGTAAACAAACGTTAAGTGCCTCAGGGATACAGGTAACAGAGGGTAATGACTTTCAGAATCATAAAATATCTTTTTAAAATTATAACACCCTATGTTGAGGGTATTCATTTGAATTCTTCAATCAAGACTATTCAAATGAGTACCCATAACAAAGCGTTTATATTTTAAACATCAAATAAAGAATGATTTGCCTCCTTTTATCTGTAGCTCCATGCATTCTTTATCAGATATTATGATCTGCATAATCTGATTTATAGACCCAAACCGTTATTTTAGGGATAATGATATGTGATAAAATCTACCTGGTCAAAACAATTCCTCACTTGAAAATTCCAGAACCCACAACATAGGGCTTCTTTCCTGGCAATGTGATGATTCTTAGTGTTCTGTTAGAGGTTTATGACATGTAAATTCAGGCAAAATTTCAAGACTCCAGGCCAAATAGTCTTTGAGAAAACTGTGTTTCTGTGTGAAACCTTAAACCCCACAACATAGGGCCAATTTTTCTATAAGCACAATAATTTGAAGTATTTTGGTAGAGGGCATTGAGACAATACTACATACAAAATTTCAAGACTCTAGACCATATAGTTTGGGAGGAGAAGATTTTTTAGTAATTGTGGACAGACAGACGGACGGACAGACGGACGACGGACGGTGAGCGATCACAATAGCTCACCCTCAGCACTTCGTGCTAAGGTGAGCTAAAAATTATGTACATGTCAGCTAAACTAACTTTTATGGATCGACACTAGAAGAATATTGAACAATCATTTTCAAGTTGACCAACTCACTTGCAGTTTTAATGAAATATCCATTATCTTTATTATAGTAAGGTCATGATATTTTTGCACAAACTATAGCATTGTAACCAACACAATAATGAATTCCAAGCTACTGTAAGTTTGCATGTGTTGGGTTGAATCTAGCAAGTGAGTGACTCTACGCAAGAATCGAACCAACGCATGCAAAATTTTGATAGGAAACAAAGAACGCTTTCCCCTTGTTTACATTTCTAAACTTTGTGTAATTATTGAATAGACTACACATATATCTCACGATGAACGGCCTGGCAGAGAATCTCTAGCTAATAGCTAGAGATGCTATGCCAGGTCATTATTGTGAGTTCGGGACTGTTTGTGTTTTGCTTGGAATATAGGCCCTTTGTCAATCGTTCAAGTCACGCAAACCTAGAATCATTTTAGGCCACACAATGTCAGACAAGATTATCTGTTGTGCAAAGAAAGATCATAACAAAATGGTGCGCATTCCTGTTTTACAAAGGTTGGTAGTTTTGGATTCGGTAACAGTATCTGTATACTTATTAACTACTACGAAACAAAGAACATATACATGTATCTGTCCTTTTGTATTTTAATAATTGAAGAGTTTGTCGGCCTATATCCAATGTCAGCCAACACAGGACTGTTTATTGTCTAACAATCTAGTATTTTCCTTTGTGTGTAAGTATTCCAAATATTCCAACTTTCCTTAAACAAAATGTTAACCAATTTCCACACTTCGTGACGCTTTTAGACGTCCCCAAGAGAAAGTTTGGGAAATCATCAAGGAAGTGCATGTGACGAACAACACCTTTCAAATTATCCAAAATCGACAAAAAAGGTGGATCCATTGAAGAGTTCGTCGTCATATAATCAATGTCAGATAATGGCGAACTTTTTTTGTCTTTGCTTCTCCCACTTCCTTTTTTGTGCCATTCTAAATGTTCCACACAAAGAAATTTGAAACACAATTATAGATGTAATACATTGCTTAAAATGAGCAGATGGCCAAAATAAATTCTATTCACCAAGTTCTGAAGTCCTTAGATGAAGAGTTTAGGAGAATATTGTACACTGTTTCCTTCTTTGTGTGTATCAAAATCCGGTAACGTAGACATCATATAACCATTTTTATTGTAAAGAATTGATTTGAAGTATCTTTGAGACCGTCAAATTACAATTTTTACACAACATTTCAAAAGCTATAAGCTACACGATTTGGGCGACAGGGCAAAATTGCAAAATATTTCTTTATGGTAACACAACACACTGATAATTCCATTGTTCCACGATAGTTTGAAATATTTTGGAAGAAGGCATAGGAAAATTCTTCACAGTGAAATTTAAAACTCTTAGAACAAACGGATTAGAGATTGTTAATTAATTGTTGATGGGCATTAGGGCGGACATTGATCTACACTTAAAGACACTTCTAACGCAACATTTTTTTATCATAATTAAACAAATAATGCAGTATATTTTATGAAATTTTCAGCAAATGTAATGTAATAACGTTTAAGTATTTTCTGTAAATGTACTCGAAATCGATTGATCCAAACACAAACAAGATGTGTTTGTGAAACACTAATGCCCCCGAAATGGCCATTTTTCTAAAATGTTAAGTTTTCGTGGAGTAAAGGGTTATTAAGGGTTAAGGGATGACTTTGAGGAAGGTCAAATTGCTTGGAACAGATAGATATCATGGAAAGGTAGTTGTATACCAAATATGAGCTTTGTATGTCAAATACTTTTGGAGAAAAGGCAAAGGTTAAGTTTTCGGAGTAAAAGGTTAAGTTTTTGTAGAGTAAAGGGTTGATAATGGTTAATGGATGACCTTGAGGAAGGTCAAATTGCATGGAACAGATAGATATCATTGAAAGGAAGTTGCATACCAAGTTTGAGCTTTGTATGTCCAATTCTTTTGGAGAAAAGGCAAAGGTTAAGTTTTCGGAGTAGAAGGTTAAGTTTTCGTAGAGTAAAGGGTTGATAAGGGTTACGGGATGACCTTGAGGAAGGTCAAATGGCATGGAACAGATAGATATCATTGAAAGGAAGTTGCATACCAAATTTGAGCTTTGTATGTCAAATACTTTTGGAGAAAAGGCCAAGGTTAAGTTTTCGGACAGACGGACGGACAGACGGACAGACAGACGGACAGACAGACAGACAGACAGACAGACAGACGGACACGAGTAAAACAATATGCCCCCGATCTCTCGATACGGGGGCATAAAAAATATTCAGGTTTTTTACCAAGATCAAAATATGAACAATATGTGTTTGTGAAACACAAATGCCCCCGAAATGGCCATTTTTCTAAAATGTTAAGTTTTCGTAGAGTAAAGGATAATTAAGGGTAAAGGGATGACCTTCAGGAAGGAGATATCATTGAGAGGAAGTTGCATACCAAGTTTGAGCTTTGTATGTCAAATACTTTTGGAGAAAAGGCAAAGGTTAAGTTTTCGGAGGAAAAGGTTAAGATTTCGTAGAGTAAAGGGTTGATAAGGGTTAACGGATGACCTTGAGGAAGGTCAAATTGCATGGAACAGATAGATATCATTGAAAGGAAGTTGCATACCAAGTTTGAGCTTTGTATGTCCAATTCTTTTGGAGAAAAGGCAAAGGTTAAGTTTTCGGAGGAAAAGGTTAAGTTTTCGTAGAGTAAAGGGTTGATAAGGGTTAAGGGATGACCTTGAGGAAGGTCAAATTGCATGGAACAGATGGATATCATTGAAAGGAAGTTGTATACCAAATTTGAGCTTTGTATGTCAAATACTTTTGGAGAAATGACAAAGGTTAAGTTTTCGGACAGACAGACGGACGGACGGACAGACAGACAGACAGACAGACAGACGGACACGAGTAAAACAATATGCCCCCCATCTCTCGATACGGGGGCATAAAAATCACAAACTCCAGGCAATTGCAGAATCCAATAGCATAAAAGCAGCGTCACCAAATCAAGCTCATATCTCAAATCCCTTTTTCATAAGAGTTGATAACATGCTTTCACATGCGAAGCAATGCTAGACTTCAGGTGCGCCTTTTAGATGGGTTTAAATGGTTTGGTTTATTAAGGTTTTACGCCGTTTTCAACTACCAAGGTCATATCGCGGTGGCTGGAGCACCTAACCATGGATTCCACAACACCCTAAACCGGGCCTCCAGCTGCTCCTTCACATAGGTTCACGATATCAAACCATTGATGGGTGACTTTTTTTGTCAGTAAGGGTATTTGCCACGGCCGGGTATCGAATCCGGGACCTCTCGAATGATAGGCAGATGCGCTACCAACCCCCTGCCCGGGTTAAAATGATGATCTTTCAGTATTACCTAAACATAGTTTTTTTTTAAATTTAGTACAATAATCTTAGTTTTTGTTTTTAGGTAATTATATTCGATACTTTGCCATGAAACTAATTAATCTTTATCCTGATATCATGCTTAACTTTACCAATTACTATCTTTTGTTGAATATAAACGACAAGGTTTAGATCAGACTTCACAAATATGGTCTTAATACAAACATGTTTTATCAAAAAGATGTCAATAATTTCTTTTTTTTAATTTTATATCTATTGTTAATAATGATAATAAATGATCTGCAAAAAAACTAATGTTAGTCATTCTGATCTTGACTATAGTAAAGCATGACTCTTGTCATAGTCTATCTTTGAAATCTTTGTGATGGTGAATCTCAAGATTATGCAAACTATTGTAATTTGATTTGTATTAATCATTTTGCAAACAAGGCCTGATTTTGACGTACTTGTAGAAATGGCTAGGCAAAACATTGAGACAAGAGAGGAAAATGTTGAAAATCTGCAATTACACATGTAATGCTAAACCATTGAACTTTAACAGACTGTCTGACACTTATGTTTAAGATCAGAGTATGTAATGGAAGATTGATTTCGATTCACTGTATCTTTTCTCAGCAATGTTTTGCGATTGCAAAAAGGATAAAGGCACCATTCTACAACTGACCAGTGAACTGTTTGACCTAGGTCAGCTAACTTCCACCAAAAGCACATGTGCTAAAACATACCGTGTGAACGCAAAAAAACATGTGTGCTAAAAACATACATGCTAAAGCAGATATGCTAAAGCAGACCGTGTAAACCGCCCTTAAGAAATAATGTTTTGCACCTGTCAGTATTGTACGAAATCATCAAATTTGCTACCAGAGGTTAGTTTTTCGCCGCCTTTTTGCTCCAGGAAATTTTCAAGAACTGGAACATGCATTTAATAGGGATGGTGTGAAGAACTATCTGGCAAAGATTTATCATGAATTATGCTTTTTCAATGGGTGTCTTCGCGTCATCTAGGTCCATGACGGACACACAGAATGTTAGCTGAATGTCATAAACTTTACTGCTGAAACATGAATAACATGAATTCATGTTATCAGCTTGCGCTGCTTTATTGCGACTTTCTGTTTTCTAGTCATATTATATGAACTGAAAATTTATCAATTTCTACTGAATATTTCTTTATGAAAATTACAGAAATTTAGCCAATATAAATGAATAAACTTTGTTGAAAATTTGATGTAAAATCGTTCATTAAATTTATTTCCAAAAAGGGAAGTGTTGCGTTAGAAGTGCCTTTAAGTGTATAACAATAGTTCATCCTGGAACACCTTTTTTCAAGGTAAGCTAACGCTATTTTGAATTGTCGCCAAGTGGACGAATGCTCCTACGATTGACTTGTCACTAAAATCGATTCTTTGGTTACACGGTGGGTAACCCACGTGACTTTTTGGAAGCGTACACACGGAAAAATCGCCCGCTTCAAGGTATGTTTTGTTTAATTTCTCAGCTTATACTCTACGGATTTTGAAGAGATAAAGTGCACGTAACGCGCCCTTTAGAGGGCTATTCTCGGCTCTAACTCACTCTGCCCGAAAACCAGTGGTTTCTTCAAACATTCGAGCCAAAGTTTTTTTTAAGTGCAAACCGAACGCGGGAAGCGTTCACATTTATAGTCCTAATTGTCAAGTTTTAGCTTTATCAGCCCATTTACACGAATAAATTGTGTACGCACGTACCGTCTAGTTAATATATTCTTTAAAAATCCAAGGGTTTTGGTCAGAAAAGCGTTAATTATGATGTGATCATTAAAATAACGAAATGGGAAGCGTGCACATCTGATTCAAAATGGTAAGCGTACACACACAATACGCTGAGAAGGGAAGCGTACACACCGATGTGTTTCCCTTTTTCAAGTGCTGGGTAATATTTCTAATCAAATATAACTAAAATAAAACCATATTTTATTGATAATGGCTACATTTATGGCGTATAACAGCTTCAGTTTATAGTGACATTTCACAATTATTTTTACATAAATTTTACTTTTATTCAATCTGAACGAGCATCTTTTCAAATGAAAATTCTGAAAATTCCATGCCAAAATATTGAACCGTTTACGAGAAATATATATTGTGCTAAAACTAAACATATTGCTGTGGACAAAGGTTCAGAATTATATAGAATTTGCCATTTCTGGCTCAACTTTAAATGCGTATTTTTCGCTTATAAATAACAACTTCGAAAAACTGATAGCATTTCTACGCATTAGAATAAACAATCTTTGCAACAAGACATACTTTTAGAAACTGAAATGAATGTGAAATGTCACTTTAAGAAATTGGATTGAATGGATTTTTTACGTCCCGCTCAACAGCTAAGATCATATCTCATTCGAAACATTGTTTATTTAGTCCAAAAGAAGTTAAGCTTCAGGGTGTGCATGCTTAAGAAATGGTAGAATTTCTACCGTGATCTATCGTCATTCAACAACAGTTCTGTGTACAACGGTACAATTAATAATCTATGAGGGCGATAGCCCGAGTGGATTATTTATTGAGAAGCCTAATTAAGAACAATAGTTAAATAACAAAAGACTACGGTAGAAATTCTACCATAAAGATTTCAATAATAATATGAAAACATAAATAAATCTTTGTGAAAATTAGCACGGAACAATTTAATTTACGTGTGCAGATTCCGTTGGTTGAGGGTCATATAATTTATTTATTTCATTAAAATCCGGGAGTTCCGATTGGTTGAGAAAAAATTGTCATATAACTAATCGGCCATAACTGTAGACTTGTATACAAACACTTTACTTCTTGTTGTTGATAAATGGCCCTACACAAACACTTCCTCTTTTGGGAATAAAAGAATTAGGACATTAATTCGCTCGTATAGCTCATAATAAATGGTTTGGAAAATGTTAAAACTATGTATTTGTTTTTAGTGTTTGTATACAAGTATACTGTTATAACCGACAGACTATACCTCCATGAACAAAAATGCCAGAACTACTTTCCCCGTCAAACATTGAATTACGCCGCATTATTTTTTAGTCTTAGACTATCAAGTTATAAGAAACGAATGAAATTTTATTTACGGAGTTCATGCAGGTATGAAAAAGAAAATGTAATCACACTTTTGTATGAACCGCTTCGTGGATTCATACAGTGTGATTAGATTTTCTTTTTCATACCAGCATGAAAAAAAATGCATTCATTCCTTAAAACAAAACATTGCCGAATTTTGGTCATTACAAATGCAGATTTCTCAGGTTAATGTTGTTGGACTATATCAGTTATAAATATGATTTTGCTATTTTCATCAATATTATTTCGTTGTGATCAATAGCAATGAATTTGAGCTACGAAAAATATACTGGGAAAATAGACTGGGTTTGCCGTTATATACTCGGCAAAACTGCTAACGCATCACTCAGATCTTTGTTAATATTTTTTAACGAATCTACAGAATACCTTCAAAATTTGCACATGCTGACTACCACCATTTTATAAGAGATCTATGAATTTTCATAGTAAATGTTACAGTATCTTGTAAAATATTGAACTTTTAATAAGGACTAAAATTCATAAAGTCTGAAATTTGATTAAAATGGAAAATTCACGCATAACTTTCAAATCTTTTGTATTGGCTGAAAGAGTTTCTGTTTAGAAAAGTTACCCTTCCAAAAACAAACCGACGGCTTTAACATTTTTAAGGGCGCGTAATGTATTCCCACAGAGGCATTGTTACATCACTAGTGCCGTTGGTGTCATTGATGGCGTCGACGGCGACGTAGGTTGCGTAGACAAAAACGTATCGGTCTATATCTTATGAACCGTATAAGATGCAGTCTTGATATTTCACACATAGACAGGCCCCAACAAGACCTTTCACCTGACACTATAAAATTTGACCTTGTGACATTGACCTTGAAAAAATGACATTTTCTTTCAAAAAGGTGCGTCTATGCGAGCTACGTTGTCCCGGAATAGCCCTTGTTATGTTAGATAGAAAATTGATTTTTTCAGACTTTAATTTTACAATAAACCAGCTTTCAAAATCATTTCAAACAAAAATGATTGAATAAGATCACAAGTTACAGGAGCCGAAAAACTGTTTTGGCCCCCTTTGGTATGACGCGGTCACATAAGAAAGAAAACTTAAAAATAGTTTTATGAATGAGTGCAGAAACTTGTGGGATAAACATTTGCCACATTATAAATCTAAATCTTTGACAATAAAGAAGTTATACAATTTTAAAAAGTGATGCGTTAGCTCTTTTGCTGAGTATATTTTGATAAACCATCGGTGTCGATATAAAATCTCGCAACCATGGCTTGAATTACACCAGCTTCGGGTAAGAAGTTGTGGGTGCAATAACTTTCTTATTTCTACGTCAAATTTCAAGCGGATTGTTGCATATGCACCGCCTCACTGACCTCTTTACTCAAATGTATGACATATTTGTAAAGTTATTTTACTTTATCAAAAAAAAAAAAATCCCAACCGGCTAGAGAGAAAAATGGTAACACTGCAGCCAAAATAGCCCCGCGTCAGGCCAGAAATTGTGCAATAACTTTCTTAATTCTGCGTCAATTTGTGAGCGGATTTTTGCATGTACCCCACATTACTGATCTCTTTCTTCTGGTGTGTGACTTAATTGAAAACGTCTGGTACTTTTCCCAAATTCGATCCAGACCGAGCAGAAGTATGTCCTGACCCTTGTGTCGTCGTCTTTTCTGGTCTATTGGGGTCATTTTTAAGCTGTATTCATTTATGACTCGCACAGCAGAGGAACTGCAACACTCCACTTGAAAATCCACGCAGAAATAAATAAATTTATTGCACAATTTCTTACCTGAAGCAGGTCAAGTTTTGCCTTAGTTCTTATCCACCCCGCGATGCACAATCTCCACCGTGCTGTGTAAAGGTCTGTTAATAGGGGACTAAATCAGTGACTATGCGACCAACCCAAAAACCATCAGAGTGTACGCTTCCCTTCTCAGCGTATTGTGTGTGTACGCTTACCATTTTGAATCAGATGTGTACGCTTCCCATTTCGTTATTTTAATGATCACATCATAATTAACGCTTTTCTGACCAAAACCCTTGGATTTTTAAAGAACATATTAACTAGACGGTACGTGCGTACACAATTCATTCGTGTAAATGGGCTGGTAAAGCTAAAACTTGACAATTAGGACTATAAATGTGAACGCTTCCCGCGTTCGGTTTGCACTTAAAAAAACTTTGGCTCGAATGTTTGAAGAAACCACTGGATTTCGGGCAGAGTGAGTTAGAGCCGGGAATAGCCCTCCCAAAGGCGCGTTACGTGCACTTTATCTCTTCAAAATCCGTAGAGTATAAGCTGAGAAATTAAACAAAACATACCTTGAAGCGGGCGATTTTTCCGTGTGTACGCTTCCAAAAAGTCACGTGGGTTACCCACCGTGGGTTAGAAACACAGACACGTATTTCAAACAAGGTTCAACTGTGACCTTGACCTTTCACATATCACATAGGCCTATGTGACCAAAAACAATAGGCATGCAATGGTAACAATTGTGTAAAGTAATATGGCCCTAGGTCAAACGGTTCTGGAGGTAGATCACGGAAACATATTTTAAACACATTTCCACTCTGACCTTAATCTACGTGACAAAAATAAAATAGGATCTATGAGTACCTCTTTTTATGTCATTGGCAATTATTGTGTTTCATGGTCCTAGGTAAAACTGTGCTTGTAGTAAAGAATGGAATCAAACAAGTCTAAGGACGGACAGACAGACAGACAGACAGACAGACATGGATAACCAATAACTCTAATTTCATTGGTGAGGTATAACAACCCTTAAACACTGTTTCGATTAGAAAACAACAAGTCGAACGCCTCAATGACTCGCATACCAGTTAATTTACATAACCTTATAACTTGCAAATTTTGACCATTTTTTTTTCAAGAAATATATCTACAGATCAATTCCCAAAAGAAAAAGCAGAGATGTGAAATCCAATTACGCGCAAATCGTACCTTATATAATGATGTAGAGGTTCAGAAACTAGAAAATTATAGGTAATAATATAGAGATGCTAGCTTTAATATTGAGTCTTCGTCCCGTTGGTGTAATAACTATGGAACGTTGGTAAGACAGAACTGGCAATAAATTGAAAGAAACAGACGCTTTTTGCTATGTGTCTATTGTAAATAGTTGAGACGGGCTCTGGTAAAAGGTCGCCGTATATAGATAATCCTATGCATCGCACAGTTTCTTCATTGTCTTACGGGTCGTGTGATCGAGCCCCGACCCGGCCAATATCCGCTCTGACATTTGACAAGTGAATTGTCTCTCACAAATGAATCCTCTAGGCTATATGGCATGATCAGCTGATGGCTTTAAGTTTATACAATAGCTTGATATATAATTCACGTTCAAACCAATTATCTGTTTGTTAAGCCTCTCTTACAACCCGTCGTGCGTCTTTTCAAATCGTACGTTTTTAAACGCTTCAAAATCGCACGATTTATAAAGACGCACGACGGGTTGTAAGAGCACCTCATAAGAATTGTCCGGTCAATTCTTTGCTGCGTGCAGTCTGCGTCGTGGTTGCGTTCACCAAAATCGTACGTTGCACGTGCGTGCATCGCACGACTAAACGTACGTTTTAGACGCAGACTGCACGCAGGCCGCACGCAGGTGCACGTACGACCGGTTGTAAGAGAGGCTTTAGCTACCAATGTGAAATGATCTCTAACTTTTCACAAAAGGGCAACGACCTAGAGTGTTCCAATTTGATGGCTGAGCAGACGACAGAAGGGTGTCAATGTGACTTTTATCTCAATGATTTCCAAAGCCTGTTAAAGGTGCGCTAAAACATCGCTGTCACAAGCACATACATTGTTTTATCGCAATTGACACATGTATAGTAAGTCCTCTCTAAATTGCGAATTTTCAGTGATGTTCATTGTGTTTGTTAATGGATAACAATCGCGTGTCAGCACGCATTGGAAGAGCAAGAACTGTTTTGACATTAAGTGTTTCTTCTTTGCCTGTGATCTTTATTTTCATGAAGCTATTTGTAATTTTACTAGAGGGCCATTCTTTTGTATAAAACGTACATACTTGCGATTGGTACGCTTTACAAAGACATTGTCAACATAGTTAACTATATAAATCCTTGTAGATTCTACCCAACATTAGATACCAAGTACTTCACTCAATTTGGCCTCCATGGACAGTATTTGCAGTGGCGAAAATGACCTCACCTTGATCTCCGTTGACGCAGATGAAGACAAAGTTGCAAGAAGTGTCTTATTATCTAATGATGGGTGTAATAAATTAAGTGCTACAGTCGACAAAACAGCAGAGCATTAAGATAGTGTTTAAGTACAATAAAACACAGAAAATATTGAGGCAAAAAGAGAAATGGTGATAATCAGCATTTTCTTCTTTTGTCTCAGTATTTCCCATATCTCAAAACATAGGAGCGTAAAATGCGTCAATGTTTCTGGGAGTGTTATATGCAAGTTTAACAACCTACTTTAATATAGTCGTTGGTTGAAGGTTAAAATAATCGCGTGCCAACACGCATTATGGTGACGTAACATTTTTCTTTGTGTATTTTGTGCAGGAAATGGGGTTTTATTTGAGTAGTAATTCAGATGCCCTTGACAAAAAGCTATGTGAAATTTGGGTATAAAAATTATGTCATGCAAAAAGGGGGCTTAACATTTGTTAGCTTTATGTTAGCTCTGCATGGCATAAATTTATTGTGACAATGCCTTATTCGGGGAGCATTGTCCGTCTCTGACGGCTCTTGTTCACATTGGATATTGTGCCGATTTTCAATCTCACCAATTAGAAAGAGATTTGTTAGTTAATATTCATGTAGTTTTGGAATAACTTCAATGATGTAAGAGCACAGCGGTTAATACACAATCAGAAAGCAAAATACAATGCTCAGTCCCAAAAGAACTAGTCCAAATCGTCGGTTGTGTTCAAGAACAGCGAAAGCAGGCCAACAGATTTGGCATAATCAAGCTGTATTACTTCTTACGGACTGTAAATCAGGCAGTGTTAAAAAGTATTGTAGAGTTTCCTACTACGCATACTCTTCAGGTTCGTAGGAATAGGGGGCCTCGAGGGGCTTAGCTCCCCCCTCAAAGTTGACCAAAAATACGAAATTTTCCTTATTATACACAGAAATATAAGGGAAAATCCAACTGTTCTTGCCCAATAATTCATTAGAAGAACGCTTTGCAGAGTATATAAATGATTGAGCAAATGAACAATTCTGAAGCAGTTTGCTTTATACGATTGGTGCGATTATTTAACTAAAATAAATAAAGACAACCAGAGAGAGGAGAGAGATTGATCAAACTGAAACTCGTTTTTTTTTCATACAATGGAGAGGCTCAATAAAAGATGTGTGTAAAATATTGGCAATACAACGCTACAGTACGCAAATATTCTACCAAGGCCCCTCTCTGGAGTATTTTGTTTTTGATCAGAAATCAAATACTATAAGGTCCTATTGAACTAGAACAAATACTGACAACCAAAGATAGCAAGTAAGTTGATTCAAATCCAACATGAATTATTGCATTGTGTATCGCTAGAGCAAATTTGATTAGAAAACTTCCTGGGAAAAACATCCTGAAATATGGCTTCTGTCACTCATCTATGAACACAACAACCGTTCTCAATATATAGAATGAAATAACGGATTTACTCATTAGTGTTTGTTTCTCGGAAAATTTAACATTTTCCAGAAGAAGAAAATTGCATACGACTGTATACATTTTCACTGGTGGTGAACTCGGCCAAAGCGAGGGACGTTTTTCGCGAATACAAGGTACAGTTATTTTGCGTTTAAATGTGAGTTTAAAGATCTGATTGGATAGTTTTTCTAATAACAATGAATTTGTTCTAAAAATAGACCGGATGTATTGACAAACCATCTGTGTTGTTATAAAATCTCGCAACTACGGCTTAATCGAAGCCGTAGTTACGATATTTTATAACAACACCGACTGAATACTATAATCACGAAAAAAAAAAAAAAACGTCCAACGCTTCGGCCGAGTTCACCACCAGTAATTTTCGTCTTTTAAAAGTGGTACCAAATTAAAACTGGCGTTAGGTAGAGTCTAACGTTACGTATATTTTTCTAATTCTCGTACATACCCATGAACTCGTGAACTTGACGTCTTTTCGCAGATTTTCGGAGCATCCCTTTCGCTTAAATGACTTTTTAAAGTACATTACAAGAGCCACTTACACTATTAATTTCAAAATACAGAGCATTGGACGATATTTTGATTAAAACATTTACATTTCGCAAATGGTTTATCCTTACATAAAATTTCTGTTGAGTTGTGTAAATTATTCGAAAGTCGTAATAAAGGTAAAAGCTTACAAATGAATACAAGCAAAATCTCATGGTGACCAAACTAATCCTCCGTAAATTTCCAATAGTCAAGCTACAAAATAAAAGAAAGGGGAATTAAAGGGGGTCTGCTTGGCTGTCGAAAATGCAAATGGCACAAACATTACAAACCAGATATAACGTAAGAAATTACAACCTTAAGGGGTAGATCATTTATGTCCATTGTTAGCACTCATCGAGCTTTAATAAGTATTAAAATCCAAGTCAATGAATAACGTGCGGATCCGCATTTTATTGTCCTTGTTTTTGTTTTGTTACGGTTACACATGCCCAACCTTCAAAAAGCAATTACCTCAGAGGTACGTCATTCTGCTCAGCGAGATTCATTCAACACACCGTACAACCGGCTGCGTTGAAAGTCAGCGAAGACAGATTCGGCATCTGAGGTCCGTATTATCAACGATCGTGCGATTTGTTTTTGTTACTTGAAACAGCAAACCTGATTGGCCCAATCTGATTTCTCGTGCAATCGGATGTTTTGTTACACAGTTTACATAAAATCGTGGTTGTAAGATCGTTGATAATACGGGCCCCTGATGTCAGGTGCACATGGTAGGTCAAATTAATTTACTTTTAAAAATAAACGACAGGATCTTAGGTATTCTATAGTTGATAAATACGCGTATAAATGTTCAGTGCTTCTACAAAATAAACCTTTCTACGCATCCCTCGCAAATAATGTCACAGTCATCGACGCAGCCGTTTGTACGGTGTGTTAATACCGCTGGGATGTGTTTCGTTGACCTTAACATTGTCTCGTTTTGAAGTAACTAGAAGACCTGAAGGTCTTGAGTCGCTCCACAGGCCTGAATTTCACGTAATATTTAATCCAAGTTTTGATTAGATTGTTCAATGCTTGTGTTTCATAGAGCTAAAAGAAAGTAACAAAACTAGATAGTTCAAAATGTGTGGTTCTTGAAGCAAAGAAAGTAAAATTACATGTTTGCCATTTGAGAAAGGGTAAAAGGAAATGGGAGAACATTCTAACTTAGGATGTCACAAGCAATTAAATTTTTCCTTCTTCCCAGCAGATCTAAATTAACAGAACATTGATTACTCCAAAATATTTCACATTTCTAAAAATAGATTTTGAGCTAAAATAGATTCTGGGAAAAACCCGTTTCCAAAAATAATGCAAATGGCTGTCAAACTTGAATTTCTTGTAATATCAAGTACAAGTTTTCACTAGATTTTTCAATACATGTTGCTCTTAAAGTAATTACAAAGTAACTAGAAAGCTGAAAATACATTCATATAAGATCTATTAGTTACCAAGCTTTGCAACAGTCTTTATTAGAGTGAGTTTGGCTGTTAGAGTGAAAACAAGAGGCCCCTCTTGGCCTTATCGGTCACCTGAATCAAATGAGCAGAAACATTTAAGGAAAATGTTAAGTTAACAAAAAGCGCAACCCCCCAGCACCACCATTTCTTGACAGTCTTTTTTTCTCTTGTACAAACTTATTCAAAGACTCAAATACCAAAATGTGAATTCAATCCAACAGTAGAACATTTCTTAATATGTACCCTATTTACCCCCTTTTGGCACCTTTTGGGGCCCCAAAGGGAGATAACTCCATGATTTGTAAAAATCTGAAGCGGCTTCCCATTGGAATGCTTCCTGCCAAGTCTGCTAGAAATCTGTCCAATGGTTCTCAAAAAGAAGAAGAAAATGTTCAAAGTTAAGTAATAACGCGAAGCCCTCCCATCCCCCATCCACAGCACGGCCATTTATTGACGAGTTTTTTTCTCTTGTACAAATTTTGTAGTCCTTGCCCTAAAGACTTTAACTTCCAAATGTGTATCCAATGCAACAGCCGGTTCATGAGTAGAAGATATTTTAAGATGTACCCAATTTACCCCCTTTTTGGCCGTTTATGGGACCCTTAAGGGAGATAACTCCATGATTTGTACAAAGTCTGAAGCAGCTTCCTATTAGGATGCTTTCTGCCAAGTTTGGTAGAAATCCAACCAATGGTTCTTAATAAGAAGTCGAAAATGTTAAGTTAACTAATACCGCAACCCCACTCCCATCACCCATCCCCAGCACGGCCATTTCTGGGCGGATTTTTTTTCTCTTGTACAAACTTTGTTGTCCTTGCCCTAAAGACTCTAAATACCAAATGTGAATCAAATCCAACAGCCGGTTCATGAGAAGAAGATTTTTTAAGATGTACCCTTTTTAACCCCTTTTTGGCCCCTTATGGGGCCCCAAAGGGAAATAACTCCATGATTCGTACAAATCTGAAGGGGCTTCCCCTGGGGATGCTCCCTGCCAAGTTTGGTTGTAATCCGTCCAATGGTTCTCAAGAAGAAGTTGAAAATGTTAAGTTAACTAATAACGCGACCCCCCTCCCATCCCCCATCCCCAGCACGGCCATTTCTGGGCGGATTTTTTTCTCTTGTACAAACTTTGTTGTCCTTGCCCTAAAGACTCTAAATACCAAATGTAAATCAAATCCAACAGCCGGTTCATGAGAAGAAGATTTTTTAAGATGTACCCTATTTAACCCCTTTTTGGCCCCTTATGGGGCCCCAAAGGGAGATAACTCCATGATTCGTACAAATCTGAAGCGGCTTCCCATGGGGATGCTCCCTGCCAAGTTTGGTTGTAATCCGTCCAATGGTTCTCAAGAAGAAGTCGAAAATGTTAAAAGTTAACGGACGACGGACGACGGACGACGCACGACGCACGACGACGGACGAAACACGGTCGCAATAGGTCACCATGACCTTCGGTCAGGTGACCTAAAAAAGTCACAATTAGCAATTTTGTCAAATTGAAAGGCATATAACTGATGATTTTATATTCCTATCTAGCTAAGAATCACACTAAAGCAAGATCCTAACTTCACCTACATCTTGTTTAAGTTTTGACCTGATTATTCAATATATGTGGGTGTAAAGAGTGTAAAATCAAAGTCGAAAACAACAATTTTGTCAAATTCAAGGGCAGATAAATCATGATTTAAGATTCATATGAAGCTGAAAATGACACCAACACAAGATCTTAAGGCCAGTAAGATAGTGTGAAAGTTTTATGTTGATTGGTGGATATTTATGGTTGTTTGAGTAAAAATAAGGTCAAAAATTGTAGTTTTGCAAATTTCAAGGGCACATAACTCAAGACGTAATATTCAGATCAAGCTGAAAATTGCACTCAGGCAAGAATTTATCAGCACCAACATTCTGACCAAGTTTTGTTTTGATTGATCAATATTTGTAGTGGCTAGAGTGAAAACAAGTGAAAACAGCCGTTTTTTTAATTCAAGGGCAGATAACTCCAGACTTTATGGTTCAATCAGAATTAATTGAAGGAATCTGATAGAGGACCACCTAAGGATCATTCCTGTGAAGTTTGATTGAAATCCATCAAGTAGTTTCTGAGGAGAAGATTTTTAAAGAAAAAGTTGACGACCGGACGCACGCACGCACGCACGCACGACGGACACAACGCCATGACAATAGCCCGCTGGCCTGAAGGCCAGTGGAGCTAAAAACAGAATCTGTAAACACACTTGTAAAGGATTGATCTATAGCACAGGAAAGATGGTTATTCGTCGTGATTGAGGTTTTTATGCATTGCAAATTGTTTTTCCATGTACAAATATGAGTTCCCGAATAGTTCGGAAGCATAAACACCTAGCATGGGCCCCTTTAAGAGAAACCAAAGATTATCCATCATGCCTGACACGAACCATAATTAACTTCATTTTTCTCTTAAGAATCTTAATCAAATTCTCCTTCTTAATTTCTTTTCATTCTCTTTTTCTTTAGAATTGCCATTACATACAGTCAATTAAAATCCAAATCATGATTCAAGATTTTTTCTACGAGACTAAGTAATTTCATCCTTTTCCAAACAGCAAATTTTTAGGGTGTTCTCGTTCCAATGTTGCTGCAAACAACAAAAAGATTTTGATAAAGATTGAATTTGTGTATCAAATAGACAAAAAATATTGAGACAAAGGAAGAGAATGCCGATTATCAGCATTTTCTTCTTTTGCATCAATATTTACCCATATGTTTTCCACAGGGGATGCCAAAACCAAAACCAGATCCTGTTTTGCTTAAGGATTAATCTTTTCCAGAACTAATATTCTATATAATGCTTCAATTCAAAGGGTGGTGCGAAAGACAAAATATCTCTGAAAATGACATTGTCATTAATGTTACGGAGGAGACAAAGGGGGACTGTCCGTTTTACGTTTAGGCAATTGGTGCAAGTGTATGACATGTACTTCAAATATTTGCCCTTGAAATTTTGACTGGAAGTTTAACGTCTTTTGTAAAGCCAAATATCCATGGAAAGGGGTCTTTAATGTAGGAAATATTGTCATACATACATACATACATATACTGCCTTTCTGATAATTATAACTTTTAAATTACAACAACGACATTAAATGAAATTACAAGTATCTCTTCACAAAGTCTGTATTTAAGACAATGGAAAGTGAATACGTGTAATTTCATTCTAAAGGTTGTCATGGTTGTGCGCCTTAATCTTTTCAGAGACATATATGCATCCATATAGGGTCTGAAGCTAGGCTACCATAGACATAGAGTCTTAACTTTTGCACAAACAAGAGATGTTTGTAAAACATATATGCCCCCTCAAGGGCCTACATTTGATGTAGGTCAAAGTCCAAGGTCAAGTTAACAAGGTCCAAGGTCATGGTCAAATATGAAAGGTCTTGGTAGGAGGTGTCTATGTGTGAAATATCAAAGCTGTATATGTAAAAGTAAAATGAAACATAGGCCATGTTAAAGTTTTTAAAAGTAGGCCAAATGCCAAGGTCAAGGTCATGGTCAAATGTGAAAGGTCTTGGTTGGAAGTGTCCATGTGTGAAATATCAAAGCTGTATATGTAAAAGTAAAATGAAACATAGGCCAGGTTAAAGTTTTTAAAAGTAGGCCAAATGTCAAGGTCAAGGACATGGTCAAATGTGAAAGGTCTTGGTTGGAGGTGTCCATGTGTGAAATATCAAGGCTGTAGGTGTAAAAGGACATGATATATTTGCCTGGTTTCAGTCTTTTTTTTAAAAGTAGGTCAAACTCCAAGGTCAAGGTTGCAATATTCAAGGCCATGGTCAAATAAGAAAGGTCGTCTTGGTAGGAGGTGTCTATGTGTGAAATATCAAGGCTGTAGGTGTAATAGGACATAAGATAAAGGATAGGTTAAAGATTTCTAAAAGTATGTAAAAATCAAAGGTCAAGGTCACACAGGCCAAGGTCATGGTCAAATGTGAAAGGTCTTGGTAGGAGGTGTCCATGTGTAAAATATTGAGACTGTATAGGTAACAGGACATGAGATAAAGGCCTAGTTAAAGTTTTTTAAAAGTAGGTCAAACTCCAAGGTCAAGGTCCAAAGTCATGGTCAAAAGTGAAATATCTTGGTTGGAAGTGACCATGTGTGAAATATCAAGGCTGTATATGTAAAATGGCATGAAATATAGGCCAGGTTAATGTATTATTAAAGTAGGTCAAATACCAAGGTCAAGGTCCAAGGTCATGGTCAAATGTGAAAGGTCTTGGTCGTATGTGTCCATGTGTCAAATATCAAGGCTGTATGTGTAAAAGGAATTGATATATCGGCTAGGTTAAAGTTTTTTTAAAGTAGGTCAAAGTCAAAGGTCAAGGTCACAAGGTCCAAGGTCATGGTCAAATGTGAAAGGTCTTGGTAAGATGTGTCCATGTGTGAAATACCAAGGCTGTATGTGTAATAGCACGTAAGATATAGGCCAAGTTTATTTTTTTAAAGAAGGTCAAACTCAAAGGTCAAGGCCACATGGTCCAAGGTCATAGTCGTATGTGATAGGTCTTGGTCGGAGGTTTCCATGTGTCAAATATCAAGGCTGTATGTGTAAAAGGATATGATATATCGGCCAGGTTAAAGTTTTTTAAAAGTAGGTCAAACTCCAAGGTCAAGGTCACAAAGTCCAAGGTCATGGTCAATTGTGAAAGGTCTTGGTAAGATGTGTCCATGTGTGAAATTCAAGGCTGTATTTGTAAAAGGTCATGAGGTATATGCCAGGATTAATTTTTTTTAAAGTAGGTTAAACTCCAAGGTCAAGGTCACAAGGTCCAAGGTCATGGTTAAATGTGAACCATGTTGACAGGAGGTACCTATGTGTGAGATATCAAGGCTGTATGTGTAAAAGGACATGAGATATAGGCAAGGTTAAGAATTAAGTGTAAAAATCAACAAAGGGCAATAACTCCAAAAATTTGATTGGCAGAGTTACAGTTCTTGTGCACTGCACCTCTCCATAATGAAATCTATTCACCTGTAAAGTTTCATGATTCTACCTTACATATTTTTTGAGTTGTGCTCCGGACAAGAATCAAGTTATAAAATCAACAAAGGGCAATAACTCAGAAAATTTGATCTACAGAGTTACGGTTCCTGAGCACTGCACCACTCCATAATGAGATCTATCCACCTGTACAGTTTCATGATTCTACCTTACATACTTTTTGAGTTATACTGCGGACAATAATCAAATTTGAAAATCAACAAAGGGCAATAACTCCAAAAATATGATCGGCAGAGTTACGGTTCTTGTGCACTGCACCTCTCCATAATGAGATCTATTCACCTGTAAAGTATCATGATTCTACCTAACATAGTTTTTGAGTTATGCTCCGGACAAGAATCAAGTTTGAAAATCAACAAAGGGCAATAACTCAAAAAATTTGATCAGCAGAGTTACGGTTCTTGTGCACTGCACCTCTCCATAATGAGATCTATCCACCTGTAAAGTTTCATGATTGTACCTTACATACTTTTTGAGTTATGCTCCGGACAAGAATCAAGTTATAAAATCAACAAAGGGCAATAACTCAAAAAATTTGATCGGCAGTTACGGTTCTTGTGCACTGCACCTCTCCATAATGAGATCTATCCACCTGTAAAGTTTCATAATTGTACCTTACTTACTTTTTGAGTTATGCTCCGGACAAGAATCAAGTTATAAAATCAACAAAGGGCAATAACTCCAAATATTTGATCGGCAGAGTTACGGTTCTTGTGCACTGCACCTCTCCATAATGAGATCTATCCACCTATGAAGTTTCATGATTCTACCTTTAATACTTTTTGAGTTATGCTCCGGACAAGGTTTGGTCTACGGACAGACCGACCGACCTACGGACCGACCGACCGACCTTCCGACCGACCGACCGACCGACACTTGCAAAACAATATACCACCATTTTCTTCGAGTTTATTTGGGTTTTACGCCGTTTTCAACTACCAGGGTCATATCGCGGCGGCTGGAGCACCTAACCGTGGGTTCCTGGTATTTCTCGCACCAGTACAACCACAATATCCAAACCGAGCCTCCAGCTGCTCTCTCACATAGATGATTCACACCCATTGGTGAGATACAAATGACTTTTGTCAACTGTCAGAATGGATACTGGCCGAGCCGGGGTTCGAACTCGAGACCCCTGGATTGACAGACTCCGACGTAACCGACTGAGCTATCCGGGCTCGGCCACCATTTTCTTCGAAAGGGGGCATAATAATTCCCTGTATTGTCGTCTCAGAGTAAAATACATGGACAGATTAATTGCTGTATTAGGCTAAAGGTTAAATATGCGCAGGGAAATCAGACTCTCTCAGACACTGTATTGAAATTGATCCTAATATCGTAAATGAAGTGTCAGAGAGTCCGATATTTATGATTAACCTTAACCCTTTCCCAAACAAGACCTGGTTTTGACGTCCCTTATAGAAATGGCTTGGGAAAAAATTGAGACAAAAGAAGAAACTGCTGATAACCAGCAGTTTCTCCTTTTGTCTCAATATTTTCTGTGCCATATTTTACACAAATCCTATCTTAAATAATATCCATTTTGTCATTTGTAGCAGTTTTTGAACTGGATCACTCTAAAATTTTGTCGTTTGGGAAAGGGTTAACTACCAATTTTGTTTGGCTCTTAAGGTAGTAGCCCCTGATGAGATAAACGCGACGTCGGAATTGTTCGTGCAACGTCGTTAACATTCGTTACGTATCTTAACATATTCAAACACACGGATTATTAAACTGTACCTCAATAGTTTGAAATATTTTGGAAGATGGCATTGGAAACTAAAATCTAAAACTCTAAGAGCAAACGGATTGGAGAAGATTGTTTAACTATTGCGGATTGACGTTAGGACTGACAGTGATCTATGACAATAGTCACCATTGGCCACTTTTTCTCTTGTAAGCTAACTAGATATCATCGGTGTTATTCCAAAACTTCGTACCTACAGGTGTTTAAAGTTGGAGATACATGGCTTTGTAATCACACCAACGATCTATAACTGTCAACCAGTAGACAAATAATCCGAGTCTTGACTTGTCAGTTACATCGGTTCTTTGGTTAGAAACACAGAAACATATTTCAAACAAAGTTCAATTGTGACCTTGACCTTTGACATATATGACCAAAAACCAAAGGCAGCAATTGTGTAAAGTTATATGGCCCTATATCAAACGGTTCAGTTCTTGAGATATACCATTGAAACGTATTTTAAACAAATTTCAATTATGGCATTGATCTTTGACCTACGTAGCCCTGCTAGAGCGAGCACCTTCGTCGGTCAATTGCAAAGATTGTGTAAAGTTTTCTGGTCCTAGGTAAAACTGTGTTTGAGTTGGAGAATGAAATCGAAAAAGTCTACAGACGGATAGACAGACATTGAGAATCAATTAACCTCATCTACTTCCTTTGGGGATATACTAAACCTTTTACATAACAGTGTTTGAGTTAGAAAAAAATAATAGCCGACTCGCATATCAGTTAAATAACGTAAACCTATAACTTGGCAATTTCGACCATTTTTTTTCAAGAAATATATATATACAGATCAATTCCCAAAAGAAAAAGCAGAGATGTGAAATCCAATTACGCACAAATCGTACCTTATATAATGATGTAGAGGTTCAGAAACTAGAAAATTATAGGTAATAATATAGAGATACTAGCTTTAATATTGAGTCTTCGTCCCGTTGGTGTAATAACTATGGAACGTTGGTAAGACAGAACTGGCAATAAATTGAAAGAAACAGACGCTTTAGATGTCTATTGTAAATACAATTGAAACTCGCTGTGTCGAAGTCGTAGAGAACGTCACGTTGCCTTAAGATTTGAGACTTAGAAAACTGGAAAGGTTTTTTCAGTTTCGATTACAACGATACTTATCCTTTTTAGTTGGTTTAAAGTTCGTTTCTAATTGAAATATTGTATGAAATGGAGAGTAAATTTCTCTATTTTATCAACAATATTTCAATGCAATGGCTATATTTACTATAACGTACAGATGATGACGTGACCAGATTTTCGCTTCGTCTTAGACAGAAGTTCGACTTATCCGATGTCGAGATACCTATTGTCAACTGTGGATGAGACGTCGTCTAGTCGTCGCATATAGATGATCCTATGTATACGCACATAGTTTCTCCATAGCCTTTAGCAATGCCCATGAGTCGTGGGATCGAGTCCCGACTGGGCAAATATCTGCTTTGGAATTTGACAAGTTGATTGTCTCTCATCCATTTTATGACTCCTCTATATGGGATGAGCAGCTGGTGGCTTGAAGTTTATATAGTAGCTTAATCCTTTCCCAAACAAGACCTGGTTTTGACGTCCCTAATGTTAAAGGCTTGGGAAAAGATTGAGACAAAAGAAGAAACTGCTGATAACCAGCAGTTTCTCCTTTGGTCTCAATATTTTCTATGCCATATTTTACACAAATCATATCTTTGATAACATCCATTTTGTCATTTGTATCAAATTTTGAAGTGGATCACCCTAATATTTTGTCGTTTGGGAAAGGGTTAATATATAGTTCACGTTCAAATCAATTATCTATTTGTTACTTACTAATGCGAAATGATATCTCTAACCTTTCCCAAAAGAGCAACGACCTAGAATGTTCCAATTGGAAGTCTGAGCAGACGACAGAAGGGTGTCAATGTGTCTTTTATCTCGATGATTTCCCAAGCCTGTTTTAACCCTTTCCCAAACGACAAAATTTTAGGGTGGTCCACTTAAAAACTGCCACAAATGACATAATGGAAGGTAGTAAAGATAAGATTTGTGTAAAATATGGCACAGAAAATATTGAGACAAAAGGAGAAACTGCTGGTTATCAGCAGTTTCTTCTTTTGTTTCAATGTTTTCCCAAGACCTTTCTATTAGGGACGTCAGAACCAGGTCTTGTTTAGGAAAGGGTTAAGGTGTCCCAAAACGTTGCTATCACAAAAACATACACTGTATTATCGTAACTGACACATAGTAAGTCCTCTCTAATCATGAATGTTCAGTGATGTTCATTGTGTTTGTTAATGGATGACAATCGCGTGTCAGCACGCATTGAAAGAACAACAACTATTTTGACATAAAGTGTTTCTTAATTACCTGTGATCTTTATTTTTATGAAGCTATTTCAAATGTTACTAGAAAGTCATTCTTTTGTATAAAACGTACACACTTGCGTTTGGTACGCTTTACAAAGACATTGTCAACACAGTTAGCTTTATAAATCAATGTAGATTCTACCCAACATTAGATACCAAGTACTTCACTCAATTCCGCCTCCATGGACAGTGTTTTCAGTGGCGAAAATGACCTCATCTTGATCTCCGTTGACGCAGATGAAGACAAAGTTGCAAGAAGTGTCTTATTATCTAATGATGGGTGTAATAAATTAAATGCTACAGTCGACAAAACAGCAGATCATTATGATAGAGTTTAAGTACAATAAAGCACAGAAAATATTGATGCAAAAAGAGAAATGGCGATTATCAGCATTTTCTTCTTTTGTCTCGGTATTTCCCATATCTCAAAACATAGGAGCGTACAATGCGTCAATGTTTCTGAGAGTATTACATGCAAGTTTAACAACCTACTTTAATATAGGCGTTGGTTGAAGGTTACAATAATCGCGTGCCAATATGCATTATGGGGACGTAACATTATTCTTTGTGTATTTTGTCCAGGAAATGGGGTTTTATTTGATGGTTGTGCTTTGAAAACAGCTCGTGTCTGCAGATTTTTAGGCTCGTACAGAACGGCTTAACCCTTTCCAAAACGGCAACATTTTAGGGTGGTCCACTTCAAAAACTGCCACAATGGATGTTATTCAAGATATGATTTGTGTGAAATATGGCACAGAAAATATTAAGACAGAAGGAGAAACTGCTGGTTAACAGCAGTTTCTTCTTTTGTCTCAATGTTTTCCCAAGTAATTTCTCTAAGGGACTTCAAAATCAGGTCTTGTTTAGGAAAAGGTTAAATAGTACTAACGTCAATAAAGTTGATCAACTTGCGTTTTTTACATTGGATATCGTGCCGATTTTCAATCTCACCAATTAGAAAGAGATTTGTCAGTTAAAATTCATGTCGTTTGGGAATAACTTCAATGATGTAAGAGCACAGCGGTTATTACACAAAAAAGTATACCATGGCTTACTGTGCATTCGATCAGAAATCAAAATAAAATGTTCAGTCCCAAAAGAACTAGACCAAATCGTCGGTTGTGTTCAAGAACAGCGTAAGCAGGCCAACAGATTAGGCATAATCAAGGTGTATTACTTCTTACGGACTGTAAATCAGGTAGTGTTAAAAAGTATTGTAGAGTTTCCTACTACGCATACTCTTCAGGTTCGTAGGAATAGGGGGCCTAGAGGGGCTTAGCTCCCTCCTTCGAAAATGACCAAAAATACCAAATGTTTCTTATTAGGCCTATACACAGAAATATTAGGGAAAATCCAACTGTTCTTACCCAATAATGCATTAGAAGAACGCTATGCAGAGTACAGAAATGATTGAGCAAATGAACAATTCTGGAGCATTTGGTTTTCTACGATTGGTGCGATTATTAAACTAAAATAAATATAGACAACCAGGGAGAGTAGAGAGATTGATCCAAATGAAACTTGTTCTGTCATACAATGGAGAGGCTCAATAAAAGATGTGTGTAAAATATTGGCAATACTACGCTAGAGTACGCAAATATTCTACCAAGGCCCCTCTCTCGAGTATTTTGTTTTTGATCAGAAATCAAATACTATAAGGTCCTATTGAACTAGAACAAATACTGACAACCAAAGATAGCAGATAAGTTGATTCAAATCCAACATGAATTATTGCATTGTGTATCGCTAGAGCAAATTTGATTAGAAAACTTCCTGGGAAAAACATCCTGAAATATGGTTACTGTCACTCATCCATGAACACAACAATCGTTCTCAATATATAGAATAAAATAACGGATTTACTCATTAGTGTTTGTTTCTCGGAAAATTTAACATTTTCCAGGAGAAGAAAATTGCACACGACTGTATACATTTTCGTCTTTTAAAAGTGGTACCAAATTAAAACTGGCGTTAGGTCGAGTCCAACGTTACGTCACGTATATTTTTCTAATTCTCGTACATACCCATAAAGTCGTGAACTTGACGTCTTTTCGCAGAGCACATCCTTTTTGCTTTAATGACTTTTTAAAGGTTATTAGTCCCCCACCGGTTACCGGTTGGGGGACTATAGGTTTGCTTGATTCCGTCTGTCCGTCCGTCCGTCACACTTTTGTCCGGGCTATATCTTCTAAACCATATATGCTAACAACTTCAAACTTGGTACACTTATAGATCTCATTGAGGAGAAGTGTCATGTTCAAAAACCGATACTCTGCCACGCCCACTTTTTGAGTTATTGCCCTTTGTTGTTTTTACCCTTACATTCTTGTCCGGAACGTATCTCCTAAACTATGTGTGCTAGCAACTTCAAACTTGGTACACTTATAGATCTCATTGAGGAGAAGTGTCATGTATAAGAACCATAACTCTGCCACGCCCACTTTTTGAGTTATTGCCCTTTGTTGTTTTTACCCTCACATTCTTGTCCGGAACGTATCTCCTAAACTATGTGTGCTAGCAACTTCAAACTTGGTACACTTATAGATCTCATTGAGGAGAAGTGTCATGTTCAAAAACCGTTACTCTGCCACGCCCACTTTTTGAGTTATTGCCCTTTGTTGTTTTTACCCTTACATTCTTGTCCGGAACGTATCTCCTAAAGTATGTGTGCTAGCAACTTCAAACTTTGTACACTTATAGATCTCATTGAGGAGAAGTGTCATATTCAAGAACCATAACTCTGCCACGCCTGCTTTTTGAGTTATTGCCCTTTGTTGTTTTTAGCCTTACATTCTTGTCCGGACAATATCTCCTAAACTATAAGTGTTAGCAACTTCAAAATTTGTACACTTATAGACCTCATTAAGCAGAAGTGTCATGTTCAAGAACCGTTACTCTGCCATGCCCACTTTCTGAGTTATTGCCCTTTGTTGTTTTACCCTTACATTCTTGTCTGGAACATATCTCCTAAACTATGTGTGCTAGCAACTTTAAACTTTGTACACTTATAGATCTTATTGAGCACAAGTGTCATGTTCAAGAACTGTTATTCTGCCACGCCCACTTTTTGAGTTATTGCCCTTTGTTGTTTTTACCCTTGCATTTCTGTCCGGAATATATCTCCTAAATCATTAGTGCTAGCAACTTCAAACTTTGTACACTGATAGATCTTATCGAGGACAAGTGTCATGTACAAGAACTGTTGCTCTGCCATGTCCACTTTTTGAGTTATTGCCCTTTGTTGTGACCCAAAAATGCTTGTCCAGCCAACTCCTCCCACAGTTACTGTCCGATTTGCTTCATACTTGGCACAGGTGTGCATCAGAACCTGTAGATGTGCAAGACGCAAATCACGAAAATCAGCTCCTGAATCAACAAAAACGCTTGTCCGAACAAAGGTGGTGGCGGGGGTATTTTTATCACCTTCAGTGATAGATTTCTAGTTTACTCTATATTCATATGCAAGGGAGGTAATTTTGAACATTTTTGGCAAATATTTCCGTAAGCATGCATTAATTCAAAATTTTAAACCATAAAAAAAGCTTATGTTTGTATTTCGAATGGAAATGTAACACCGTTTACGAATTACTGGCATTTTTCAAATTTCGCCTCTGGCTCTGCATTTCGTTCTCAGTTCGTAAACCTTAACTGGTATGCGGGTCATTGAGGCGTTTGATTTGTTGTTTTCTAATCGAAACAGTGTTTAAATAAAACAAGAGTGCCTGAAAGGCACTGATATCGCTCACCTGACTTCTTCGTGTATTTGATTGTGTACAATATAAATTTAGTTGTGAACAAACATAAATGTCACACTAGAATATCACTGAAAGTGATCATACCCCCCAACAGCACTGTTTTGTGCATTTTGAGAAGTACATTTCATTTGAACTGTGAGCTTTTCAATTGGGAAAAAGAGCAATAGACCTAACAGCACATGTAAATGTTGCAAAAAATACCAATTTTTAACAAAAGGACATAGCTCATTTAAAAATCAACAAGCCTCGCTCTGCCATGCCCACATTTTTTTCAAAAAATCTAAAGTTCACAACCGTGTATTGAAGACAGTCACTCAAGGTAGATTCCTGTAAGGTTTTGTTCAACTTTGCCCTATAATTGCTTCTTTAAAGAACTTTCTCATGATTTTGTTAAGTCTGATAAGCTCTGCCCTGCCATGACCACATTTTTGACGAATAAATAATTTGCGAACAAGTATTGTAACAAGTCATCCAATGATCATTCCTGCTAAGTTTGGTAACAAATTGCCTGATGGTTAAGGAGAAGATTTTTGAAGAATTATCTTGAGATTTCTTGAAGTCTGATAATCCCCACCCTGCCAAGCCCATGTTTTTTTACCCAATCAGATATTCATGAACATGTGTTGAAGAGTCTCTCAAGGGACATTCCTGCCAAGTTTGCTTTAAATTGGCCAAAAAATTGATTTTTAAAGATTTTTCACATGATTTTTCTAAGTCCGATAAGCTCCACCCTGCCACGCCCACAATTTTTGACGAATCAAAAATTCACGAACAAGTTTTAAAAAAGGTCACCAAAGGAACATTCCTGCCAAGTTTGGTTAGAATTGGCCAAGTGGTTAAAGAGAAGAAGATTTTTGAAGAATTATCTAACGATTTCTCGAAGTCTTATAAGCCTCGCCCTGCCACGCCTACAATTTTCACCCAATCAAAAATTCATAAGCATGTGTTGAAAACAGTCACTCAAAGGACATTTCTGCCACGCTTGGTTCAAATTGGCCTGATAATTGATTTTTAAAGATTTTTCACATGATTTTTCTAAGTCTGATAACGCCGGCCCTGCCACGCCCACAATTTTTGACGAATCAAAAATTCACGAACAAGGTTTGAAAAGGGTCACCCAAGAAACATTTCTGCCAAGTTTGGAAAGAATTGGCCCAGTGGTTAACGAGGAGAAGATTTTTAAAGAATTATCTAATGATTTCTCGAAGTCTGATAAGCCCCGCCCTGCCACGCCCACAATTTTTGACGAATCAAAAATTCACGAACAAGTTCTGAAAAGGGTCACCCAAGAAACATTTCTGCCAAGTTTGGAAAGAATTGGCTAAGTGGTTAAGGAGGAGAAGATTTTTGAAGAATTGTCTAATGATTTCTCGAAGTCTGATAAGCCCCGCCCTGCCACGCCCACAATTTTTGACGAATCAAAAATTCACGAACAAGTTCTGAAAAGGGTCACCCAAGAAACATTTCTGCCAAGTTTGGAAAGAATTGGCCCAGTGGTTAAGGAGTAGAGGATTTTTGAAGAATTATCTAATGATTTCTCGAAGTCTGATAAGCCCCGCCTTGCCACGCCCACAATTTTTGACGAATCAAAAATTCACGAACAAGTTCTGAAAAGGGTCACCCAAGAAACATTTTCTGCCAAGTTTGGAAAGAATTGGCCCAGTGGCTAAGGAGGAGAAGATTTTTGAAGAATTATCTAATGATTTCTCGAAGTCTGATAAGCCCCGCCTTGCCACGCCCACATTTTTTGACAAATCAAAAATTCACGAACAAGTTTTGAAAGGGGCCTCCCAAGGAACATTTCTGCCAAGTTTGGAAAGAATTGGCCCAGTGGTTAAGGAGGAGAAGATGTTTAAAGAAATTGTTGACGACGCACGACGCACGACGGACGACGGACGCCGGAGAGTGACTGACCCTAAGAGCTCCCCTTGAGCTCGTTGAGCTCAGGTGAGCTAATGAAATAAAAGAGTTATTGGTTATCCATGTCTGTCTGTCTGTCCATCCATCCTTAGACTTTTTCGATTCCATTCTTTACTTCAAGCACAATTTTACCTAGGACCATGAAACACAATAATTGCCAATGACATAAAAAGAGGTACTCATAGATCATATTTTGGTCACGTAGATCAAGGTCACAGTGGAAATGTGTTTAAAATATGTTTCCGTGATCTACCTCAAGAACCGTTTGACCTAGGGCCATATTATTTTACACAATTGTTACCATTGGCAGCATTTTTTTGTCGCAGAAAATATTGAGGCAAAAAGAGAAATGGTGATTATCAGCATTTTCATCTTTTGTCTCAATATGTTCCCATTACTTAAAACATAGGCGCGTAAAAGGCGCCAGTATTTCTGAGAGGGTTACATGTGAGTTTAACAACATATAACATTTAATAACAATATAGCCGTTGGTTGAAGGACACATCAATTGCGTGTCAGCGCGCATCATGGGGAACCTTCCCGGCACATTTTTTGTGTATATTTTGTCCAGGAAATTAAGTTTTTTGTTTGATGTACTTGGGAAGCCTCGAAAGTTGAGTGACAACATGGCTTTAAAGCTGATTTCTAAGAGGTTATCACGTGATGTAAACTGGGTGTCTCCTCTGCCTTGAACTACTTTAATATAGACGTTGGTTTAGGGTCACAACAATCGCGTGCCAACATGCATCATTGGGACTTAACATTTTTCTTTGTGTATTTTGTCCACGAAATAGGGTTTATTTGATCGTTGTGCTTTGAAAACAGCTCATGACTACAATTTTTCAGGGTGACCTCTAAAGACCACCAGGCTTTAAAAACAAATATAAAATTGATTAACTTGCATTTTTTATGCTCCCCGAAAAAATTTCGGGGGAGCATATAGTCGCCATGCTGTCCGTCCGTCTGTCCGTCCGTCCGTCCGGCTGTCCGTCCGTGTGTCCGTCCGTCCGTCCGTCCACAGCCAGATCTCAGCAACCCTTGGACCAAATTCAATGAAACTTCACATGTGAACTCCCTAGGATAATCCCTAGGGACCTTTTTCTCCGTTTCTTGATTTGAGGCTGCGTCATGGAAAAAGGGGCCTTAATGTAAAAATTAGTTTTTCTCTAATTTCTCTTCATCTAATGGGCAGAATAAAATGAAATTTCGTACTTGTGTGATAAATGAGATTTTCTAGACCATATTCTATAAATAATGTGTGTACAAAAAATCTGTCATGGGAAAAGGGGGCTTAATGTATGATAGTTTTCATTTTGTGACTAACACTTATTCGGGGAGCATAATCCGTCTGTGACGGCTCTTGTTTACATTGGATGTCGTACCGATTTTCAATCTTACGAATTAGAAAGTAATCTATCAGTTGTATCCATGTAAGTACATTAAGCCCTCTATTCCCATAAACGATAATTTGTACACACATTATTGATAGAATATGGTGTTGAACATCTCATTTAGCACATAAGTACAAAATTTTGTTAAGTTCTGTCCATTAGATGAAGAGAAGTTAGAGACAAGAGGGCCAAGATGGCCCTGCATCGCTCACCTGAGAGGACTTTGAGACAAACATCTTGCAAACTTCAAACTCACACTTTTTACATGACCTAGATACCATCAAGATAAACATTCTGAACAATTTTCACAATGATGAGTAAATATTTAGGTTCTTATAGCAAAAACAAGATTTGACCTTTTGACCTAGTTTTTTACCTAACATTAGCCACTTTCTACATGACCCATTTATCACCAAGATAAGCAATTCTGAACTATTTTCACAATGATGAATAAATAATTTGATTTTTTAGAGCAAAAACAAAATTTGACCTAGGTTTTGGCCACCCATGACCTACTTTATACATGCCTTGTATATGGTCAAAATAAACATTCTGAACAATTTTCACCATCATTCAGATATCATTATGGTTCTAAATGCAGAAACAAGATTTGACCTATTGACCTAGTTTTGACCTCACATGACCCACTTTTAAAATGACCCAGATATCATTAAGATAAATATTCTGAACAATTTTCACAATGATAAAGTAAATATTTTGGTTCCTAGAGCAAAAAAAAAAAGAATTGACCTAGTAACCTAGTTTTAGACCTTGCATGACCTACTTTTCACATCACCAAGATATTATTAAGATAAACTTTCTGAACAATTTTTGCAATGATAAAGTAATTATTTTGGTTCTCAGGGCAAAAACAAAATTTGACCTAGTGACCTAGTTTTGAGCCTCAAATGACCTGCTATTCATATCACCAAGATATAATCAAGATAAATATTCTGAACTTTCACAATGATTGAGGAAATATTTTGGTTCTTACAGGAAAAACAAGATTTGACCTATTGACCTAGTTTCTGACCTCACATGACCTACTTTAAAAATGACCAAGATATCATCAAGATAAATATTCTGAACAATTTTCACAGCGATAAAGTAAATATTTTGGTTCCTAGAGCAAAAACAAGATTTGACCTAGTGATCTAGTTTTAGACCTCGCATGACCTACTTTTCACATCACCAAGATATCATCAAGATAAACATTCTGATCAATTTTTGCAATGATAAAGTAAATATTTTGGTTCTTAGCGCAAAAACAAAATTTGACCTAGTGACCTAGTTTTCAACCTCGAATGACCTGCTATTCGTATCACCAAGGTTTCATTAAGATAAACATTCTGAACTTTCACAATGATTGAGTAAATATTTTGGTTCTTACAGAAAAAACAAGATTTGACCTATTGACCTAGTTTCTGACCTCACATGACCCAATTTCAAAATGACCCAGATTTCGTCAAGATAAACATTCTGAACAATTTTCACAATGTTTAAGTATATATTTCTGTTCTGAAAGCAAAACCAAGATTTGACCCAATGACCTAGTTTTTGACCTTACATGACCCATACTTTGTACATAAGCTAGATATCAAGATAAGTATTTAGGATAGTTTTGACAAAGTTTTGGGACTAAATTGGCATCTCTAGAGCAGAAGGAAGAATTCTGTAATATTTGACCTTGTGACCTAGTTTTTGACCTTGCATGACCCACCTTTGATCATGACCAAGATATCATCAAGATAAACATTTAGGACAATTTTGACAAAGTTTGGACCAAAATTGGCACTTCCAGAGTAAAAGGGAGGATTTTATAAGATTTGGCCTCATGACCTAGTCTTTGACTTGGCATGATCCACTTCTTGACATGACCTAAATATCATCTAGATAAACATTTAGGATAATTTTGGAAAAGTTTGGGCCAAAACTGGCATGTCCAGAACAAACTGAAGGGATTTTAAAAGATTCGACCCCGTGACCTAGTTTTTGACCTCCCATGACCCACTTTTAATCATTTCATAGATACCATCAAGATAAACATTGAGGACAATTTTGACAAAGTTTGGACCAAAATCGGCACTTCCAGAGCAAAAGAAAGGATTTTGTAAGATTTGACCTCTTGAACTAGTTAATGACCTAGCATGACCCACTTCTTGACTTGACCTTGATATCATCAAGATAAACATTCATGACAATTTCTACAAAGTTTGGACCAAAATTGGCACTTCCAGTGAAAAAAGATGGATTTTACAATATTTGACCTAGTGACCTAGTTTTTGACCTGGCTTGACCTATTTTTCATCATGACCTAAAGATCATCAAGACAAATATTCTGATCAATTTTCACAACGATTGAGCAAAAAATGTGGCCCCTAGAGCAGAAAGAAGATTTGACCTAGTGACCTACTTTTTGACCCCATTATGGCCCCGATTCCAATTCTTTGAAGTATTTTAAAAAAGCATGACCCATAGATCATATGTATGAAATATTATTGAATTCTGCCAAGTACTTTAGGAGGAGAAGATTTTTTAGTGAAAAGTTGACGGATGGACAGATGGACAGATGGACAGATAGACAGATGGACAGACGGACGCCGGACAACAGACCGATCACAATACCTCACCTCGAGCACTTCGTGCTCAGGTGAGCTAAAAAACTGAATTTTACATTAAGACCCCTTTTTCCATGACGCAGCCCAAAATAATAAAAAAAAAAATAGAGAAAAAGATGCCTAGAGATTATCCCAGGGAGTTCACATGTGAAGTGTCATTGAATTTGGTCCAAGGGTTGCTGAGATCTGGCTGTGGACGGACGGACGGACAGACAGATGGACGGACAGACACACGGACGGACAGCGTGGCAACTATATGCTCCCCCGAATTTTTTTCGGGGAGCATAAAAATGTTAGAGCATAGTAGTTATTACACAGAAAAGTATAACATGACACACTATGCTTTCGATCAGAAAAGCTAGACCAAATCGTAGGCCAACAGCTTAGGCATCATTAAGCTGTAGTACTTCAGAAACAGTTTGCGGACTCCAAATCAGACAAAGTTTCCTACTACGCATCTTCTTACCCAACAATTCATTAGAAGAACGCTATGCAGAGTACAGAAATAATTGGCCTTTCTGACAAAATTGTCATCCACCAATGAGTTGAAATCGTTAACCTAAGTGGGCTCGCTGGAGGCTCGGTAAGGGTGTTGTAGTAGTACTGGTTTGAGAAACAACAGGAGTCCATGGGTAGGTGCTCCAGCCGCCGCAATATGACCCTGGTAGTTGAAAACGGCGTAAAACCCCAATAAACTCAAACAGAAATGATTGGGGAAATGAAACATTCTGGAGCATTTTGTTTTCTACGATTGGTACGATTATTAAACTAGAATAAATACAGACAACTACAGATAGGAAAGAGATTGATTCAAATGAAACACATTTTGTCATGCAATGGAGAAGCTCAATAAAAGGTGTATGTAAAATATTGGCAATACAATGCTAGAGAACAGAAATGATTATGGCAATGTAGCTCTCTGGAGTATCGTGTTTTTGATCAGGAATCAAATACTATAAGGCCCTATTAAACTAGAGCAAATACAGACAGAAACTAGAAGACCTGAAGGTCTTGAGTCGCTCCACAAGCCCGATTTTCATATAATATTTAATCCAAGTTTTGGTTAGATTTTTCAATGCTTGTGTTTCATAGAGCAAAAAGAAAGTTACAAAACAGATCTAAATTAACAGACCATTGATTACTTCAAAATATTTCATATTTCTAAAAATAGATTTTGAGCTAAAAATAGATTCTGGGAAATACCCCATTGCAAAATGCAATTGGCTAATCAAACCTGAATTTCTTGTAATAACAAGTTCAAGTTTTAGATAGATTTTTCAATACTTGTTGTTTTAAGGGCAATTACAAAGTAACTAGAAAACTGAAAATACATTCATATAACATCTTTTGGTAACCAAGCTTTGTCTTTATTAGAGTGAGTTTGGCTGTTAGAATGAAAACAAAGTCACAATTAGCAATTTTGTCATTTTAAAAGGCATATAATTAAGGATTTTACATTCCTATCTAGCTAAGAATCACACTAAAGCAAGATCTTAACTTCACCTACATCTTGTTTAAGTTTTGACCTGATTGTTCAATATTTGTGGATGTAAAGAGTGTAAAATCAAAGACGAAAACAGCAATTTTGTCAAATTCAAGGGCAGATAAATGATAATTTAATATTCCTACGAAGCTGCAAATTACACCCATGCAAGATCTTATAAAGTTAAAGATTCTATTTAAAGTCTATTTTACTTACGTATTCAACCGACTTTACACTTTAACCAACGATCATTGAGTCTCAAGTCGGCTGTTAACAGTCGGCGCCTACGGCAGCCACAACTCTTTGGCTTTCAACTCTCCCGTGTACCCATTTATACACCTGGATGAAGTGGAGCAACGAGGGCCAGTAAGATAATGTGAAAGTTTCGTGTTGATTGGTAGATATTTATGGTTGTTTGAGAACAAATAAGGTCAATCAAAGTACTGAAAGAACTGTTGGGAAGCAAATTTGTAAAAAATATAGGCCTGTCCAGAAGTATAGTACTTTGATAAGGTACTTTGATTATCCCTTTGAATACCTTGAATACTTTGATTCGTAGAGTAATTTGATTAAGTACTTTGATTATCCATTAAATACCTTGAATACTTTGATTTATAGAATACTTTGATTATGTACTTTGATTATCCATTTGAATACCTTGAGTACTTTGATTCGATGCATCTATTTTAGCTTTGATTTTTCATTTTTCAGTAAACTTGACTGACCCATTTACAAGGAAGGTCATTGGACTGATCTTTGAACCATAATAAAGCAAATTACTACGCCGGTCTTTTCTTCTCTTAGAGACATGATTAGTAGAGTGTTTCATTTTCAGTCACACAATTCAATATCTACATATAACTTCAGACTTGTATATTGAATAATTGAATGACTGTTACCTAATCAATATTTGCTTTTGATAGAACTATTTATAGCGAGGAGGACCGGAAGATGATGTGTGGTATGCAGAGAATGGTAAAGTGCAGAGAAAGGCGGCTGTAAAGAGAAGCAAATTTTGCAAAATTTGCTTCCCCAAAACGGTACTTTTGCCAATTTCACGTAACATTTAGAGATCAAGCTGAAAATTGCACTCAGGCAAGATCTTATCAGCATCAACATTCTGACCAAGATTTGTCTTGATTGATCAATAATTGTAGTGGCTAGAGTGAAAAAAGTCAAAACAGCCATTTTGTAATTCAAGGGCAGATAACTACAGTCTTTCTGGACCAATCAAAATCATTTGAAGGAATCAAATAGACAGCCACCTAATCCAACATGAAGTATTGCATTGCGTATCGCTAGAGTAAATTTGATTAGAAATCTTCCTTGGAGAAACCTCTGAAATATGGTTACTGTCACTCATCCATGAACAAAACAATCGTTCTCAATATATAGAATGAAATAACGGATTTACTCATTAGTGTTTGTTTCTCGGAAAATGTAACATTTTCCAGGAGAAGAAAATTGTATACGATTGTAAACATTAAAACATGCGTTGAGTCTAGTCCAACGTCACGTCACGTACAATTTTCTAATTCTCGTACATAGCGATGAAGTCGTGAACTTGACGTCTTTTCGCAGCACATCCCTTTCACTTTAATAACTTTTTAGAGTATATTACAAGAGCCACATATGCACTATTAATTTCAAAGTACAGAGCATTGGACGAAACTTTGATTAAAACATTTACATTTCGCATAAAGTTTATCCATAAATGAAATTTCTGATCAGTTGTGGAAATTATTCGAAAGTCGTAATATAGGTAAAACCTTACAAATGAATACAAGCAAAATCTCAGGGTGACCAAATTAATCCCCCTTTAATTTCCAATATTCAAGCTACAAAATAAAAGAAACGGCATTAAGAGAAACCAAAGATTATCCATCATGCCTGACACGAACCATAATTAACTTCATTTTTCTCTTAAGAATCTTAATCAAATTCTCCTTCTTAATTTCTTTTCACTCTCGTTTTCTTTCGAATTCCCATTACAGACACACGATGAAATCTAAGCCGTGATTCAAGTTTTTTTTCTACGAGACCAAGTATTTTCACCCTTTTCTAAACGGCAAAATTTTAGGGTGTTCCCGTTCCGACGTTGCTGCAAACAACAAAAAGAGTGTTGATAAAGATTGAATTTGTGTATCAAATAGACAAGAAAATATTGAGACAAAAGAAAAGAATGCTGATTATCACATTTTCTTTTTATATCAATATTTACCCGTTTTCCACAGGGGATGCCAAAACCAAAACCAGCTCATGTATAAGTATTGATTAAGTGTTAATTTTTTCCAGAACAAAAATTCTATATGCTGCTTCAATTAAAATGGTGGTGTGAAAGAAAATGACCTTGTCATTAATGTTACGGAGGGGATTAAGAGGGACTGTCCGTTTTAAATACACTCATGGGACATAATTATTCGCCACCCACCTATTTTTCATTGAAAAAAATGAGATATTTTCTGGACTAGAACTGCCAAAGAATCTTTATTCTTTCACTTAGCAGAAAAACATAGATATGACTCAAAAGTATAAACACTATTGGATAAAGGCTGCTTGAAATTTCTTTCGGAATATCTCAAAGACACGGTTGCTAGGCAACACAAGACTAGAAAGACCTGAAGGTCTTGAGTCGCTCCACAGGCCTGAATTTCTTGGGGTTTACTATAAAAAATTTGACAAATTTATCTAAATGCTTAAACTTAAATATAATATTAAATTCTTGTGGTTCTTAGAGCAGACAGAAACAAAGTAAAATACAGCAATGTAGTAAAAGAAAAACTAGATTCCTCAAAACTTGTGGTTCTTAGAGCGAAATCAAAGTAAAAAGAGGCAATCATGTGGTCAAAGCGAAAAGAAGGTAAATGATTGACCAATATTTGGGGGATTTTTAGAGTGATGATAAAGTTGAAAACTGTAATTATGCCAAATTCAAGGGCACATAATTTAGTATGTGAGTTTATAATCAAGCTGAAAATTAAAATCGTGCAAGATCTTATGTTCAGCATCATTCTGTCCAAATTTTGTCATTATTAGTCTATAATCGTAGCCGCAAAAGTGAAAAAAGTGTCGAAAACTGAAATTTTGTCAATTTCAAGGGCACATAACTCAGATTGTAGCAATGCAATCATACTGAAAATTACACATATGCAAGATCTTTTTGTCAACTAGATTCTGTCCAAATATCATCTTGATTGTTTAACAATTATGGTTGTTAGAGTGAAAACAAAGTCGAAAATGGCAATTTTGTCAAATTCAAGGGCACATAACTCAAGATGTAAAATTCCGATTAAGCTGAAAATTATACCAAGGTAGGATACTGTGCTGATATATAATCTGTCCAAGTTTTGTCTTGATTGGTTAATATTTGTAGATTAAAGAGTAAAAATAAAGTCAAAATCGGCTATTTTTGACATTCAAGGGCAGATAACTCAGGTGATTCTGGTTCAATCCAAATTCTTTGAAGGAATCTCAGAGAGGGTCACCCAAGGATCATTTTTGTGAAGTTTGGTTGAAATCCATCCAGTAGTTTCTGAGGAGAAGACTTTTAAAGAAAAAGTTTACGGACGCACGCACGGACGCACGCACGCACTGACGCACGACGGACACATCGCCATGACAATAGCCCGCTGGCCTGAAAGGCCAGTGGAGCTAAAAATCAGTGAAAATTTCTGCCAATCCTCCATAAACCCGTTGCTATGGCAACAGATAATGACTTTTTTGATAACTAAGCAAATGAAAATATGTGCATCATACTAGATATAAAAGTGACAAATTTTTGATGAGATTGAACAGCTACTTACAAAGTATTGCAATTTTATTTGACCAAGTTACCACAAAAAAAAAAATGCAACGCTCCATTCACTCCTATGTTAATTTTGCATTTTTAGTATTTTTGCAACGAAAAATAATTTTCAAATATTTGTTTCTCAAAGGAAACTTTATGGATATTGCAGCAAACATAATAGCTAAATAGTTTACCCATTGTAGATAGATTTTTCAATTAATCATATCTTTAGTGAAACTTATGTTACATGTACCATGGCAACGATGTTATGGAGGCTGGTCAGAAATTTTCACCTATTTTCTTAAGTTGCCTAGCAACCATGACTCTGAGCCATTTGAAAAAAAGTTTTTATACGGATTTTGTACGCAATTGGTTTTACTTTAAAATAATATCAAATATTGTGTGATGTGTAAGAAAATGAGGATTTAACATCAGTTTTAGTATAAAATTATGCGTAAAATTTATGCAAAAATTAGCAGGGTGGCGAATAATTATGTCCCTTAACTGTACGTTTAGGCAAATGGTGCAAATGTACGGCATGTACTTCAAATATTTGCCCTTGGAATTTTTACTGAATGTTTAATGTCTTTCGTAAAACCAAATACTCCATGGAAAGGGGTCTAAAGTGTAGGAAATACTGTCTCGTGCCTACAAGATCAATATCAACTTCAAAAAGATATTTATATTTTCAAACATGGGGATGATATACTTTAACGATTGATCATAAACCGCCCTAGACATACACTTGTGCCTGTCTGATAAATAGGGATATTAAAGTAAAACAACGACATTAAAATGATATTGCAAGTTTGTGTTCTCTAAGTCTGTATGCAAGACCAGGGAAAATTAATACGTGTGCTTTTATTCAGAAGGTTTGTCGTGGTTGCGTGCCTTGATTATTTGATAGACATAAATGCATAAATACAAAGCCTGACGCTAGGCTACCATAGACATAGTCTTAACTTTTCCATAAACAATTTCCTGTATTGTCGTCTCAGAGTAAAACAAATGAACATATTAATTGTTGTATTGGGCTAAAGGTTAAATATGCACAGAGAAATCAGACTCTCTCGGACACTGTATGGAAATTGATCCTAATATCGTAAATGAAGTGTCAGAGAGTCCGATATTTATGATCAGCTTTTACTGCCAATATTGCTTGGCTCCAAACGTTAGCAGTGCTTTGATTTATGTATACATTGTACTTCCCAACCAAGAGTAACAAATGATTTGATAAACCACTACATACGGGTACAAATGCTCACAATTGTACAAGTATGTAACTTTATTGTTTGTGAAAGCAAAGCGTTATCATGAAATCAAACACCAATCAAAGTGATGGGAGCATTGTAATAGGACGCTTCTAATTGATTGAGTGGAATTGTGGATAAATGATGTTTCATCCGTCCATTCTATTAAGTTTGTATTTATATTGAGCCTAAATTACTGCGGTCGTTTTCCCTTTAATTTTGACCATTTACAAATGAAAGTATGTAAGGAATTTCGGTAACAAGCTCAATTCGATTGTTGTGTCGCGCTCTGCGCGACACATCTTGTGGTACACTTCTTCTAATTTTAGAAATTACGTCATGAGGGATAATTGTTTGTACTTGAAAATCGTGTGTATGTCCTACTTATATACTGTTTACTAGATATATTTTTCAAGCAGTACTACAAAGTATACTTTGATGTTCATCCAATCCCAGAACACACAAAAAGTTCAAGTAAACACAATTTTAATTGTTTTATTTTTTTCAAAGCAATGGAAAGTCCCTACTTCCGGTTTCACCATAGGGGAATGTATAAATCCTATCCATTTGAAGACCAGAGTTATGCATACCAGGGGAATATCTAATTCCTATCTATTACACTATACGATAAGAATCGCTAATCGTGATGTATACTTCAATGATCAAAGTACCACAATTACTTTAGTATTGAATATACAATTTCGGCTGACCAACTTACATAATTTCAAGTATCGTTTTAACTTTAGAAACAAGTCTGTGTATTGCTAGTAGAACATTTATATTTTCACATATTTTTTTCAAAATAGTTGACTTTTTAGGTGATTCTAACCTAAAATAATTAACCATTCCCCTAACAAAACATGGTTTTTCTCGTACTTTTTCCCCCAAAATAGTAGACAGTTTTTCACACACTAACATTATTAACCCTTTCCCAAACAAGATCTGGTTTTGATGTTCCTAGTGGAAAGTTTTTAAGCAGGTTATTAGCAGCTTTGAAATCAGAACAGTTCAATCATTTCGCGTTTTGGGAAAAGGGTTAACATGTGTCTACATTGTGTTATCTATGGTTATGTTATTTCAGTACAGTCAGTCGGATCCCTAATATACAGGGCTACGTTTACAGCCAGTGTAGACAAAGATCAATATCATTATGCATGCAGTCTGATCTTAGTCCACATACAATGCATACATAAATAATATTTTCAGAATCATATTGGTTATGGTTGTTTATCGATCCAATTCTTAAGTTGTGGAACACGTTTTGCCTAATTTCTGTAGAAATGCCCCTCTATCTAATACCTCAAATTGCTCTACAGGGCAGGCCATTTATCGAAATTGATACATCGCATTGTTTTCATTTCGTTACATCTTACACCCCAAACAATACCAATCTATTTTGGGCTACATTTTGTACTGGCGTTGTGTCCGCTGTGCGTCCGTTCAACCATGTCTTTAATAATAAACGTATCCTTTTCCTCCTGTACACTAAGCGTTTTCAGATTGCATAGACTTAGATCAGCCTGCACTAACATGCAATCTGATCTTAGACACACCGACTATTCACCACTAAATAATTATAGGAACGTCTGAGCTAGAGTGGTTAAGATGTCCCGATTTTTGGAATTTGAATTCAAACACAATAACATTTCAAAAGGCTAACAATTGAACAAGTAACACGTAGATCTATATTTCTTTTTCTTTTGAACCCTACTATTTTACCCCCTCTGGCGGGCTTAAGGTATTCAACCCCTCAAAAGCACCAAAGAGCCAGATACAAAATTTGAAAAATGCAAATAATTCCTAAACTGTAATACATTTCCATTCCAAATACACACATAAGCATTTTGCACGGTTTAGAATTTCGAATTAAAGCATACTTATGGAAATATTTGACAAAAATATTCAAAATTACCTCCCTTGCATATGAATATAGAGTAAAATAATATTTGTGAATTCTTTTCTTCTTGAAGCATAATCTTGAAATCCGACACGGTGAATCAACTTATATGAAGTATGTGTGTACTTTGGTGCATTTTGTACGGCTAGAAAGTGGTGATTTTTTCAGGGTCTGTAAACCTTAATTGCATGGTCCCGTTACGGGCGTGCGTCCTTGTGTAACCCTCTTCTCCCTAACATTTCATTCTTCAAAATTTCAACTAAATAGGCTAAACGGGAATCTTTCTTGTATGAAGCCATTCAAATTTTCTAAAATAAAATTCAAGCAGAACTCTGGTTACTATAAACCGCTCATTGGATTAAATTGTAATAAAGTATGTGTTTCGCTTGGGGATAGGCCACTTTTAGAATCATTGATGGAATTTCGATCAGAATTAAGATTTGGTTGGAAAAATATACATGCAGGAAAAAGTAAATGTTGAAAAGAAAACCCACAGAGAAAAATCAAATACTGCCGAATCATTTTTAAGCGCGACACAATTCTCTTTGCTGTACATTACAGCAAATTTTTACTTGTTCAAACACGGTTTTATAGCATTGAACGTAAACGTCTGATTAATAACTATAATGCCACGGATCTGTAAGATTAAGTTAAATAAGAATTGTTTGTAAACCATAAATGTAAAAAAAACCCACTGATTTTGTCATGTGTTCCTTTCACTTTGAAAAGATAAAAATCTCGTCGTGGACAGGGTTAAAAAATCAGAAATCTCGGACACTATATGGAAATACAGCCAACTATCGTAAATAAAGTGCCACAGATTTATGAGCCAATACCGCTAAGGTTTTTGCAATATTTATAGTTATGGACGCTCCCTTGACCACCGAAATATTTGCGCGAATTGCTAAGTCTAGCGTTACTTACAACAAGAGCTGTCCGAAGACAGCGCGCTCGACTTTCTAAGTTGCTTAGTATAAAGGGGGGAATAACTCCAAATATAGTGGAGCTAGGGTCATGGGCCCTGGCAGTAAGGTAGAGGGTGTGATGGTGAATAAGTATTCCAAGTTTGGGTTGAATCCCTTTGATAGTATGGAAGTCATTGATGTTTGAAACAAGATGTGTTTGTGAAACACAAATGCCCCCGAAATGGCCATTTTTCTAAAATGTTAAGTTTTCGTAAAGTAAAGGGTTATTAAGGGTTAAGGGATGACCGTGAGGAGGGTCAAATTGCATGAAACAGATAGATATCATTGAAAGGAAGTTGCATACCAAATTTGAGCTTTTTATGTCAAATACTTTTGGAGTAAAGGCAAAGGTTAAGTTTCGGAGTAAAAGGTTAAGTTTTCGTAGAGTAAAGGGTTATTAAGGGTTAAGGGATGACCGTGAGGAAGGTCAAATTGCATGAAACAGATAGATATCATTGAAAGGAAGTTGCATACCAAATTTGAGCTTTTTATGTCAAATACTTTTGGAGTAAAGGCAAAGGTTAAGTTTCGGAGTAAAAGGTTAAGTTTTCGTAGAGTAAAGGGTTGATAAGGGTTAAGGGATGACCTTGAGGAAGGTCAAATTGCATGGAACAGATAGATATCATTGAAAGAAAGTTGCATACCAAATTTGAGCTTTGTATGTCAAATACTTTTGGAGTAAAGGCAAAGGTTAAGTTTTCTGAGTAAAAGGTTAAGTTTTCGTAGAGTTAAGGGTTGATAAGGGTTAAGGGATGACCTTGAGGAAGGTCAAATTGCATGGAACAGATAGATATCATTGAAAGGAAGTTGCATACCAAATTTGAACTTTGTATGTCAAATACTTTTGGAGAAAAGGCAAAGGTTAAGTTTTCGGACAGACAGACGGACAGACAGACAGACAGACGGACGGACAGACAGACAGACAGACAGACAGACGGACACGAGTAAAACAATATGCCCCCGATCTCTCCATACGGGGGCATAAAAACTTTAACCTTTGTTGCAACGCCGACGCCCGGGTGACAGTATAGGCTCTCATTTTCTTCGAAAATCGAGCTAAAAATAAAACATATAGATGACTGGAAATAAAAGAATAACGCTTAAATGTTTAAGAACTTATTCTTTCTTAATTTTATTGTTGCAAGCTTGCACGAAGTGTGATGCATGTCTATTTGAAACTGTACCATATATTATGAAACACCCTGTATGTAGGTTTGTGCAATAACATTGTCATTTTATGAAATCAACCCAAAATGCATGCAGTTTTGTGTTTGATTGGCAATGATATCTAATTTTCTCCTTCTTCTATCACAAAAACGGCCTGTCTCGGCCTTTAATTCTGGATCAATTGGATTTCACACATCCGAGCACTTTAGATAAATGGGGTTACGATCTCTTCACGTACTGATTCCCAAGAAAAGCAATTTTGCCTTACTCTCTCAATCTAAGCATCACATCGCTGATTTTCATCAAAGACCTCGTATCAGCAGCTTTTTCAAAGCTGCAGTTACGAGGTTTTTGAAGACAAGAGGACCATGATGGTCCTATATCGCTCACCTGAACCTAAATGATATGAGCAACACTTTTGTTCAATTCAATTAATATTTATTACTTTAAGACTGAAAAAGAACTTATGGTCAATAAGGTTGTGAAAATCTAACTCATCCAAGATCTAAATTATGGTGCCAAACATTGTACAGGGCTCCAGATAAGAGGGGGTGGTGACTTTTCAAACTGCAATAATGCTGTCAGTGATCATCCAACCCTATGTTGTAGGTACTCATTTGTATCGTCTCGTCGAGACGATTCAAGTGAGTACCCACAACAAAGGATTTGAATTCGAAAAAACAATGTTAGTATGTCTTCGCCTCCACTTATCTGTAGCCCTGATTGTATCCAAGTTTTGTCTTGATTGATAAATAATTGTAGATTCTAGAGTATAAACAAGGTCGAAAACAGCCGAAAACAACAATTTTGTCAATTTCAAGGGCACAAAACGCTCGACTTTCTGATCAGATCAGACTGAAAATCAATCTCATATGAGATCTTATGGTTCCCAACATTGTGTCCAAGTTTTGTATAGATTGATCAATAATTGTAGATTCTAGAATGTAAACAAGGTCGAAACCAGCCAAAAAATGGCAATTTTGACAAATTCAAGGGCACATAACTCTCAGCATTCTCGTCAAATCAGACTGAAAATCAAACTCATCCAAGGTCTTATAGTCCCCAACATTGTGTTCAAGTTTTGTCTTGATTGATAAATAATTGTAGATTCTAGAGTATAAACAAGGTCGAAAACAGCCAAAAATAGCAATTTTATCAAATTCAAGGGCACATTACTCTTGACTTTCTAATCAGATCAAACTGAAAATCAAAGTTTCCTGAGATCTTATAGTCTCCAACATTGTGTCCAAGATTAGTCTTGATTGGTCAATAATTGTAGATTCTAGTGTGTAAACAAAGTCGAAAACAGTAAAAAACAGCAATTTTGTCAAATTCAAGGGCACATAACTCCAGACTTTCTGATTAGATCAGACTGAAAATCAACCTAATTCCAGATCTTATCATGGTCCAAAAGATTGTGTCCAAGTTTTGTCTTGATTAAATAATAATTGTAGATTCTAGAGCGTAAAAAAGGTTGAAAACAGCCGAAAATGGCTATTTTGTCAAATTCAAGGGCACGTAACTCTTGACTTTCAGATCAGATCAGACTGAAAATCAAACTCAACTGAGATCTTAAAGTCCCCAACATTGTGTCCAAGTTTTGTCTTGATTGACCCTTTCCCACACATTGGCGCTTTTGGATTCCCCACAAAATAAAGGCGTTGGAAAACATTGTGACAAACAATTTCTTCATTACCCACAAAGAAAGACCAAAAAATGTTAAATTTTGTTCAATGGAACTTGTCTTCTGCAACACCTATGATTTTGGACTAGGCTAAAATTTTGTTGTTTGGTAATGAGTTAATAAGAGTGTAAATCTATTTATATCCTCTATCAAACTAGGTAACTCTACTTATACTGAAGTAAAGTAGTGTCAGAGTTCCTTCCCTTAGATTAACTCTTTTTCGAATACAGCAAAAAAGTGGCAATTTTGCCCAATTCAAGGGCACATAACTCTCATCTTACTGGTCAGATCAGACTGAAAATTTACCTCATCCAAGATCTTATGGTCTCCAACATTATGTCCAAGTTTTGTCTTGATTGATCAATAATTGTAGATGCTAGAGAGTAAACAAACTTAAAACCAGCATTTTTTGACATTCAAGGGCAGATAACTCCGCACTTTCTGGTCCGATCAGGCCCATAATCGAACTTGTCCGAGAACTTATGATCATACTTGTTTTGGCCAAGTTTGATCAAGATTGAGTAACTTTTGTGGATGCTAGAGTGTAAACACCCCAAATGTTGACGGACGGACGGACGGACGGACGGACGGACGGACGACGGACAAAAAGTGACCACAATAACTCACCTCGAGCACTTCGTGCTCAGGTGAGCTAAAAAGCGATAGCATGTAATTCTAACTTTATCTTATTAAATTGGTACTTAATCGAACGTCACCCTTGGTGCTGGCGTCACTCTAGACATAGGCCTCTTTGTGCATCAAAGTGAAAGGTACATCATTTGGTGTAAGTAGTGGTTAGGACATATTATAATTGTACAAATATATAGGACTGTTTTAGGAAAATCATCAATTATGACATTTGTTGGGAAAATATTAAAGAAAATAGTCTGCATTTTCCCTTTCCCCAATGTTTTCCAAACAATAACAGAGGTTTCTATCCTGACATAGAATTTTGATATGTCTAAAATTTCTTTGTTTAGAAAAACGGTCGACGTAATGAGCCGGGATCTGGAATGAGGTCCCTTAAAATATTTGAGGACAACATGGATCCAGATCAGCCCCTGCATAACAATAAATAGGCGGTATGGATCATTATTAGAATGCATTTAATCACAGGCCGACCCACAATTCCAGTGTCTAAAATTCTATCTGGGTCTTTTTTATATAATTAGTTCAAATATATTTCTAGGTGTCCAAAATGCGAGGCTCTTTACAATTGATGTTTACCAAGATCAAGTTTCACAGACTAGTGAACGCCTGTCGCTACAGTTCAACTCCGCTAGCCTGTCAGAAAAACTGGTTTCATCGATACAAACTGAGTATCAAAAATGCAGGTAAGAGATTTAGAAATACTTAACAGATTACATCCTCCAGGCAGAGGTCATCGATTAACCAGCTGATCGTTTCCTAATAAAATGATTGCTACCGTTAAGAGAGTAGGCTGATAAATGGGCGATAACCATTAGGAAAGAACCACGTTTCTTCTCTTCACAAAAAAAAAACTCAATTACAGCTTTCCATAAGCAAAATTTTCTTCATTTCCACCACGCTTTCAAAAGCTTGTAAAAATTGCGTCGTCAAAACCGTCACTATATGGGAATGGGACACTGGAAAATCATTCCAGTACAATATCGAAAATCGAAAAGGTATGATACAATGCGTAATAACACTGCAGATAAGATTCCCTAGCTAATACACTTGTTTTATATTGTAGACATGATTTATGAATTCCATTACATTCTTCACGCTTTTCCACAAATAATTGACACGATCTAGCAAATAACTCGCCGTATGATATTGAGCAGAAATGAAAATTGGCATCGTTAAACTCAAGTCACAATTTGCCCGTCTAGTCGTTGAAGAAAATTTCAAAGTGAAATATCCATAAAGGATGGGTTGCAATAAGTGGTCAAAAAATAGATTTTCTTTAAATTTCGTGGATTGATAGGGTTACATAATATCTTTAATTTGTATGTGTAAAAAATCTGGTTTCGGCTTATTTTTTGAGATATGGGTAAATAAAGTGGGTGGGGTAAGATGGTTTGAAACACAGTAGGGGTTATTCTAAGTCGCATATCTTTCTTATTCTTAGCCCAAGATGCGTGCAAATTTGTATGCATGTTTTGTGATATATGCGTTAAACATTTATGGGCTTATATTTGATATTCCATGTATATCTTTTCCGTAATATTCATTCTTCTTTCTTTCGAAGAATTTCGCTATTTTTTAACGACCAACTTTATTAAACTATCTCCACACGTTTTATTTGAAACCCAATTTCTATGAAACTTTACAGATATATTGTCCAGATATAAATGTAACTTTGTGTGAAATTTGAAAGAAAAGCGTTGGCCCGTTGTTGAGATATTTGACCTTGACCTTCAAAATGACTTCAAAACTGGGGAAATGCCAAAATGTGATAGTTAAAGCGCCAATTTTATTCATAAGGATTGGAAACACGGTTTCTTTTTATTGTTCCTAATGAGTTTCGTAGCAATTTTTACTTTTTTGTATCGTACAACCCATTCGGAAGAATGGGAAAGAAAAGAAATTCTTTTTACTTCTCGGTTTTCTTATCAAACTAAATATTGCACATGAAACATGTCTACGCGGAAAGCGCTGTGATTAATATTACTACCACAGGTGATTGAAATTAAATATTGGCATTATGTTAAGATTGCTAGAACTACCAAAGCTTTATATGCAACTTGAATTGTCTAAGAGTTTATATTCATTTACTCATCTCATGATCGACAAGAATTATCAATTTGCTAGGAGAAAACTAATCATTTTCAGATTGTATTTCTTATGTGGTTATAAAGAAGACGCATTGTGAATTTTTTACTAAATGACCAAATGTGCTTAAAATTAATTAACTTAAGCTAAATATCTATATAACGTTATGTAATATCAACAAAAAGAAAATAATGTTAAATGTAAAGACAGGCCTTAAACAAATATCTGTCTATCAATGATTTCATTAGATGAAATGACCGGGTAACTCTGAGAGGTGACCAAGTTTATTATATTGATTATATCAATTGTAACGGTAAAATCATACAATAAAAACCCCAATCGTGTATGAAATGCATTCTTTTATGAATGGGCTGTCACATGCCATTCAACCCTAACCATTTTCCCAACAATGCGTAGTTTTAACGGACATTCCCGAATTTGATGTTATTTTGAAGGTCAAGGTCAAATATCTCAACAACGGGCCAAAGCTTTTCTTTCAAATTTCACACAAAGTTACAATAATATCTGGATAATACATCTGTAAAGTTTCATACAAGAGGACCATGATGGTCCTATATCGCTCACCTGAACCAAGATGATATGAGCCACAGTTATGTTTGAATCAATTAATATTTGTGACATTAAGACTGAACAAACTTATGGTCATCAACATTATGTCCCTGTTTCCTCTTTATAGGTCAATATACATGTATCTGGTTGTAAAGAGTGAAAACAAAGTCAAAAACGAGAATTTTGTCCATTTCAAGGGCAGATAACTCAGAAACTGCTCGTCTAATTGTGCTGAAGTTCAAATTCATCCATGATCTTATGGTGATTATAACCATTATATCCAAGATCAAAGTTTTGTCTTGATTGGTCACCATTAATTTTGTGGTTGTTAGAGTAAAAACAAAGTCATAAACAGCAATTTTGTCAAATTCAAGGGCAGATAAGTCGGGACATTCTGGTCCGATCAAACCAAAACAAAAACTAATCCGAAACCTTACATAATGTCACCAACATTGCGTCCATTTTTTGCACATATTGGTCAATATTTGTAGATCTATGCTAGAGTGTAAACAATGTCAAAAGTAGCTTTTTTTCTTTCAAGGGCAGATAACTCCTGACTTTCTGGTCCGATCTGACCCATAATCAAACTCATCCAAGATCTTATGGTCACTAATATTGTGTTAAAGTTTTGTCTTGATTGGTCGATAATTGTAGATACTATAGTGTAAACAAAGTCGAAAACGGTCCAAAACAACAATTTTGTCAAATTCAAGGGCAGATAACTCAGGATTTTCTGGTCCGATCAAGCCAAAAATCAAGCTCATCCGAGATATTATGGTCACCAACATTGTGTCCAACTTTTGTATTGATTGGTCAATATTTGTAGATGCTAGAGTGTAAACAATGTCAAAAGTAGCTATTTTTTACATTCAAGGGCAGATAACTCCTGACTTTCTGATCCGATCTCACCCAAAATCAAACTCATCCAAGATCTTACGGTCACTAATATTGTCTTAAAGTTTTGTTTGGATTGGTCTATAATTGTAGATGCTATAGTGTAAACAAAGTCGAAAACGGTAAAAAACGACAATTTTGTCAAATTTGAGGGCAGATAACTCCTGACTTTCTAGTCCAATCTGACCCAAAATTGAACTCATCCGAGATCTTATAGTCACCAACATTGTGTCCAACTTTTGTATTGATTGGTCAATATTTGTAGATGCTAGAGTGTAAACAATGTCAAAAGTAGCTATTTTTTACATTCAAGGGCAGATAACTCCGGACTTTCCGGTCCGATCTGACCCAAATTCGAACTCATCCGAGAGCTCATGGTCATACATGTTTTAACCAAGTTTGCTTAAGATTGGCTTATATTTGTAGATGCTAGAGTGTAAACACCAAATTGTTGACAGACGGACGGACGGACGGACGGACGTACGGACGGACGGACATACAGACGGACGGACGGACGACGGACAAAAAGCGATCACAATAGCTCACCTTGAGCACTTCGTGCTCAGGTGAGCTAAAAAATCGTATTTCAAATAAAACATGTGGAGATAGTTTGGTAAAGTTGGTCGTCAAAAAATAGCGAAATTTGGCGAAAGAAAGAAGAATGAATATTACGGAAAAGATATAAATGGAATATCTAATGTAAGCCCATAAATGTTTAACGCATATATCACAAGACATGCATACAAATTGTCACGCATCTGGGGCTAAAAATAAGAAAGACAAGCGACTTAGAATTACCCCTTCTGTGTTTCAGTCCATCTTACCCCACCCACTTCATTTACCCATATCTCGGAAAATAAGCCGAAACCAGATTTTTTACACGTACAAATTAAAGATATTATGTAACCCTATCAATCCACAAAATTTAAAGAAAATCTATTTTTTGAACCCTTATTGCAACCCATCCTTTTGAAATGAATATTTCGTTATTTTCAGTATTCTATTTGACCTTTCCTCCTTTTTAATCAATTATATTTTATTCTTAACCATTAAGTCAAAACCAGGTCTTTTTTTTATCATAATTACGTGACCATAACTTTGCACCAACCATGGCTACCGGCACATCTTTCTAGCTAACATCCGAGTTGTTTCATATTCTAGACAAGATTTATGAATTCCATTATTATCTGCGGTTTATCCCCAAATAATTGACACGTTCTAACGGCCAAATTGTTAGATTATACTGCGCAGACCTGGAAATTAGCCTAATCTATCCTTCTTGTAGACGTATCATTGTATAGCGAAAATATTTGCCATCAAATTGTTCCAAAGACAGCGACAAAGAGAAATACACTAGTATCCATTCGTACTTGGTTAATTCTTTCCCAGACGGCAAACAATTGAGACTGGTTCTCATTCAAAAGCATCTGCAGATGTATCAGAAAAGTTTTCTTACAGAGACATTTTTGTAACTAAATCTAAACGTCTTTATTCATTCATCTTCTTTTTTTAACCCTTTCCCAAACGGCAAAATTTTACGGTGAACCACTTCAAAACCTGACTAAAATGGCAAAATGGATGTTATCAAAGATAGGATTTATGTAAAATATGGCACAGAAAATATTGAGACAAAAGGAGAAACCTTTTTTTATCAGCAGTTTCTTCTTTTGTTTCAATGTTTTTCCAATCCGTTTCTATTAAGGACGTCAAAACCAGGTCTTGTTTGGGAAAAGGTTAAATAGTACACTGCCAACTCCACATAAGTGTTTGTCAATCACCAATATCAGATTTATATAGAAGTCTTTGTACCGTAACCAGCCTATATAACCTGTGAACTAAACTCCCGAACTAGCACCTTCAAGGTGCTCTGTGTTATCAGTCCCACATCTCAGTAGGTTTCAGTCAAATGGAGCCTAGTCCAGGGACTATATAGGTAAATTTTGTTAACATGTGCCATAATGTTGTGACCGAACAAAAGCGCGGATAATACGATAGGAGATCTAATGGAATTCATTTATCATGTCTATGTTCAGAAAGACAAAACAGAATTGTTTACGCGAGACGAGCTTTCTGTCTTATTTTTCAAATTTAAACAGCACAATAGCGAACTCAAAACTGCTGTGATTTTGCGTGTGTTGGTTTGAATCTTGCAGGTGTCTCTCACATGCAAGATTCTAACCAATACAATCAAAATTGTATTGACATTTTGCGCAATTCCCCCTTGTTTAGATATGTAAAATTCGTAAACATGTGCCACAATATCGTAACTAGACTGTAATAATTGACACGTTCCTACCGCCAAAATGCTAGACACGATCGAGTGCCTAATTCGCCATTGAACAGAGCTGAAAATTATCATTGTGCATCCTTGTTGCAGACAGGCGATTATGTTGCTCAACAATGTAGGGCTTGTATTTTGCGCAAGATTGCATAGTCTGTCTATGTCGGAATCGTCCGCAATTTTCACATTCTTTCTGCTGAAATGGCCTGTCGCTGTTATCAAAAGTTTCTTTTTCCCAAACCAGAGCGATGTTTTAGACTATTCAATTTTGAAAGCTACTACGGACGACAAAATGCATTTTAGATGCACATTTTAACTTTTATGAATTGCATACAATAAAATATATGCCGCATATGAAACATTGAAGCGTTAAGAGTAACTGCTCGTAAATACTAGTTACAAGGTTTGGAAAACAGTGAGACAAAAGAACGAAACATTGATAACCAGCATTCTCTGATGATGTGTCTACATTTTCAAAAGTATGTCGTATTGTATTAACCGCACCATAATATTTTCATTCAATAGCACCAGTCATCCTATTCAAGGGAAGGGAGGCTACTCCTATTACAAGAACTAAATAGTCGTCCTCTTTGTTATCGTCCTTGCACCATATCACGCGCATTATTTTCATATTCATTAGGAGTTTATTTGAGTTTATTGGGGTTTTACGCCGTTTTCAACTACCAGGGTCATATCGCGGCGGCTGGAGCACCTAACCGTGGGTTCCTGGTATTTCTCGCACCAGTACAACCACAATATCCAAACCGAGCCTCCAGCTGCTCTCTCACATAGATGATTCACACCCATTGGTGAGAGGCAAATGACTTTTGTCAAATGTCAGAATGGATACTGGCCGAGCCGGGGTTCGAACTCGAGACCCCTGGTTGACTCCGACGTAACCGACTGAGCTATCCGGGCTCGGCTCATATTCATTAGGAATATCACCTTTCAACATAGACGTCTCCAACTTCAAAAAGATTTGAAAAAAAAAGATAACCAACATCTCCTTATTTTCTGACGATGCTTCCAGCACTGTAACCTTTGTACATATGGTTAACGCTTCTTGTGCTGTTTGCATCTTTCAATGATGTTATTTCTGTCGTTTTCGAACTCAATATTTTCGGAATTTTTCATACCTATTTACTCTTTTTTATTCCCTTTCCAATCCAGGTCCTTGTTTAAAGCTCCCTTTAAAACATTGAAGCAGTTTCTCCCTTTGCTCCAAAATGTTCTGTGTAAGTTCATGTACTTTGTACACATTTATTATCACAAGGCTGATGGAGACGACGAAATTCCCATGGACGGACAGAGCTACAGATAAGAGGTAATGAAGGCTTTTCAAAGTGTAATATTTCATTTATTTTTCATCAAACCCTTTGTTGTGGGTACTCATTTGTATCGTCTCGTCGAGACGATTCAAATGAGTACCCACAACATAGGGTTTGGAATTGAAATAACAATTTTAGAATGTCTTCACGCCCTCTTATCTATTGCTCTGCATGGGCAGGATTGTTTACAAAAAACACTACTGACAAACACATAAGGGCAAAAAGAGAACCTAATATACTAAAACTGTAAACTGAATTTCCCATGGCGCAATTCTAAAAATACGAGATAAATTTTAATCAAATACAGAAATTGTGGTAACTTAATCGGAAAATCTTTAAACCAGCATCTTTTTGGTAGTCCCTTGGTGACAACATCGAGTGATATAATTCAATTAAGAAACATTGCGTTCTATTTCTCTGAAACTTCTGTAATTCTTCCTTTCCGGATATTTCCTAAAATGTTATTTGCGAAAGTAATATTGCTTAAAATATATAGGCATGATCTGCTGAAGCTTAAGCACGAAACAAAGCTAAACCTGTCGCCAAGCGGAAAAATACATCAACTTGCCCATTGTCCTAGGTGCTTTAAAAATGTGAGCTTGACCTTTGACAGTTAAGGACAGATCTTCCAGTTGTTACTGCGCAACTTACTGCGCATATCCTAAATTACGAAATAAAGCTGTTTCAGTAATTGGCTTTTTCAGCAAATGTATTTTTTACATTTAGTTAATGTTTGGTTGATAAATGACAATGTCCCTTTCCGGTTATTTCAATTTTCTCTGTTTGGTCAATTAAAGTGTAATAGTACTCGGATGGTACATTTCGCTTTCTGTTACACGTTCAAAATGTGGCGTTAGCGATAGGAAACGGAGCAATTAAAGTAAAGTGGTGTCTTTATGAGCTAGTCCGCTTCGGATGGACACAAAAGATGACACTTTTTGTTATCTAAAGACGGTAATAAGGAAGAAAATGGATAAAAGTAGTGAAAAAATTTCGGACAGAGCTGCAAAAAGTAAACCAAATTTTACTTATAACTAAGAAAAAAGCTTGGTTTGATATATTTTTCTTTTTGTGTTTTTGTAGGTATGACCAAGCACTATGTCTATACCAAAACAGAAAAAATTCTTACCGCTGGAATATTTTTTATTATCAGAAATGTTGCGAAAAAAGAGCAATTTTAGCCACTTTTGAAAGAATGTTTTACTAAAAATTTCAAAATCATCACTAAATTTTCTCAAATTGATACTCATTTAGACAGAATAAACCATATTGAACACAATAAAGACTTATTTATGTAATCCTAGTAATTTTGAACACCTTTTTTGTGGGTATTTAAGTGACACCCCATTTTTGCAATTTTAGACAAGAGTAGTCTCCCTTGAAATCCAATAACTTTTTAATTCGCTTGGTGACCTATAGTTTTTAAGTCATTTTTTTACTTGTTATATATTTAAATATCAGTACAGAAAAAATAAAAAAAAAATCTTACCGTAGGAAATAAATGGAGGATCTGTCCTTAAGTCATGTGGTCCTAAGTCTAACGGTTAATTAAGTTAGAGTGCGATCCTTAAATTCTGAGCACAGACAGACAGACAGGCAGGCACGTAGAAGCCTTCAAACCCTCTGCTTCCTAGGGGTTGCGGGCGGGGAAGGGATTTTAACATACACAAAAGGAACATACAAAGTCTAGCGTCTGGCGAAGTAAGTCCTTCCTATTCGTAATCATGCGGATTTTGCCATAGAACTCGTTAATCAGTGGCGGAAATTGAATTACTGCCATTTTGGTTCTCCTTCTCTACGATTTATTACAAATATAGGTCTTCTTACATACAATTAACCCTTTCCCAAAAGGCAAAATCTTAGGGTGATCCACTTCAAAAACTACCACAAATGACAAAATGGATGTTATTAAAGACAGGATTTGTGTAAAATATGACACAGAAAATATTGAGACAAAAGGAGAAACTGCTGGTTATCAGCAGTTCCTTCTTTGTTTCAATGTTTTCTCAAGCCGTTTCTATTAAGAACGTCAAAACCAGGTCTTGTTTGGGAAAGGGTTAACCCCTCATTTTTTGCAGCTATCATAGCACTGGTCTTAGACACAAGAGTACCAAGATGGTGAAACCAATATACGCATCCACGTCGTAGCGGCAGGGAGGGGGTTGAAATACAAACAAGACTTGTCCGCGTACAACGAAACTCGCCTATACGGGTACTTGTCACAAAAAAACTTAATTCAAACGTCAATGTCAAAAGGTCATGGTCTCAAATTAAATGTCTTGGTAGGAGATATATACATGTGTCTATGAAATAGAAAGGTTTATCTCTTAAAATCTATATCATAATCTCTTTCAGTTTCTAAGATATAGACCAGGTCAAAGTATTTTGAAAGTAGGTCAATCTCATAGATCAAGGTCACAAGATCAATGGTCATTGTCCAAAATGAAAGGTCGTGGCAGGAGGTATCCTTGTGTGAAATATCAAGGCTCAATCAATCACAGTACATGAGATATAGACCAGGTTAAAGTTGTTTTTTTTTAAATAAGGGTCAAACTCCAATGTCACTAGGTCAATGTCCAAAATGAAACATCTTAGCGGGAAGTATCCATGTATGAAATATCAAGGCTGTATCTCTAATAATGCCTGAGATATAGACCAGTTTAATTTTTTTGAGAATCGAAGCCGACGTTACGGGACGCAACACCAGGACAATGCTATAAGCTCCACAAACATAAAGTTCTGGCTCGCTAAAAAGGAATCTACAAAGATTAGAATCTGGCGAAGTAAGTCATCCCTATTCTCGAATCGTGCAGATTTCGCCATAGAACTCGCTAATCAGTCACGGAAATTGAATTACTGCTATTTTCGTTCTCCTCCTCGACAATTTATGATAAATATAGGTCTTTTGTAGTACAATTTCTTATTACACACACATTAAATAAACTGACACGATTTAAAAACGCAAAAAGTACTTTTACAGATGGTATCTACTAGATCTTACAAAACCGATGTATAGCCATGTAAAATTGTAAATGTTACAAGTGTTAACATAACAGGACAGAAAATGACCTTTAAAGCCATGAATAATGCCTGAATGGACGTCAGATTATGCCAAAATGCACGTTTAGTCAAGGACCTGGCATCGAACAGGACGACGACAGCGAACCCCGTGTTTTCACAGGCGATTTATCACCGTGTCGCATTGTATAGACCACCCACGATTACCAACCATAGAATTTGCTGCAGACTGAGCCGTCACAAATCTGTTGCGTTAGTGACGTTGACGTATACAATTGTGTTGAAGTACAGTTGTTACATGCAGCTGACCAGGACGTTGGTGGTCTGTAAATGTTCCTGTGTTGTTTACACGTCACATAAACTTTGGAACCGTCGATTCGGCTACATTAAAGCGTCTAGCAATCTTCATTTGCGAAACACCGCCAAGCAAAAGCCCCAAAACTCGGTTCCTTTTTCCCAAAGTAAGCCTCAGCATTTTGTACACAATTTTGTTTCGTAGTTCTCGTATATTTTCAATCAGTAAATCAAAGTGGCACTTTGTACACAAAAATATTTAGTGATTTAACACGTGGTCTGAATGCACGAGACACGCGAGCATTTAGTGCTGGGCGGTTCAGATGTCCGGATAGTTTACAGTAAACACGACAAAATCGCTGGGGCGTAAAGCGTATACATTACCTCATACATGTTCCCAAATATGGTGCCGATCGAGGCAATAGGAAAGGAATGGTTAATGAAAACGTGTTTTGCGTTTTTAAATCGTGTCAGTTTATGTCTTAGACAGCCTCCAGTTATAGGCATTATTCATGAAACTTGTGAGGACATCAATGCGATTCTGAAAAAAATATATTCAGTATCGCGTGAAAAATTTATTGTAGGATTTTTCCGAGCCCTCGAAAAAAATGCTTCTATGTACCATGACAAAGGATCTACGAACTTCCTTCACTACAGAGCTTTTTTCTGAAATGACATGAATTCCTTACGCAAATTCTAACCATGACTTCATTTGAGTTTTACGTCTGAAAAGGCAAGTTTTTGATGTAAACTATATGTCCTTGAATACCAACTAGGATAAAAAATGTAAAGAATATTGTCAATCTGATCATAGTACCGGGGTTATACCATTAATAAAAACTCAAAATCAATATAAATAGTAAAGCTAAGATTTCAGTTGATACTAATAAGTTTTTCACGGTCTGTCCTAATAATATGCTGTCCTAAGAAACAGCGGAAGCGCCAAACCAACAATCTAAATGACATCTTTGTAATGGTCCCGTGGAGACAATCTTAAGTTCTGATTGAGAGATTTTATCACAATTAATAACGCCAAATTCCGGACTGATTACTCTTATCGTCTTAACCCATTCCCACACATTGACGCCTTTTGACACCCTTTTAGATAATTTCTTTGTAAAACATTTTGGAAAATGAAGAAATTGCTTGTAACAAGCAATTTCTTCATTTCCCACAATGTTTTCTACGTAAAAAGACCCAAAAATGTTAAATTTCATTCACTTGAAATTGTCGTCTGCAACATCTTTGAATTTGGACCACCCTAAAATTTTGTCGTTTGGGAAAGGGTTAAATAGTCCATCGAGACTACCAGAGTTGGAGAAATATGTCGCAGCTAGTACAGATTAGCGGTCTGCAAAATAAGAATGTGTGAACAAAGTACTTTATCTGGCAAACGTGTGTAACTTAGTTTTCTGAAGATTTTGCGCAGCTTGACAAAATTTATTGCATAATATATATAAACACACTTTTAAAATCTTTTCTCGATAATCCTCTTTTTTGACGCCATGAAACAAGAGCTGTCCGAAGACAGCGCGCTCGACTTTCTAAGTGCTGGACTTTCTAAGTTGCTAAGTATAAAGGGGGCATAACTCCAAATATAGTGAAGCCAGGGTCATGGGCCCTGATAGTAAGGTAGAGGGTGTGATGGTGAATAAGTATTCCAAGTTTGGGTTGAATCCCTTTGATAGTATGGAAGTTATTGATGTTTGAAAAAACTTTAATCTTTCTTGCAACGCCAACGCCAACGCCGACGCCGACGCCAACGCCAACGCCAACGCCCGGGTGACAGTATAAGCTCTCATTTTCTTCGAAAAGTCGAGCTAAAAATGATGATATAGGGGAAAGTACAGAACATACTTGAAACTCAATTTACGGTTCTTGTTTGCACTGCAATTGTCGTCTGCAACTCCTTTGAGTTTTGATCGGGTTTTAATTGTATAATTTGTTTGCGAAAGGATTAAAAGTAATCAGAATAACTATTTATTTCTATTTTTATGAAGCAGTAATTCTTAGGATGGATATAAGCAAATGCTAAAATATAGGAGATAAGATCATATTGATTGCCATGTCTTTACTATACTAGAAGGCCCTGACGGGCTTGAGTCGCTCCACAGGCCTGGATTTTTTGTAATGGCAAATCCAAATTTTGACTAGCCTTTTCAGTACTTGTGCTTCTTAGAGCAACAACAAAGTAAAACACAACAATCATGTTGCCAAAAGCAAAAGAAAGTAAATAATTGACTAATATTTTGGCGATGTTAGAGTGATAATAAAGTTGAACTAGAAAGACCTGAAGGTCTTGAGTCGCTCCACAGGCCTGAATTTCTTATGGTTCAAGCTTAAAATTACACAAAGGCAATATCTTATCGTCACCAACATTCTGTTCTAGTTTTGTCTTGATTAGTCCATATTTGTAGATGCTAGAGTGAAATCAAAGTCAAAATAGAGCCGAAAATGGCAATTTTGTCAATTTCAAGGGCACATGACTCATGATATAAAATTCAGATCAAGCTGAAAATTATACCAAGGCAAGATCTTATGGTCACCAATATTCTGTACAAGTTTTGTCTTGATTAATCAGTATCTGTAGTTGCTTGAGTGAAAACAAAGTAAAAATAGAGCCAAAAATGGTAATTTTGTCAATTTCAAGGGCACATAACTCATGATGTAAAATTCAGATCAAGCTGAAAATTACACCCAGGCAGGATATTATGCTTATATATACTCTGTCCAAGTTTCGTCTTGATTGGTTGATATTTGTAGATTTTAGAGCAAAAATAAAGTCAAAACCAGCTATTTTTGACATTCAAGGGCAGATAACTCAGGTTATTCTGGTTCGATCAAAATTCTTTGAAGGAATCTGAGAAAGGGTCACCCAAGGATCATTCCTGAGAAGTTTGGTTGAAATCCATCCAGTAGTTTCTGAGGAGAAGATTTTTAAAGAAAAAGTTTACGGGCGCACGCACGGACGCACGCACGCACTGACGCACGACGGACACACCGCCATGACAATAGCCCGCTGGCCTGAAAGGCCAGTGGAGCTAAAAACTGCAATTTTGCCAAATTCAAGGGCACTTAATTCAGTGTGTGAGTATATTTCAAGCTGAAAATTAAACTCGTGCAAAATCTTGTGGTCAACACCTTTCTGTTCAAATTCGTCTATATTAGTCTATAATTGTGGCCATAAGAGTGGAAAAAGTGTCGAAAACTGAAAGTTTGTCAATGTCAAGGTCACATAACAGATTGTTGTAACAGTGTGGTCATGCTGAAAATTGCACATAAGCAAGCTCTCATTGTCAACAAGATTCTTTCCAAGTATCATCTTGATTCGTTTACATTTATGGTTGTAAGTGAAAACAAAGTCGAAAATGGCAATTTGTCAAATTCAAAGGCACATAACTGAAAATCACACACAGACAGGATTTTGTGATCATATTTATTCCGTCCAAGTTTTTGTCTTGACTGGATAAAATTTGTAGAGTTTAGAGTGAAAACAAAGCCAAAAGCAGATATTTTTGACATTCAAGGACAGATGACCCAAGTTTTTCTGATTCAAATCAAATTCTTTAAAGGAATCCGAGAGAAGGTCATCCAAGGATCATTCCTGTGAAGTTTGGTTGAAATCCATCCAATAGCTTTTGAGAATTACATACGCACGGACGACGGACAAACCGCCATGATAATAGCCCGCTGGCCTGAAATAGAGCTAATAACAAGTTCCACACCAAACAATATGCCATTGACATTGGGAAGCCTCTCTTAGGTTTACGCCGTGAATTTTGTTTAAGATTTTATTGTGTCGGGTGTCAAAACAATAACGGCCTGTCTAGCTTATGAAATATCCAGGGAATAACAATACATATCTGATCTAGTTATATAAATTTTACTCTTATATCACTTACTTTTATTTGGTTTATTTCTATACAGACAGAGATTGCTGCGTTTAAATCTTTTTCAGCAAAACACAAGCTTTCGAGTCCCTAGTAAAGACTGGAAAATTACTGTTAGAAAGAAGAAAATGGTGATTCCTTTTTATCCTTTCCCTTTGGTGATTTTTTGCTATAACATGCACCTTTCCGACAATTTGTATAATACAGTATATTGTCTGTCCCATCTTTGAAGTTGAACCATCCGAAAAGTTTGGGGGAGTTTGGGTAAGGATTACACAAAGAGTGTTTTCTATGTAATTGATGCAATAAGATAATAGACTAGGTAAAGCCTCTCTTGGGTCTTCGCCGCGGATTTTCACCGTTAATATTGTCTAAGATGTTATTGTGTGGTGGTGTCAAAATAATAATGGCCTGTCTAGCTTATGAAATATCTTGGAAATAAAAATATAATTTTTACAACTGATTACAACTAGTTATATAAAAATTTACTCTTATATCACTTTTTTGATTGTTAATTTTACAGACAGAAAGCGCTGAGGTTGGTCATTATAAAGACAGCATTGAAAACTACTGCTGTGTCAGAATTTTCTACTTTTCCTTTGTTGCTTTTCTACTAAACACAACATACGTATTTTTCCAAATTTTGTATTATCAATTCTTTTGTCTGCATCACCTTTAAATTTGGACTACCCCCAAATTTGCTTGTTTGGGAAAGGGATTAATTAGAAAGTGTTTCCATGTATTTAATACAAAAAGATAATTGACAACGTGAAGCCTCTCTAAAGCCGCGTTCCCATTGCCGACCAAATCAACTCGATCAACTCGATCGCCTAAATTCCCCGATTAAACACGATTAAACTCGATCAAATGTATTTACACGACTTCTTTATTTCTTGTCTATCAATTCCCGATCATTTTGTCAACCACGCTCGATCGTCCCGATCACTATTGCCGACCAAGCTCGATCAATACTCGATCGCTTGATCGAGCTTGATCGAGTTGATTCGGTTGTCAATGGGAACGCGCCTTAAGTTTTTCGCCGAGAATTTTCACCATGAATATTGTCTAAGATTTCATTACGTCGTGGTGTCAAAATAATAATGGCCTGTCTAGCTTATAAAATATCTTGGGAATAACAAAACATAACTGATCTAGTTATGTAAAATTTTACTCTTATATCACTTACTTTTATTTCCTTTTTATTCATAGGCACAAAATCCAGTCATTATTGTCTGTAATAACTAGAACTGTCGCAAAGCGGACAAATACCCTCCACTAGGGCCTTGTCACTGAAAAAGTGCTATAGGTCAAAAGGTCCTTAACTTAGAGCACGGAAAAGGATTTTAAACAAAGTCCAATTGTGACATTGACCTTTGACCTTGGTGACACAAAAACAATAGGGCACCTCATTGGGTCATAGGCAACAACTGTGTAAAGTTTCATGATCCTAGGTCAACCGGTTCTTGACTTAGAGCACGGAAACGGATTTTAAAAAAGTCCAACTGTGACCTTGACCTGTGACCTTAGTGACCCAAAAACAATAGGGCACTTTCTTGGGTCATGGGCAACAACTGTGTAAAACGTCATGATCCTAGGTCAAACGGTTCTCGAGTTAGAGCACGGAAACGAAATCTTAAAGTTTAACTACCCCCCCCCCCCCCATTACAAAGTTCAAAGTGGCATAACCCTGAAACTAATGACTGGATCAAGATGAAAATTGCAGGTGCACAACTTCATATGATAGGAAACAAACTAATAATATTTCAGCAAAATTGGTCAAAAACTGTGGGAGGATAACAGGACACAAAATTATGTCCACGGACGGACGGAAGGACGACCAGACGGACGTCCTGATTCCAGTATATCCCATAACTTAGTTGTGGGGGTATAAAGACAGTTTTGAAAACTATTGTCAATACTTTCATCGTTAATTGTACCACACCAACATTTACTTTGCGTGGGTGGGGTAGGGTTGGGGTGGGGCATGTGCAAGAATCTTAGGAACTTGCTTCTACCTTATAGATACAATACTTGTAGGCACGAAATAATTTCGTTTAACTTTTGTATTGTTAGAGACTGAATTCCTTAGAATCTTTAGTTTTCATGTTTATCCGACGACAATTATTTTTCACAAAAAAGGCCCTATAACAGAAAATACATTTAATTTTCCACGATAAGAATAAAAGGAAAGTTTTAGCTAAATATTCTTAAACGTGAGTCGTCATTATCCGTTAAAAGCTAGAGTTGAGGACATTGCAGTTGTTTAAACATCTTTTTATGAACTGCGCTGTTTTCTTCCAAAATCTCATACGTACAGCTTTAAACTAAGTATATTTTTTAAGATTCGCGACGATATTTAGTTTTGCAACTTTTCCTATGACATCGTCCAGCGTTTATAGTATGGGCAGACGATTGTATGGAGCAATTAGATAATTAGTCTGCAGCAAATACAGTCTAAACTGCAAATATTAGGCAAAAACGCTAGACGTAAGATAAAGAAACGCATTCAATTATATCCCTTTTCTAACAAGCCTGGATTTTGATGTCCTGGTACAAATCCCCCAGAAATGCTTCACAGTTAAAACAAGCTTTCCGTGCTATGGCATGCATATTCTATACGTAAGGTAAAGTTTGTGCCTGTTTTGAAATTGAAGCTCTTGTTTAGGACAGCACTGCTATCTCATCTCCATGACTCTGTCTTGAATGGTTAGATTATTAGTCTTCAGATAAAACAGCCAAAAACTGCTAAAATTGTAGTCAAAGATATAATAAGGTATTGTCGCTTTTCAACAACAACAACAAACCAACTTGATTAAAGCTGAAATTACGAGTTTTATTGTTTTTTTTTTTTTTGTTTTGTTGAAAAGCAGCGATTGAGTGGATGCACATTACGAATACATGACTTCTTAACGAATATGTGACTCCATTCAGAATACGTGACCCCATTACGAATACGTGACTCCATTACAAATACGTGACTCCATTACGAATACGTGACTCCATTACAAATACGTGACTCCATTACGAATACGTGACTCCATTACGAACATGTGACTCCATTACGAATACATGACTCCATTACGAATACATGACTCCATTACGAATACATGACTCCATTACGAATACATGACTCCATTACAAATACGTGTCTCCATTACGAATACGTGACTCCATTACGAATACGTGACTCCATTACGAATACGTGACTCCATTACGAATACATAACTCCATTACGAATACGTGACTCCATTACAAATACGTGACTCCATTACGAATACGTGACTCCATTACAAATACGTGACTCCATTACGAATACGTGACTCCATTACGAATAAATCATTAACAATCAATTGACATTTTGTACAAGAAATTTACAAAAACTGGACATGGTAAATTGCATCACATTGTTCGTGAACAGGATTTCATCAAATACATGTTAGAGCTCAGCTCTCTAAATACAGTTCATTTAACCTAAGGCCAGGGAAAACGAACGTACAAAGGACCTAAGAAGCATAAACATGCATATCGTCGGTGGGATGTCAAAACCTCGTAACCTCACGTTTTTCAACCTTTAGTTACGAGGTTTTGACCTGCCACTGACAATGTGTGATAGTTTTTCACATCCGGCATCTACACCTGTATTATGCTACATCTAGTTACACTATGTTAAAATACAAAATACAAAGCCGAAATAAATGCGTGTCCTGTCTAATGTAATAACACGCCATTACAAAGACGTGACTTTGTTACTAACGAAGTTTTTCACAATCAATTGACCTTTTGTACAAGAAATTACAAAACTGGACATTGTAAAACACATTACTGTAAAAGTGTTCCGCAAACATGATGTTATCAAGTGCATTCTACAACACTCTAACTACAGTTCCTTTTGAATAAAATAATTCTGATCTCGAACATACAATTCAAAGATAAGTATGCGGCCTGTCTCAAGTAATAACACATTGCGAATCCGTGACACCATTTCTAACTAAGCTATTCACAATCAATTGACCTTTTGTACAAGAAGTAAACAAAACTGGACATTGTAAATCACATCATATTGTTCCCAAACAGGATTACATCAAATACAATCTAGAGCTCTCTAAATATATTTCATTTAACATAATATCATGGAAAACGAACGTACAAAGAACATAAGAAGCATAAACATGTATATGTGATAGTGTATCACATCTGGCCTATTCATCTGCATTATCTATAGTTATCACGGTGGACAATCACGTGACAAAGAATTTCAGAAAATCATCAATATTTTTGTTAATACTTGGCCAATTTGAATTAGGCTTGAAGCAGAGAATGTGGGAAAATGTCAGGAATAGGTTAGACGTAGTGGAATTTTGACAAATCAACTGATAAAAAGTTTTTGAAGATCAACCAACATTTTGGTTGATCTTTAATCACTTTTTCATCATTTGATGTTTTTTTAATCCATCCGTCCATCTAATGCGTGACGTATGCCTTACTCTGCTTCAAACGGATTTCAAAACGGTTCCGTATTTACAAAAATATTGAAAAATTTCTGAAGTCATTGTATCACGTGATTATCAACCGTGGGTACGCCGTTTCCGAATACAACAGACAATGCAGAAATTGATTTGCGACCTGTCTCATGTAATAACACGTCATTACAAGTACGTGACTTCGTTACTAATTAGGTTATTCGCGATCAATTGACCTTTTGTACAAGAAATTTACAAAAGTGGACACGGTAAAAATACATCTCTGCCACATAATAACACGCCATTACTACTAATACATGTACGTGACTCCATCACTAACTAAGCTATCGACGATCAACTTATCTGCTGTACGCAGGTTTACAAGATTGGGCATCGTTATGTGACAGAAAATGTCCTTGAGGGGCTACAGAAGAATATTAATATAGACATAGATGGAATGTCTTCTTGTTACGATTTTCGGAAAGGCCTTAACTGTAACAATAATTCTGAGACGACGATTATTACACGGCTCTAGCGAAAGCTGTTGTATTTGATTATGAAGTGGTGAGCCTATATTCCGTTTGCATAAAATTCTTTTATGTAATTTTGATTTATTTTAATAATTTACATAAGTGGAATGGGTGAATCCTGTATATCTTTTGACCTTATCGTTACATAGCGCTATGAGAGCATGGCTTTTATTGCAATAGATAACTTTGTGGGGCATTTTGCCTATCCAAACAAACACTTAGGGCAAGAAAACATCGCAAATTGCAAAACTTGACGAAGTTTAAATGGACAGCGGTGGCATTTATCCTTACATAACAACCCCTGTGTCTAATTTAAACCCAATTATTGCATCCAGCCCGTTTAGTAATGTCCGAAAGGAACTTTTTTGAAACGTTGTTTAAAGTACAAAAACTTTGCTACTTTTAACCTCTATGCTCGAAGGAATAGTTTAACAGTTTTCTGACAACTCGAGTATTAGAAAGCTGTGGGGTTTCGCCGCGTAATAAAATTCCAATAATGAGGCTAGTATATAGAAGACGAGAGGGGGTGAAGACATTCTAAATTTGTTATCTAAAATCCAACCTCTATGTTGTGGGTACTCGTAAAAATCGTCTCGACGAGACATTTCGAATGAGCATCTACAACATAGAGTTTGGATTAACATTAAGTGAAATATATTTTTTGTAAAGTCATCACATCCTGTTATCTGTAGCTCCGAGGCTAGTATATAGAATTGACAGATGCTAGCACCCATCTGATACAGCATACCTTGATAAAACACGGAGTTTTATAAACATTGATATTTTTCCGAACTCTAAGAGACTTTTCTTTAAAATAATTTATGGAGTACATACATATGTGAACAAAAAGTGGAAAAGTTAGGAAGATATAACAGATTTATGACAGGTTGTAGCGCCCATCTGATACTACATACCTTGAAACAACACGGAGTTTGTAAAAACATCTTATGTTTTTCCAAACTCTAGGAAACTTAAATAAAATATGAATTAGATAAATCTGTAAATAAATAGTGGAAAAGTTAGTAAAATATAACAGATTCATGGCAGGTGGTAGCGCCAATCTCATACAGCATACCTTGAGTTTTATAAACATTGTTATTTTCCCGTACCTAAGCCAACTTTTTTTAAATGATTTATTGAACAGAAATATTTGTGAATAAGTAATGGAGAAGATACTAAAATACAACAAATGGTAGGTGGTAGCGCGCATCTGATAGAATATGCCTCTATATTTGGAAATTTATCAATGCCCCCGCTGAAATAAACAATGGATTGTTGTGGATTTTGTGACGGATATTAGAATTGTGATTGGATATGTTATATGTGTCTTGTATAAAACAAAATGTGGAAATTAAGGATTTAGTTCTAGAAGTAGTACCATCAACAACTTGGCACCAAAGCGATATTTTATCCCACATTTGAGCGTTTCAATAGTTTTAGTTACACATAACGTCTGAAAGGCGCAGTAAAATGGCTTTTTATTACGATGACGGTATGTCTTTATATTTTTCTGTTCTCTCAAATGTTTTACTTCTTTCTTTAAGTAAAACCGCAAATTTTGAATACTTGATAATACACCCTTGAACTATTTTTTGTCTTCTTCCCTGTCCTAGATAACGTACTGCTTGATCACTTTAATTTTCCTGCAATATATGCTTTGTATTCTCAAATACTGTGTTTATCTGGTGCGAGATCAAAATCATGTTCTTGCTCTTTTTGTTAACCATTTCCCAAACAAGACCTGGTTTTGACGTCCCTATTAGAAATGGCTTGGGAAAACATTGAGACAAAAGAAGAAACTGCTGATAACCAGCAGTTTCTCCTTTTGCCTCAATATTTTCTGTGCTATTTTGTATACAAATCTAATTTTTTCGACATCCATTTTGTCATATCCAGCAGATTTTGAATTGTACCATCCTAAAATTTTGCTGTTTGGGAAAGGTTTAAGAAATATTCAGAGAAAGTAACTAGGAGGCTTAAATGCTGATAAAGTGCAGTGTTCTCCCCAACCCAATCAGCTGTATCGGCCCCACTACAGCTTCATGAAAATCTATGTAATGCCCCTACAGCTTCTAAAGTATCCCACAGCTTAATATCTTCAAAGTAGTCATCAAATTGATTTGTAGGCATGCCATGTCAAAAACAGATTAATAAGCTATTTTAGAAATTGTAAATTTTAACAATTGGTTACCTGTAAAAGCATTATGGGAAAAGAAGAATTTGCTCAAAATGAGCATTTCCTCTTTTCCCATTTTATTTTTAATCACAATAATTTGCATAAATATAAAAAGCCGTGTTTAAATGTTTACAAGTAGGTCTATTTATATAATCAGGCTTATAATTTGCCACCACAGATTCAAATTATTCTGTGGAGAACCCTTGATTTTCAAGTACGGAGAAATGTAAATCGCCTCCATTCTATATAAATATACACCTGTAGGTCTGTGATAAGCGATTCAAACTGCAAATGCCATCATCACGATATGATGATCATCATAAGACTAAAAATTCAATAGATCATTGTCAGTTCTACATCCTTCACACATATAAAATATACGTCAATTATGGAAAGGCTTAGCATGTCTGCTGGAAAATCGAAAAAGGATCTTAAAATATTAAAATAATCATTCAAACAAATTGGCCAACAGTCACGTCATTATAATTGTTGATAGTACGCTAACGAATCCTTCTGGTTACAACTAACATAGAACGAAATAACATGTGATAAGATTGTGCGCCAATAATCCAAAATACCTAAAGATGCTCATGTCTATAGCAACGTAAATTCTGGCTGTGTAGCCGTTCAATTCTGTGATCTAAACGCTGAATACATTCGTTTGTAAAGTGAAGGACAAAATTAAAGAAATGTAAGAAACTATAGATGTCCCAAAATGAGTGGCCGATAAACAATATGCTATTTCATTTACAAATGGATCCAAGGCTATTGATTTGAGATTTAAATCGATTTATGAGATAAATTACCTATTTAAGACGAGGTATCTATCATTTTTACATAGTTAATCGGATTAATTACGGTATAATTTATAAAAAACAAAATGTAAACATCTGCCACTCCCGATTGTCTTACTATAACTTATGTAAATGTGTAAACAAAATACATTTGATATAAGAAGTGTAGTGTAAAGGTGAATCATTTCCAAAGGGTGTCATTCTTTTGGCCAATAGTCAATTGCAAAACATTTCAAAAACAAGAGCTGTCACTGTAAGATGACAATGCCCCCGACACCGCTTTGATTTTAAATTATGGCCAATCTATGTTCAAGGTCAAGGTCATCCAAGGGTCAAGGTCACCAAAGTATGTGCCTACAGAAAGGTAATGTACCAAGGAATGTTGTGGTAAAGTATGAAGCGAATATGTTAAGTAATAAGGAAGTTATGGCAAATGTTAAAGTTTTTGGACGGAATGACGGACGGACAGACAGACGGACGGACGGACAAGTCAAATTTATGATGCCTCCCTATCGGGGGCATAAAAACCGGACAAACACTTCCATGACGCTGTTTTGAAATCATAAGCCATCATAAATAAACGTGGCATTATTCAAAGCAATAATTACGTGAACTGGAGTGCACAAATATTTGCCCGCTTCAAATTAAAACTGCCAACCGCATCAAGAAATCTTTAATTCACTCAAAAACTCTAACGAGTACCATTAATCAAAGACATTGCTGAACCTCACGCAAGCATTATTAAGACTTTCAGGTTACAAAATTCTTCAAGGAATACAATAGAGGTCTACCGAAAGAAGATTCATGCTACACCACAATAAAATCTAATAAGCGGTTATGGAGGAGAAATTTTTAAAATTTTTTTTTTAATTTCTCAAAATTACAATATGTTCATATAGCGAAAAATAAGCACAGCCAATAGCGGCCATGTTTTCATCCGATCGATTATTTTTTCAAAGAATCTAGTAGGGATGATACAGTGAACATTCATGCCAAATTACCAAATAAATCTTATTAAAGAGTTTTGGAAGAAATTTTAAAGTTATACGTTTATGTTATATGTTATATGTTTCCTTTTGCGAAAAAAGTAAACCCTTTCCGCAACAGCCATCCTTTTTATCCTATCAAAATTTCTCGAATGAATCTGATAGAGGTCTATCTAAAGAACATTCATGCTAAAGGATGGGTTGCAACAAGGGCTAAAAATTGCTCAAAGAAACGATTTTCTTTAAATTCTGTGAATTGATAGGGTTACATAATATCTTTAATTTTTATGTGTAAAAATTCTGATGAGGGCTTATTTTTGAAGATATAGCTAACAAAGTGGGTGGGGTAAATTGACATGAGAAGCAAATTTTTACTTTGAAGTTAAATTACTTTTTCTGTATAGATAAGATCGAATTGAAATTTTGTATGTACTTTCAATGTACTAGGGACAGAAGATTTTTGGAATCATTAATCATGTATATCAGTTTGTTGATTTTCTGTATTCGCCCTTCTGTCAATCTCAGATTTTGTTTATTTTTGATGTACTAACTTTTCGAAACTATAACTTGCTGTAAACTATAGTGTGCGAAAATGCATGCAAATATCTATGCCTGTGCTTCCATTGGCAACCAACAAAATAGAGTCGGTATTGAGTTAATCCATTATCAGACAGAATTTTAGTTTAGACTGGTCTAAAATTAAAAACGTTGCAAACGAAAATTACAAGTAACGAATTCTATTTTTTTTTGCTTGTTTTACAAGGAGCCGCGGCCTTAGCGCAGTTGGTAGCGCATCTGCATCTCATTCGAGAGGTCACGGGTTCGATACCCGGCCGCGACAAATACCCTTTCTGACAAAATTGTCACCCACCAATTGGTTTGAAATCGTTCACTTAAGTGGGCGAGCAGCTGGAGGCTCGGTTAGGGCGTTGTGGTAGTACTGGTTTGAGAAACAACAGGAATCCATGGGCAAGTGCTCCAGCCGCCGCGATATGACCCTTGCAGTTGAAAACGGCGTAAAACCCCAATAAACTCAAACTCAAATTGTTTTACAAGGCAAAAATGTCTGCCGCAAACCAAATACAAATCGGACAAGTATAATGTTAAACTAATTCATTGAAGATTTTCTGCAATTGTTAATTTTGTTCTTGCGACAGGTAATTCCCCACCATGATTGCATTTTATTTTAACTTGTCTGTAAAGTGTTGTTTTTGCCTCCATTTTGTCATTTCATTTCAATACCCCAATATTGTTTAATTCAGTAAGGTTTATGGCTCCGAATTTAATTGTGTTGTCAGACGATCTCGGAGTTATTTGCATTTTAATAGTCTCTAGATAGTTCGGGCTTTTAACCGAACATTTCAACTCGGAATTTAATAGTCTGTACGATAGTAAATCTTTCAGTATCTGAATTTGTAGGGCAGCAAGGACATGCATCGTTCAAAAACGTATTTCCGCGAAGAAAGGCGTAAAATTGTGAAATTTTACCCATTACCAAACGACAAAATATTAGGGCGGTCCAAATTGAAAGATCCTGCAGACAATTTCAAGTGAATGGAATTTTTAATTTTTAGGTCTTTTTGGATGGAAAACATTGTGGGAAATGAAGAAATTGCTTGTCACAAATAATTGTCACAAGCAATTTCTTCATTTTCCAGAATGTTTTCCATGGCAATTATTTTGTGGGGAGTCAAAAAGAGTCATTGTGTGGTAATGGGTTAAACTTGAGTTTACTTCTCGTCTCTGACTTCAGAAAAAAAATCGTCAATTATCTGTATCTAATGCTCCTATCCCCCCCCCCCAAGACAAATGTTGGAGAAAACATGGTGGAAACTGAGAAATATTTGATTTTTTTAAACCCAACACCACACCCCAGCTGGCAAAAGTGGTCGTTTTTACGTTGAAATGACGTCTTTTAGAGACGTCAGGAAGACGTCTTTTTCTTGTTGAATTTGATATAAGGAAAGACGTCTTTTCCCGACGTCTTTTCCACGTCATTAAGTGACGTTGAAAAGACGTCACTTAATGACGTTGAAAAGACGTCTGAACAATGTCACTTAATGACGTTGAAAAGACGTCTGAAAAAGACGTCTTTCCTTATATCAAATTCAACCAGAAAAAGACGTTTTCCCAACGTCTCTAAAGGACGTCTTTTCAATGTAAAACCGACCACTTTTTCTATTGGCTTTCGTTTGGTGTTGATCGAAGATGAAATCCTTCCAGAGCTTCTCGCTCAGTAGGGGTAATTATTCCCCATCATAGAGGAATAAGGTATCGCCAGGTATGTCTGACGACCTTCACACATTTTCTAAGGTTTGATACCTAGAAATTGGTCTTAACTGTCTTAACACTTTCGAGGCTTTCTATAACTATCTATATGTTTTCTTGATATAATTTTATGTCTAGATTTATTTCTATCTTTTTTTGAAAATGTGTACACAATTTAATTTCTTTTAACAGAATCATATAGGATTATTAAGCCAAATGCTTTCTTTACATAAACGCTTTGTAAAAACATGATTTATTGTCAACATTTTTAATTATTTCCCTTTAATATACTGTAACACACTAATTGATAAGATTATGTTAGTGATTTGAACAGACTAATTACAGTTTAAACGCCGTTAAAACGACAAAATAATTCGGATGATCCAACATGAAGCCCATGTTTAAAAAACGATATTGACAAAGAATGTACTTCTGTACAATATAGCGCAGAAAAAACTTATGCAAAAGAAGAAATTACCGATTATCAACTTTTGCTAATATCTCTAGGCCTATGGGTTTTTTTTTTTTTTTTTTTTTGCAATTTATACCTACCTTTCTATTAGAGAAGTCAAAACCAGGTTTTGTTCGAGAAAGGATTAGACATGTCTTATTGATGTTGCCTATCAATAGGAAAAAAGTGTTTACAAAACATCATTATTGGAATTTAGTCAATAAATCTAGGTCCCTAAGACGTAATTAAGATGACGTTGAAATTAAGTCTGTGGAGAGACGTTGTGTTCACGTTGAAGTCGCGACCACACCCCGAAAAAGACGTCATAAAAACGTCTTATTAGGACGTCTATTTTACGTCTGGAAACAGACGTCTTTTTCTGGTCGATATTTGGTTATATGACGTCGTGACCACTATTCAACCAAAAAAAGACGTCTGTGTGACGTCTTTTGCCTGCTGGGACAGTGACTCCGTTCGACTCCCCACAAGATAATGGCTTTGGAAAAATTAGTGGAAAATGAAGAAATTGCCTGTGACAAGCAATTTCTTCATTTACCACAATGTTTTCTATGAAAATGACCGACAAATTCAAAATTCATTCACTTGAAATAGTCGTCTGCATCATTTTTGATTTTAGACTAGTCTAAAAATTTGCCGTTTGGTAATGGGTTAATTCAGGGAGTATAATTAGTTGAAAATTTTACCACTTGAAAAAGTCGCCTACATCTTCTTTCAATTTGGACCATTCTATTTTCTTTTAAATGTTTGGTAAATAATTAATATTTGAATTCCTCTACTTTCAGGAAATATTACTGGCTCAGAGGACGATTACTACTACTCCGACCTAGATCCGAGCATCTACTTCCCGCCTCTAACTTCAGAAGAGATTTTCGTCAATTACCTATACCTGATTGCTTTTCCATACTTTCTATTCTTCGGCACATTGAGTAACATTATCGGCATGACTATCATGAAGAAGTACAGCCACAATATCTGGTCATCGTGTTTGTACATGGCCATCCTGTTTCCGACCGATCTGATAAAACTCTATGTGGAATGTGGGAACGATTGGTACACGAAAATACACGAGGATCGGGAAAATCTCAGTGTTTACATTCTGAAGCTGTCAAACGCTGTTTGTAAAGTGTATTCGTTCACGTATAGTTTTCTGCTACACGAGTCCATCTGGTTGATGGTGGCGCTGAGTATTGAGATGTTTATCGCGACAAGGTACCCGTTACGTATTTATAACATGTGTACACGTGATCGAGGATCCGCCATTGTTCTATTTATATCCGTCATTTTGATTAGTTTAAATCTCCATTTCTTTTGGACGCTTGGACTGACAACACCGGCTGAGGACCCAAACATAAACATTACAAACTGTATCTATATAAACGAACTGTCGGACCAGTTTAGAGACTATATATGGCCAAATATAGACTTTTTCGTAAAGCACTTTGCGCCATTTTGTATCATATTTTGTTGCATTGTGTTGGCCATACCAGGTTTGTCAAGGAACAGAAATCGAGCGAGTCAGGATGAGAGATTGAGCCAATATTTTCTGGATATAAAAACCCTCCATCAATTGAAGAACGGGATGTTCGCAGTCAGCACCATTGCTCTCTTGACAATTCTCTGTGAGATGTTCCAGCATGGAATGCGCTATGCCGCCAACAATCTACTTATAGAAATAGATTACGCCAAACTACAATTATCCATAGCCATTTCCGCGACGCTTGTCTATTTCTTCATCAGTCATAAGTTCTGGATATTTTACTTCTTCTGTGATAAATTCAGAGACGACGTACGTAAATTCGGGAAATTTTTGTGTCGTCCGGTTATGAGAAAGTACTACAAAAATACTCACTCAAAAACGAGCGTTTTGTTGGATAAAACTGTAGACCCGACTGAATCTTGGCAAGAAAATGACCACGAAGATTCGGATTCGCTAAGTAAAACGCCCAATGAAACGATTACTTTTGCGCCTTTAAGGAGTTGAAAATATTACAGTGTAATATAATTCAGTGTATTACAATAAGGTCCAATATAGTAAAACGCCCAATGAAACGATTACTTTTGCGCCTTTAAGGAGTTGAAAATATTACAGTGTAATAGAATTCAGTGTATTACAATAAGGTCCAGCATAGTAAAACGCACAATGAAACGATTACTTTTGCACCTTTAAGAACTTAAATTTGTGAATGAAACAAATCGTCGGTGTAAATGCAAAACCTTGAATTTCGATTTTTGTGATTTTCAAAGTAAAACTTCGTATGTCCAGTTTAATATCCATCTTGCAGGATTTTGGATATTTCTACTTATCAATATTAACCCTTTCCCAAATGGCAAAATTTTAGGGTGATCCACTTCGAAAACTGCAAGTAATGACAAAATAGAAGTCATTAAAGATAGAACTTGTGTAGAATATGGCATAGAAAATATTGAGACAAAAGGAGAAACTGCTGGTTATCAGCAGTTTCTTCTTTTGTCTCAATGTTTTCCCAAGCCTTTTCTATTAGGGACGTCAAAACTAGGTCTTGTTTGGGAAAGGGTTAATGACATATTAGGCCTATATGTGAACATTTTGTCCACATTTCAAGAGAAGACTTCCAGTTTTAGAAACGTTATTAAATCTTTTTCATCCCCTTTAGAGTCTTCAAAAAATGAGATACGATGTTTTGCATTAACACATACGAAATACCTTTGCACCTTTTAGCCTTTCCCAAACAACAAAATGTAGGTGTTGCCCTAATTCAAATTTTGCTGCAGACGGCAAAATGGCCGTTTATGGAAATAGGATTTGTGTAGAATATAACACATTAAATAGGATAATACTTATAACCGGCTCAATATTTTGTATATAGTTGTATTTTACGATAATTTGTGCAACTTTTATCAGCATCCATTTTGCCGTCTGCAGTATCTTTCAACTTGTACCACCCATATTTTTTGCCGTTTGGGAAAGGGCTGAATTCTGTGAATATTTTACCAGACAACACGCTAGAAAGTTTGATTTATTGTATCCAGATTATAACACAGACAGGTCAACTAGTCTACGAATAGAACTGTTAAAGGAGAAAAGTACAGTGAATTGGCGTTTGAGAAATATCATGGAAATTCCAAACAGAGAACTGTGAAAAATGTTCAGCTATTTCCCATACCAGACCTGTTCTTAACACTCTTATTGAAAAAAGAATTGAGGAAACATTTTCTTCTTTCCTCTTAGTTTCCTGTGCTATATTGAAATCCATTCCCATCTTGATAAACATCCATGATATTATCTTTAGCAGCATTGAACATTTAGCCGTCTTAGTTAGTTTTTGCCCGTTGTGAAATAGCTAAGACAGGTCTAGAACTACTAGTCCACTGAAACAATGTTAGCGAAGTCAAGTCAGTACACAGTTCCACAAAGTAATGTTCCAATTAAATTATCTTTATGGAAAATTGCAAGATTCTATTAACAATTTACCGCATTTTTCTATATTTCTTATAATTGAGACAAAAATCGGAAATGCTGGTTATCAGTATCCACTTCAAATTTCCAATGTTTACTTTCTATAAATTAAATCAAAATCAGGTCTTGCTAGGCAAAAGCGTTGCGTATAAATTCAAGAGATACAAATCATCGAAATATTCAAATTTAGATGTGACATTTGTTTTCCATTTTCTCTTCAAATTTGAGAATTAAATTGTTAGACTGTGGTTAATTCATGTGAAAATAATTCAGACAACCCGTCTCGAGTGTTGACTTATAACATTATTTAAGATGAAAACAAGAGTGCCAAGACGGCCCTACATAGCTCATCTGAAGGGGATTGATGATTCGAGGAGAACAATGTATACAATTTCTTTTGTCTCTTTCGCGATCTAAGAACTTCCGGTCATTTTTTCAATACAAGAATGAAGACTCGAAGAATGTTGATAGTACAAAAAGCCAAGATATAACTATGTAAAATTCCAATCAATGCTTTAAGCCAAATTGTTCGGTAGATAATTATACACTATTTCCTTCTTTGTCTCTACACAGACATGACATGATTTTCCATAACATGGGGCCAAATTTCATTTAGTTAAAAAAACAGTTAATGCAAGTATATGGATTTGAGATGATTTCATTCCAAAATTCTAGGCATTACGGTTTGTGTATTTTTTTTGCAATTGTGAACGAACAGATAATGGAAAGTGGTCGATCGTAACTATAATATTTCAAACCTTTCATTGCCCAGAATATTTTCGTTTTGGCATTTTTTTAAATCACTGAACTTGGATTTTAGGGACGATGTTTAAATCACCTGTTAGTATCGAGCGAAATTATGTGGAAATGTCGCAGACAGTGTGCCCCCGGGGTTTGATTTATCGCTTACAGTTTAGAAACAGACAGATCAAATAGTCTACGAATGCAAACAGGAAAAAAGTGTGTGTGGTTTCATTTCGAAATTGCAATTACCGAAACACTATCATTGCTTTAACCATCAATGGCGTAACATTCTGTAAGTGAAATCTCGAAAGTAAATGTCTATCTTAGTCAGAGCTAATAATAAGATGGGGGTATTTGCGCTTTCATCAATAGTTTATCAAATTCTATGTTATATGTACCCATTAGAATCAAATTGGATTGAAATAATAAACCGAGAATGCTTTACCCCCTTTTGCTTTTAAGTCTTCATAGGATCACTCTAAGAATGTTTGAATATTTAAAAGCGTGTGATATAAGAATGTTTGAATATTTAAAAGCGTGTGATATAACGTTGAAAACTTCTAAGCCATCAGCATCGACTCGAACTTTGATATTTGTGATAGTTTATTGTATACTTGTCAACATTGATGTATTTATGTTTGTATGTATATCAAGTAAACTGGTATTAATAAATGATATTATAGACCTTCTGATTATTTTGCTTTTACATCTCAACAGAACTAACGACACAACCCCTTCCTCATGTTTCCCATGGTATACAAGTTGATGAGTATAATACAAAGTACCGAGGTGCGTTCTTTAGAGCGAGATTTTTTAAGATTTCTTAAGATGTTTTTGATACAGCGTTTTTGAGACCGAGATTTTAAGCGAGGTGTTCCGAATGCTCCATACTTCATACAAATGACGTCATGATGACGTCATTTGTATGAAGTATGGCACATTCGGAACTCCACGGTTTATGAATCATGGAGCATTCGGAACAACTCGGTCAATTCTATCCCATATAGATTCTACAGAATTTACCGCGGGGTTCCGAAAGAAGTATAGAGCAATGGCGGCTCCCAGTGATCGTCTTAAAAATCTTGCTCAAAAGAGCGCTTTATCCTAAAATATCTTAAGAAATCTCAAGATATCTCAAGAAATCTCGCTCTAAAGAACGCGGCTCAGGTGTTTCTGCCGGGAGCCTCGCCGTAACAATATCGTACTAGAAGCTCCCAATGATAGTGTTGCAACTGAATACACGTACCGGCAAACATAAAACAATTTCTTTGCAAGTCAATGTATCTTCGCAAGCCAACGGTTCTACCTCAAATGTGTTCCTTTCGTACGGCACAACCCTTTCGGCTAAAACACGGTATTCGGAAACAAAGTGTCTCACCAGGTTAACCCACCCTTCTAGCTTTCTTGGCATAAAATAAGATTCCAATATCAAAAGTTCTTTACTTGAATCATCAAAACTGATGTGTGAATAGTTTCTGAATTTAGTGAAAAGAATTTAAACTTGTTTTAAAATACAAAATTTATCTGATTTTTTTTTTTGAATTTTTTGCATTTTTATTTGTGTTGTGTCCGTAACCCTTACAGTGCAATAAAAAGTCCTGAGCTTATGTTTACACGAAACAGATTATTCCTTTTAGGCTACCATATTGAGAGCTGTAATATTCTAGACTATTGAAGTTTTAATGTAAATGGATCCTTTGAAAAATTACCATTGTAACAGTTGGTTACGGACACTACATATTCAAGCTAGGGTCTACAAATGTCCAATTTTCTGAGACGCAACTCATAAATATGGGTACAATAGACTTCCAAAATCTACCTTAGGAACTGTTTTATCAAATCAATATAAAGTTGTTTGGAAACAATCAACTATAACTCATCACATGTACCTTGAATTCTAAAATTATTTTGGTGAGACAATATAACGCCCAAAAATGGCTATTTTCTGAGTACATATTCAATCATTTCTCAATGATCATAAAATATTGAGTCATGAAAATTTTTGGACATTAAAAACTAGTCTTGCCTCATAATATGAGCTTTTAGTAGATATATTTTAGGCTATATTTTTTCAGAAAATCATATATAACATTGAAAAAACCTTTTTTTCCCGAATACCGTGTTTTAGCCGTTTGCTTGCGAAGATGAAGTAAATGATATAACAAGTGCTGCTTTATCAGTTCTTTTGATGGAAAAGAACACGAAGCTCATTAAAAACAAACAAAGTATAGTTCGACAGACCAATGTTTAAATAGAAGATATATGTAAACGGCGGTAAATCCCATCTGTAGAACTATAACATACACATGAAGAAACCAACGCAGTGTTCTCCCCAGCCCAATTAGCTGTATCGGCCCCACTACAGCTTCATGGAAATCAGTGTAATGCCACTACAGCTTCAAAACTACCCCACAGCTTAATTTTTTTCAAAATGGTTACCAAGAGAGACATTTAGAGGTATTTCATGTTAAAAACTGATAAATGGAGCATTCTTTTAAACTAAAAAGTACTAATCCTGTATAAAAACATTATGGGAAAAGAAGAAATTGCTCAATTTGAGCAATTTCTTCTTTTCCCATTATGTTTTTATTCACAATTATTTGCATGAACACAATGTATTGCAAGGTTTACCAATGACACTACGGCTTCAAAATATTCTGCGGAGAACCCTGCAACGATAAGCCATGATCTGGAAAAAGAATTCATCTGATATTTCAGACGAACATAGATCCAAATAGGTATGTGACTAAATATGCAGACTACTGAGTGTAGCTCTCTTAACGCTTTCCCAAATTTTGTCCCTACCAGAAAGTAGGCCTACTTCAGAATACATTGCTCAAGGCGAAAGTAAAAATACTGATAATCAGCGCAAAAGTGCAAGCTGATCAGGATCCAGGTTGGTCACACATGTCTTGTGGGCCTTTATTCGTGTCTTGTGGGCCTTTATTCAGATCCCAATTCGAATCAATCATGTCAAAACATATGTTTTTCCATCCATTTGTAGGTATAGATCTGGTCAGATACGCGATTGGTTTACTAGAGAATATTGCTTTTAACCTTTTCCAAACGTTAACATGGCAAAAAGTTAAAATTTCTTAAATTGAAATTATTTTAGATGACAACATAAGTATAACTTGATACATTTTTTGTATACAATATATCACAGAAAATTGATATCAAAATTGTTTTGTCAATGTTTCTGCAAGGCACGTCAAATGTTTCAGCAAGGCACGTCAAAACAAGAACATGTTTCGGTCTCCGAAAGAGTTAATCGAAAGGAGGTGATATTATCTACGGTAGCATACTGTTATGGTCGATGGACGAATATTGTATTTAACCTTTTCCCAAAGGGCAACATTTTATGATCATCCAAATTCAGAGACATATGCAGACAACCGCACATACTATACCAACAAAATAATATACCATTTAGAGCCTAGAGAACTTGGGCAGTAAACAAGAAAATTTTGTTCAAAACATGTTCTTGTTTTCCATTAAGAAATTCGAAACTAACTTCAGGAATTTCGAAACTTACATCTAGTTGTTCGCAATAATGTCTCGTTTTGGGAATAGGATAGCCCTTACCGAAATAATTGCTGGTTTGAAATGACCTCCCTAAACAGAAAGGATTCCGAAAAAGTAAGAAAACAGAAGAAAATTCCTCTAAATGTTTGTACTTTATTACAGTCTGCTCTTTATAAGATTGTTCCTTTAAATGCGAGGGTTTAGAATGTAGACATGTTTCAAGTTTTACCGTTTGGTAAAGGGTTAATCGAAATTGGATGATGTTATCAGCCGTAATAATACCGCAATGTTGTATACAAAAGCAATTTTCGTCTGATTAGAAGTGTTTTTCGTAAATACGATGTTTTATATTATTGTCTCCGAATCTCATTAGTGGTTCCCGGAACAATTCAGACAGTTTTTTTTTTCAAGGCAAAACATATCCTAGCATACTTTTCGTTTCATTCTGTCAACCTAAGCCTGTTTCAACAAGTCACATCAATGGGAGATCGGCTTTATATGATTCCTATTTCTATTTAATTTATGTTCATCCGAGTCTTCTCTGGTGAAAATTCGCTCAGCGACATCCTAATATCCAAGAGCGTTTTGTCATCAGAGAAGACTTAAATTAAATTTATGACGATGTTGTTGTTTTCTTTTGGAAAAGACATGTATCATTAAAAAGGTAACTATATCGTTAAAGTAGCTATGACATAGACTCATGAATCGTCATGATAGACAATTTAGACATCGGAAGTGCATTTAGAGCATAGGCAGTTGTGTTATGCACCACATTATCTCCGACGACTAAGTAAGGAATTGTAGTGAATACCAAGTTTAAAGTCGTGACCGAATGAATTTTTGAAAATTGCCGTATGAACGAGGTATCGAACCCATGGAACCACCCTAGGTAGGTTCAACCTTTGCTAGCAACAATGTATCAATTAGATAGCGGTATAACAGTTAAAATTATGATTGGATAGATGGAAACTCAAAAGACAGTGCCAATGGTTATGAACAGAAAATCTCTGGGCTTCTCTGTGGGCATGACTTCTAGTATATTTTCCATTTTTGTTGTATAATAATTTTCGTTTGATTAAATGCGGAAAAAGGAGAATGCTCCGCAACAACCATTTATCTGTCTGTTTTAATTCTTTCGACTTCAAAATCGATAGTTGATCCTATGTCCACACTATTTATTTCTTAGGTGTGCAGTGTTTCTTAGGCATGGTTATCTCTCACCAATGGAAGCTTTCGATCATCATATAACATATTTTTGTGGTAGTTGTGAGCTTTGAAATACACATTAACCCTTTCCCAAACAAGACCTGGTTTTGACGTCCCTTATAGAAAAGGCTTGGGAAAACATTGAGATAAAAGAAGAAACTGCTGATAACCAGCAGTTTCTCCTTTTGTCTCAATATTTTCTGAGCTAAATTGTGCACAAATCCAACCTTAATTAACATCCATATTAACGTCTGCAGCAGCTTTCTTATTGGATCACCCTAATTTTTGTCGTTTGGAAAAGGCTTAATCGCGAAAATCATATAGGGTAAACTTACGACAACAACGGTTCTGTGAAAACGCGGCCAGAGATACATGGTTGTAGCGGAGCATGACATTATCTTTTTTTTCGCTTTTAAGCACCAAAAGAAAATGGTTGGACAACAAAGTGAAAAATAAACCAAAATATACCAAAAATCGGGCCAACTCTATATGCCCCAGAAGATTTTCTGTGCGCAACCATTGGCTCTGTCTCTGGAGTTTCCTTCCCGTGTACATGCAAGTCAAGTACGACTGGCCTACATTGAGCTATATTTAATGCGGTGGGATGGGATATGGGCTAAATGTATCCATATTTTGTAATTTCAAATCCAAACACTACGTTGTGTATACTCATTTGAATCGTCTCGCGAGACTTTTCCAATGGTTACAGGTCTATAACACAAGGTTGCATGAAAAATAAATGAAATATTGTATTAAGAAAAGCCATTACTCCTGATCTAATGCTGTGCCACATCGGATTTTAAAGGAGAATAAATGCCGCTATATAGTCAGACAAGAATCCGTATGATCAATTTCTTGCAACGTTTCTTTTCTCCGTTCAGTATACAATATACCTCGATTACATGGCTACTTGGACGTAATTAATGAGCGTGTGATGTTGCAGTATGTTTCCATCTAATCTCACGCGAGGATAATCGAAAGTCTGTCTTATCAACAAGATTGACCTAATCGATTCAAACAACCGTACAAATGTGTTATTTCTGGGCCAAGTTCCAGACAAATAGGCATATGCACGACTAAATTGTGGGGAATCATGTGACACAATAATAACAAATACAACTGCAGAAATCTGCAAAAGCTAAAACGTGACCAATTTGAATATGGTTTGAAGCACGTTAGGTGTCAAAGACTTAAGTGTAATTGATTTTCAGGATGCGATGAATCTTTTAAACAACGCCTGATAAACAAGACAAACAAGATGTGTTTGTGAAACACAAATGCCCCCGAAATGGCCATTTTTCGAAAATGTTAAGTTTTCGTGGAGTAAAGGGTTATCAAGGGTTAAGGGGTGACATTGAGGAAGGTCAAACTGCATGGAACAGGTAGATACCATTCAAAGGAAGTTGCATACCAAATTTGAGCTTTGTATGTCAAATACTTTTAGAGAAAAGGCAAAGGTTAAGTTTTCGGAGTAAAAGGCTAAGTTTTCGTAGAGTAAAGGGTTGATAAGGGTTAACCGATGACCTTGAGGGTGGTCAATTTGCACGGAACAGATAGATATCATTGAAAGGAAGTTGCATATCAAATTTGAGCTTTGTATGTCAAATACTTTTGGAGAAAAGGCAAAGGTTAAGTTTTCGGACAGACGGACGGACGCACGCACGGACAGACAGACAGACGGACACGAGTAAAACAATATGCACCCGATCTCTCGATACGGGGGCATAAAAAGTTATTGACGCCGAAAAACAAAATGTTGTTCGGTAATCATTAATTTTTTAATCGGATAATCATGCATTCTGTAACTATACGTCAAATCCAACAAATCCAAGACAGTTTTACAACTTCACTGCTTCAAACCAAACTCAAATCGGCAATGTATTACAAGATTTGGTAAACTTTTTCTGCAAATGTTGTTGTTATGTCACGAGATTCCGCGCCATCGTGTTTCAATTCAACGTCTGAATCAAGGTGGATAATCACGGTGGATAATCACGTCATACAACAATTTCAGAAAACCTTCAATAATTTTCTTCATACAGGACCGATTTGAATTAAGTTTGAAGCAGAGAAGATGGACAGACGTCACGCATTAGATGGGCGTGATAGAATTTTGAAAAATAAGCTGATAAAAAAGTAATTGAAGATCAACAAAAATTTTGGTTGATCTTCAATAACTTTTTTATCAGTTGATTTTTCAAAATTCAACCACGTCCAGCTCATTCCTGGCATTTACCGACATTCTCTGCTTCAAACCGAATTCGAATTGGTTAAGTATTTACAAAAATATTGATGAATTTTTACAGTCCGAGTCACGTGATTAACCACCGTGTGAATAACAAGGCGGTTTCTCGTTTGTGGTAAGCGTATTGCAAATTCCCAATGCTTATTTTGATTAGCACTTTTATTCCGTTTCTCAGGACCATCGCAGTTTCTGACAAAAGCATTAGTGTCCAGACTGTCTGAAATGTCGTCTGCATCAGTTCTCAATTTCTTTGTCGTCTGGTGCTTTGTAAACAAATCCACAGCAAACATGGATCAATCGATGGTATTTGTGCAAGGCAGACTCGTGGCTTTACGACAAAACCCCCGTAACTGCAGCTTGTTTTAGCTGTATTTACGTGTTTTTTGGTTGACAAGCAACATGGTGGCACAGTTTTTGCCTTCCTTGCAATATAAAAACATTCAAGATTCGTTATATCAAGGTGCATTTTAAAATTCCTTGATCTGACGAGCCTAAAATGTAGAATCAGATTGTTTCCAGTAAGACCCCCAGACAACAGCCACCGGATATTTGTAAGCTCTCAAATAGCAGCATTTATTTGTACATCTGGTAGCTCTTCAACAAGATCATACTGTTATATTTTGTTGGCCGTAAAAACTTAATTTTATGGTATATACTAATCTGACAACCTTCAATATTTAATATTAATGCATAATATCATAATATTGGTTTGGTTTATTGGGGTTTTACACCGTTTTCAACTACCAAGGTCATATCGCGGCGGCTGGATCACCTAACCATGGATTCCTGTCGTTTCTCATACCAGTGCTACCACAACACCTTAACCGAGCCTCCAGCTGCCCCCACACATAGGTTCACGATATCAAACCATTGATGGGTGGTATCATAATATATGATGCATGTATCCAGTGGCAAATACAGCCAAAAAAGACTATACCTTAGACAGAGCTATATAATTATAAGAGGGGTTAAAGGCATTCTAAATTCGTTATTTCAATTCCAAACCATGTGTTGTGGGTATTCATTTGAATCTTCTTGCATTTTGAAATACCATTATCCCGTTATTTGGAGTTCTGTACCTAATCAAATTGATACCTCTTATAGCCAGAAATACTGTTCAAAAATACATTAGCCTCAATATGAAGATCCGCTGAGATACGCTGTCAGGCGATAAATACCATGTGTAAAATGATTTACAGTTTATTTCATATAATGGTACAATTTCTGGCATATAATTTATTTTCTATAAGCTATCGTAAAATATATCTATAAAATATAGTGGATTTCCTTCTAAAACCTCATAGCTAGGGCTTATCTTAAGCTGTCACAGTCATGTGGTTCTAAAAGCAATGCAGCGTCACTATGTTTGAATAGAGATGTGAAATAGAGGTCAATGTGATAGTTGAGTCCAACATGGATCGCAATCAGCAACTGATTCTGGTCCATACTGTTCGCTTTTATCTTCTTCAAGACATGTGTACATATCACATGCCCTGATCAAACAGTACTGAGGCATAGATCCAAATTTATCTGTTACACGTCATTATCAAATAGTTCGCTGTAAAGTGCATAACAATCTCAAAATCTGATACGAATTTTCATTAGATGAAAACCTCAATTTACCATCACTTATCAAAAGTAGAATCGACATAATCCAAAAAGTTCAATTTCATTGGATGATAATCAATGTTTGGATGAGTGGTCGACTTCGTGATCGCTAAATGTGTAAACATTTGAGCCAGGATCTGGAAAAACGTCCCTTATAGCATTTGAGAACAACATTGTTCCAGATCAGCCTGCGTATACACGCAGTCTGACCAGGAACCATGTTGTTCTCCAATAGCTTCCTCATGGTCTGTAGCAACCATTTAAGAGTAACATGGGTGCTGGTTAGACTGCATTAAGACACAGCCTAATCTTGAAACCTAGCTGTCTCAAATGCCTTAAGGGACGTTTTTCCAGATCCCGGCTCATTTATTGGATGCCAAAATAACAACACTGACGCAGTACATGACGTCACAATAAAGTAAATAGTCTAATCATGATAGTGTTACGACAAAGTTTGAATAGATTAACATGAACGAAAGCAATGATACAGGGAGTTCTTTTGTGCGGACAATTCGGATCGGCTTTGATTGAAAACGCCACAAGATCCTGTCTTAGTTATATGCAGATATATTTCTAGAAAGCCACAAAACTGTTGGTCGAAAGTACTCTCACGAAGGAAACATTATGTGGGACAAATATCATCTTAACGTGTAAAGTGGTCTATAAAAAAGGTCATATTACAACCGTTGTCTACCATAAGTAAGCCTATTTTCAGAGAATGAACTTTCTGTACATGGTTCTATAACACTTTATGGGACATACATCATCTTCACATGGGAAGTGGTCAATAAACAGGCCATATCATCTGTTCTATGCCAACCACACCAACGCTACCATTAATATTGCATTTTCGATAAAGGCACCAGAAAATGACAATCATTGTTTACCATAAGTAGGCTTTTTATACGCCCGAAGGGTCGTATTATGTTATCGTCTGCATCGTCTGTATGTCCGTCTGTCTGTCCGTCTGTCCGTTAGCAAATTCGTGTCCGGTCCATAACTTTCAAACTATAAGGCCTATGGTCTTGAAACTTCACAGGTGTATATATGTCATAGCTAGGGTGTGCAGAGCACAAGAACCACAACTGTAACATTTGTAATTTTTGAGTTACTTCCCTTTGTTTGAATTTGTTTGATTCAGTTAGCAAATTCGTGTCCGGTCCATAACTTTGAAACTATAAGGCCTATAGTCTTGAAACTTCACAGGTGTATAGATCTCATAGCTAGGGTGTGCAGAGCGCAAGAACCACAACTCTACCATTTGTAATTTTTGAGTTACTGCCCTTTGTTTGATTTTGTTAGATTCGGTTAGTAGATTCGTGTACGGTCCATAACTTTCAAACTATAAGGCCTATGGTCTTGAAACTTCACAGGTGTATAGATCTCATAGCTAGGGTGTGCAGAGCGAAAGAACCACAACTCTACCATTTGTAATTTTTGAGTTATTGCCCTTTGTTTGATTTTGTTTGATTCAATTAGCAAATTCATGTCCGGTCCATAACTTTGAAACTATAAGGCCTATGATCTTGAAACTTTACATGTGTTTAGATCTCATAGCTAGGGTGTGCAGAGCGCAAGGACCACAACTCTACCATTTGTAATTTTTGAGTTATTGCCCTTTGTTTGATTTTGTTTGATTCAGTTAGCAAATTCATGTCCGGTCCATAACTTTGAAACTATAAGGCCTATGGTCTTGAAACTTTACATGTGTATAGATCTCATAGCTAGGATGTGCATAGGGCAATGACTCTAACTCTACCATTTATAATATTTTAGTCATTGCCCTTTGTTTGATTCAGTTTGCAAATTTGTGTCCGGTCCATAACTTTCAAATTATTTCTGAGCTTCGGGCGTATAATGCTCTTGTTTAAGAGAGACAGCTCATATCGTCGAAGCAAACCCTACGTGGGACATATGTATCTTCACATATAAAGTGGTCAATAAAAAGGTCACACTATCTGTTCTATCCAACCACGTTAACACTACCATTAATATTGCATTGTCGATAAAAACACAAGAAAATGACAATCATTGTCAACCATAAGTAAGCTATTTTCAGAGAGGCAGCTCATATCATCGAAGCAAACCGTATGTGGGACAAATATCATCTTCACATGGCAAGTGGTAAAAAAAGGTCAAATTATCTGTTCTATGCCAAACCATGCCAACGCTACCATTAATATTGCATTGTTGATAAAGACACCAGAAAATGACAGGCATTGTCTACCATAAGTAAGCCTATTTACAGATAATGAACTTTCTGTATATCGTTCTATACATGAAAAGTCTTACGAAGAAAATCCTATAATGGGACAAATATCTTCATATGTAGAGAGACCAATAAAAAGGTCTGTTCTGTGCCAACCACATCAACGCTACCATAATATTACATTGTCGATAAAGACACCAGAAAATGGCAATGATTATCTACCATAAGTAAGCTATTTTCAGTGAGGCAGCTCACATCGTCGAAGCAAACCTTATGTAGAACAAATCGCTGCTTTTCTGCGAAAACCTCGTATCTGCAGCTTAAAACAAGCTGCAGATACGAGGTTTTCGTAGAAAAGCGACGAAATGCTATTTTCACATGGGAAGTGGTAAAAAAATGCCACATTATCAGTTCTATGCCAACTACGCCAACACTATCATTAATATTGCATCATCGATAAAAGACACAAGAAAATGACAATCATTGTCTACTACAAGTAGGCATATTCATTAGAGAATGAACTTCTACATATCGTTCTACACATGAAAATTTCACGAAGAAAACCATATGTGACACATATATACCATCCTCACATGTCCAATTATCTGTTCTTTGCCAACTACACTACAATTAATATTGCATTATCGATAACGACAGCAGAAAATGACAATCATTGTCTACCATAAGTAGGCATATTTTCAGAGAATGAACTTTCTATACAGGAATGTCATTTGTTTCAGCGTCAACGTAAACTTACAAAAGATATTCCTAGGAAGCCAAAAAACTGTTGGTCGTAAGTACTTTCACAAACCAGAACCTTGCATGGGACAAATATCATCTTCACATGCAAAGTGGCCAATAAAAAGGTCACACTATCTGTTCTATGCCAACCACACCAACGCTACCATTAATATTGCATTATCGACAAAGACACCAGAAAATGATATGAATTGTCTATCATAAGTAGGCCTATTTTCAGAGAATAAACTTTCTACATATCGTTCTATACATGAATAGTTCCACGAAGAAAACCTTATGTGGGACAAATACCATCTTCACATGTAAAGTGGTCAATAAAAATGGTCATACTATCTGTTCTTTGCCAACTACGCCAACGCTACCATTAATATCGCATTATCGATAAAAGACAGCAAACAAGAGGGCCAAGATGGCCCTGTATCGCTCCACTGGCTTTTAGACATTTAGACTACGAACTTCTTCAAGGAACACAATAGAGGTCTATTCAAAGAAGATTCATGCTACACCAGAATGAAATCCAATTAGTGATTAAGGAGCAGAAATGTTTTTAAAATTTTCTTAAAATTACACTGTTTCATATAGCGAAAAAAAAAGCCTAGCCCACAACGGCCAAGCTTTTCATCCAATCGTGAAGGAATTTGGAAGAGATTCATGCAAGGAAGATTCTTGTGAAGTTCGGTTGAAATTGGTCCTGTAGTTTTGGAGAAGAAGATTGTTTAACAAAATTCAATCTAATTATTCAAAATTTAAGTTCTACATAGAATTTATTTTTTTTAAGGAATTAAGAAGAGATTAATGCAAGGAACATTTCTGTAAAGTTTGGTTGAAATTAGTCCAGTGATTTTGGAGAAGAAGAATTTTTAAAGATTTTTCGAAAATTTAATTTAATTTAATTAATTAAAATTTAAGTTCTACATAGAATTTATTTTTTTGAAGGAATTAAGAAGAGATTAATGCAAGGAACATTTCTGTAAAGTTTGGTTGAAATTGGTCCGATTGTTTTGGAGAAGAAAATTTTTTAAAGATTTTTCGAAAATTTAAATCAATTAAATTATTTAAAATTCAAGTTCTGCATGGATTTTATTCTTTTGAAAGAATTTACAAGATATTCATGCAAGGAAGATTTCTGTGAAGTTTGATTGAAATTGGTCCAGTAGTTTTGGAGAAGAAGAAATTTTAAAGATTTTTCGAAAATTGAATTCAATTAAATTAATTAAAATTCAAGTTCTGCATAGATTTTATTCTTTTAAAGTAATTTGGTAGAGATTCATGCAAGGATGATTCATGTGAAGTTTGGTTGAAATTGGTCCAGTAGTTTTGGAGAAGAAGAAATTTTAAAGATTTTTCGAAAATTTAAATAAATTAAATTAATTAAAATTCAAGTTCTGCATGGATTTTATTCTTTTGAAGGAATTTGGTATAGATTCATGCAAAAAAGATTTCTGTGAAGTATGGTTGAAATTGGTCCAATAGTTTTGGAGAAGAAAATTTTTTAAAGATTTTTCGAAAATTTAAATTAATTAATTTAATTAAAATTCAAGTTCTAAACGGAATTTGATTTTTTGAAGGAATTTGAAAAAGGTTCATGCAAGAAAGATTCCTGTGAAGTTTGGTTGAAATTGGTCCAGTAGTCTTGGAGAAGAAGATGTTTAAAGAAAAAGTTGACGCACGCACGGACGGACGGACGGACGGACGCACGGACGGACGCACGACGGACACAGGGCCATGACATAAGCCCCGCTGGCCTTCGGCCAGTGGAGCTAAAAATGACAGGCGTTGTCTGCCATAAGAAGGCCGTTTTTCAGAGAATGAACGTTCCATGTCGTGGGTGTTATTGCAAAACCTCTTATCTACAACTCGAATGAAGCTGTAGATACAAGGTTTTTTAATAGCTCTGACGATACATCGTTCTTAACAGGAATACATTTTGTTTCAGCGACAAACAAGTGTCAACCCTTTCACAAACAACAGAGCAGTAGGATGGGGGTGGGGGTGGCGAGCTGGACTATGGGAAAGTGGCCGAAGATGCAGAATTTTCTTTACTTTACGCGGAAAATTTAGGGAAAATCTAATTTACCCCACACAACGAAACAAGATCGTGTTTGATGTCACAGTCAGAGAGACGTTTCGGAAACACAGAGACATTTATCGTTGGTGGGGAGTCAAAACCTCGTAACTACAGCTTGAATAAGCTGAAGTTACGAGGTTTTGACTCCCCACCGACGTAATATACGTATTATAGATAGAGCCTGTATAGTAGATTCTACGTGAAATAAACATTCAAATGTGCGAAGAAGTGCAATTGAATGTTTCTTTCGCGTACAATCTATTATACAGGCTCTATTTGACTTAGCGTTCGCTAACGGTTCATTGGAGACGGGGCGTGGCTATGTATAGACGTCAAATAAACTAGCCGGCAGTCTCGTTTATGCGAAATAAAGCGGCGAAATCTTAATATGTACAGTAATTTCATTGGTCTAAAAAGTAGGTCGAACACTAATTCAGCTTTAATGCTTTTTTGTATGAGTTTAATTGAATAAGACGTCAAAATGAGGGGTAGTTTTTGGAAAGATTTAAAACATGATTAGTCGAGCATAAAGAGAGAAGTATGTGGCTATCGAGTAGACCTGCATGTATTTCGAGAACTATCATACGTGTATCATTATTTGGTGATTTTTTTTCATACGAACTTAACCTAAAGGCAGTCCTACATGTTTTATGTACACTTTCGGGAATACATCCCTTGAAACACTATATTGATATGAGCCACTACATGACATAATGCGAGACGTTTTATGGCAGTGAATATATATACATGTATAACATTTTTATGTAAGGGTGTATATAGCCAATTACGCAGTTTAAGCAACTGAACAATACTTTTTTTGCTGACTTGACTTTTTATGATAAGCATGTTGATTTTATGTTTCTTAAAAAGAACCAAGGTGCAAAAATGATTTTTGAACAAAAATTTCCCATGAGAGCCCCATGAACCTCTCCCGCACTCTTACCCACCTTTCTTATCTTTTTCGGAATTCTGACTATGCCATCGCAATGATTTAAGGTTGATCATCAGAATTAGAAGAGAAAGGTACCGGTAACGTTAACGAAATCAGAATACACATAAACTACAATTTGGGAAGCGATGTGAAAGTACCGAAATTGGATAATACGTCTGGCTTTTATCAATATGGTAACTATATGTTTCCATCGGGAACAATTTGATTACCAACATAAGAATACATAACTACCTAAATCTAATAATTCCACCATAGTCTTGCTTCATATGATGATTATTTGGCCAATGTTTTGATCCATATACTGTCGAAACCATTTAAAAACGTCGTATCTATGCAGGCGTCACATTGAAGGTTATTAATTGAAACAAGAAAACTACTTATTTCCAAATCATTGAAAGTTAAGATGGAAAAGCTGGTTATCGTCATTTTTTCTTTTCTCCCAATGTAATAGTCGTCAGAAACAAACCTAGTTTGGGAAAGATTTTTGAGGGATTTCCCAAAACAAGGCCTGGCTTTGACGCCCTTTATACAAAAAGCTTGGGAAAATTATTGAGGTTAACCCTTTCCCAAACAAGACCTGGTTTTTGACGTCCCTTATAGAAAAGGCTAGGGGAAACATTGAAACAAAAGAAGAAACTGCTGATAACCAGCAGTTTCTCCTTTTGTCTCAATATTTTCTGTGCCATATTTTACACAAATCCTATCTTTAATAACATCTATTTTGTCATTTGTGGCAGTTTTTGAAGTGAATCACCCTAAAAAAAATGTTTGGGAAAGGGTTAAAAGCTTTCTCTTCCTTATCCATGACCTTTTCTGAAATATGTGGTTCTCTAACATCAATGTAGTCTGAACCACCTTTCAAGACTCTGCTGATTGGCAACGGGCTAAAGTAATTGTTTATGATGTTTACAGGGAAACAGACAATATGCTAATATTGGTTTCTCTTTCATGTAAATAAAATAATAGGGTTATTCAAATTCAAAACCTAAGAGCTTTACAATTCCCAGAAGACAATCGCTTACAAACGCTATTTTACGGAAACTGTATTTTTATTTTTCATACGCTTTATACACGCAACAGAATAATGGGATGGAAATACTAACTTTTCATCTAGAAAGGAAACATATAAAAAAGAATCGTTGAAGACAGTGCTAACGGAAGATATTTCATGAATGTAATTTTAAATAGCATCAATAGAATCCAATGGGTGTAATAAAAACTCAGAATTGAAGGGACCCTATACTCAAGTCATGATATTATTGAACGTGTTTACAAAGTTTGTCCATGTAAATATCGTAAACAAGGTATCAAACTCCAAACTAATTTATTTTTTCACGTGGTATTTCGAATCGTGCAGTCACACCTTTACGCTTCGAACCAATGCATGCAAAATTGTATAGCAAAAGAAGAACGCTCTTTCCCTTTTTACATTGGTAAGATTTGTAAACATGTGCCATAATATCTTGATTGGTTTAATGATTATAGTTCATTACACATGCTTCAATGTAAAATCTTGGTATCGTAATCTGAATGTTGAAAAAAATGTAAGTAGTACCGTCTGGATTTTCTAGTGCATTTTTTTAAATTTAGTACATTCCACGGACCAGAAAAAGACCTTCTAACTATCTATGCTGCTATTTAAGAGGAATTAGATCAAAGTTTGTTGCAGACAATCATTATATCTATTTAGACTATGTTCGAGTGCAAAACAATAAGGAAGTCCGATTCATTATTTATTCGACCTTTACTTTCTTTACTGTTGATTTTAAGATCTTAAAAATACTCATAAACATTGAGACAATTTCCTCCTTGTTATCTCTAATAGACTATATTTCATATGCTAGTACTACTACAGTATCAAATCTAGCTGCTCTCTCACTTCCATTGGCAAAGGAGGAGTGACTTTTCTTAGTTGTCAGAAAGGATATTGGCCGTGCTGAAAAGTAGCTTTGAATTGGATATGTCTGGTAGCTCTAATTGTAGCCACTTCGAATGTGCTAATTCAACTATTATTGCAGACAAACATCATTTGTATATAATTGGAGTGCAAAACAATTAGACAGTCTGATTCCTCAATTATCTTTGACAAATGAGAGGCTCAACCTTTACCTTCTGAAAACGCAACAACTACAATCCTTTCCACAATCATGCTAGTTTTTGACAACTTCAGAAAGAATTAGCGTTATAATAACATAGATTAGAGTACAATGAGAACTGGCTGTACTTATGCTATGTACAGTATATCATTGAACACACTGGTTAGCGACGTAGTAGATTATTATTCGCCTTTAGAAACACAGAGTTCCAAGACTCGTATGGATTTGCTATGTCTCTATGGCCCCAATATTACAATGAAACTTACTAACAGTTTTTGCATAAATGTGCTGTAATTTCATAACAACCAAATAGCCTAATCTCATTTCTCATTCAATCAGATGTCTTGTTGCATAATATACGGAAACAAGAGCTGTCACTGTAAGATGACAATGCCCCCGACACCGCTTTGATTTTAAATTATGGCCAATCTATGTTCAAGGTCAAGGTCATCCAGGGGTCAAGGTCACCAAAGTATGTGCCTACAGAAAGGTAATGTACCAAGGAATGTTGTGGTAAAGTATGAAGCGAATATGTTAAGTAATAAGGAAGTTATGGCCAATGTTAAAGTTTTTGGACGGAATGACAGACAGACGGACGGACGGACAGACAGACGGACGGACAAGTCAAATTTATGATGCCTCCCTATCGGGGGCATAAAAATTAGTAAGTGTGGTAGTAAAACCTGTTGCATTTGGGAGTTGGTTCCCATTGTTAAAAATGCACAAGAGGTAATGGTTAAGAGTGTTGGGCACTGATGACGTTGTTGGGTGAGGGTTGATTTTGGTTGATGATGTGTTTGTAGTTGAGTGAAGTAAAAGGGACACCAGGGGCCAATTTCACCAAAACATTAAACAAATATTTTTGTCTGTTTATCAATGACTTAAGACAATTTTAGGACAAGAAATGTGTATCGCCTACCTATCAAAACCTCGGTTATGCGTTGTTGTTTTACATGATTTTTAACGCATTACCAGACGGCAAAATTTTGGACTTTTCCAATTTCAAGCATGTTGCAGACGACAATTTCAAAGCCATGAATTTTTTAAAATCTTTCCATTTTGGGTTAGAAAATATTGTGGCAAATGGAGAAATTGCTTGTCACAAGCAATTTCTTCATTTGCCACAATGTTTTCCCAAGCCTTTACTTGTGAGGGAGTCAAAAGGTGTCACTGTGTGGTAATGGGTTAAGTCAGTGGTAAGTCAGAAATGTCTTGATGAACCAGGCTCCTGATCTAGGTGGCTTACACATACTAGTACAGTGATCGCTCAGGGACAGGGAGGCACCGGACTTGAATCTCAGTGGATTTGATACGTATTTTCTAGGTTTACTTGGAGCCTAACACATATGACCCAAAATGTGGTCTTGGTTATGAAATTATAAAGTTGAATGGTCCATTTGAAAGGCGTTGCTGATGGCAAAAATGATGATATCAGAGGCAGAAATAGTGTATATCATAGCACAGAAAATATTGAAGGAAAAGGAGAGATTGTTTGATCATCAGCAATTTCTTCTTGTCTATCAATGTTTTCCTAAAGCATTTCTACTAGGGTCATCAAAACCAGGTCTTGTTTTGGGAGAGGGTTAATCTTGTAAAAGATAATCTTGTGTTTTGGTCATAAGGAGGCAAATAGTTTCATCATGGAATTTCCTACATCGTGTGAAGTAAATTCATGTTCAAAAACAGGAAAAAACTAGTTTGTTCCTATTCCGAAGCTGCCGCAGACAACAAAATTGATGGTGAATAAGAAAGAATTGGTGAAGACTATAGTGCAAAAACGTTGAGACAAAAGGAGAAAAAGCTGGTCATCAGCATTTTCTTCTTTTGTCTAAATGTTTTCCCAAACCTTTTATTTCATTTATGTCAAAACCAGGTCTGTTCAAAAAGGGCTAACAGGTCCTAGGAATAGACATTATTATACCAAAAACTTGATAAGGCCAAGTAAATAAATAATGTGTTGTTCAGGTTGAAAGGTGAAACCAATCTGATTTAAATCCAGTGTTAACTGGCATCTGACAGGCACAAATAAAGGGTTATCTTTGATGGCCTTTTCTACTAACAACCCCTAACTGGTGCCTCTCAGATGATAACAATGGATTTTAATCTGATTGTGTGGAAAAAAAATAGGGTCAGTTTAACTTTTTCATTTTCCATTTTTATACGCCCGAAGGGTCGTATTATGTTATGGCCCCGCTCGTCCGTCCGTCTGTCCGTCTGTCTGTCCGTCCGTCCGTTAGCAATTTCTTGTGTGCGCAACTCTTCCTACAGTTTTGATCGGAATTTGATCAAACTTGCCACAATTGATCTCCATGGTGTCTAGTTGTGCACCGCGCTTACAGAATTCGGATAACTATTTTCGTTCTTGAATTATCTGCCCTTGAATTAAAAAAATGCCCATTTTCTTGTGTGCGCAACTTCTCCTACAGTTTTGATCAGAATTTGATCAACCTTGCCACAATGAATCTCCATGGTGTCTAGTTGTGCACACCGCTTACAGAATTTAGATAACTGTTTTCGTTCTTGAATTATCTGCCCTTGAATTTAAGGAAAAATGCTCATTTTCTCAAAAATGCCCATTTTCTCCTGTGTGTTACTTCTACAGTTTCAACCAGAATTTAATCAAACTAGCTACAATGAATCTCTATGGTGTCTTGTTGTGCAAACAAAATTTTGAAAACTTTTCATGTTTGAATTATCTGCCCTTGAATTGAAAAATGGCCAATTTTTACTGACAAGCCCCTCTCGGGCGTATATGCGCCGCTCTGCGAAGCTCTTGTTCTATAAGGGTACTGTTGGTTTTGTTGCTGTTGTCGTTGTGTCTTGTATTTTTTCCTTTGAGAGCAAAAAATCTAGGGTCATTATCATGAACCGCACAATTTACGAAATTCGTAATTCACCTGGCCTAATAAGATCTGTGCAAGACTACATGTCAAGTCTGTGGCTAATCCAAGATTTCTGTGAAGCCCGTTCAAATATGCAAAGAGGGGCTTTGTTTTCCTAGTATTGCACAATTTTGACTGAATTTGTTTATGAAGATCAAATAATCAAGCTACAGAGGTTGATTGGATTGAACCCCCGGAACCCCCTCAGGATCTGCTTCTGGGTCAGGTAACCTAAACCACATAATTCATTTTACCAGGCCTAATAGAATTTGTGCACAACAAAAGTACTTGGGTGCTGTGCAGTACAATATTTGACCCATTACCAGATGGCAAAATTTTGGACTTGTTTAAATTCAAAGATGCTGCAGATGCCTTTTAAGTGAATGAAAGGATACATATTTTTATCTTTTTGGGTAGAAAACATTGTGGGAAATGAAGAAATTGCTTGTCACAAGTAATTTCTTCATTTATCATGATGTTTTTCCAAGACCATCATTGTGTAGGATATCAAAAAGCATCATTGTTGGTAAAATTGATCTTAAGGAATAGGTTTAGATCTGTGCAAGACTATATAACATTGGTGCATGTGCAATACAATATTTAAACTTACATTCGTCTCTAAATTTCTGTTCTGCATTGGGTCCTATCCTTGCAAACATGGCCACCAACTCCATGTGTAAATCGTGCTCTTCTCTGTACATAGGGTCGTCCAGGAATGTTTGAAGTTGCATATAAACCTTCTCAAGGATCTGACAATGACAATGATAATATTTTGTTAGACAATACAAGGCTATCGGCCTAAAATACCAATATGTAGTACAACAAGAGTTGTCCGCAGACAACGTAGCTCGCCTATAGGAGAGCTTGTCACAAAAACAGCTAATTTTTAAAAGTAGGTCAAACTCCAAGGTCAAGGTCACAAAGTCAAGGGTCATGGTCCCAAATGAAAGGTCTTGGCAGGAGGTATCCATGTGTGAAATATCAAGGTTCTATCAATACTAGTGCACAAGATATAGGCCAGATTAAAGTTTTTCAAAAGTAGGTCAAACTCCAAGGTCAAGGCCACTAGGTCAAAGGTCATGGTCCCAAATAAAAGGTCTTGTTGAGATGTATCTATGTATGAAATATCAAAGCTGTATCTCTAATAGTGCCTGAGATATAGACCAGGTTAAAGTTTTTCAAGTGAAGACGGGATGGGACGGGACAGTACATGACGCCGACACTAGGTCTGTGACATTAGCTCCACGGACATAAAGTCCCGGCTCGCTAATAATAGTAGAAAGGAACAGAATTTATAAAAGAAATGATCTGAAACAACATTCTCTCTCAATTATATTCCTGTTACGATCAGAGCAACAGATAAAAGACGATGAAGGCAGGGGTGCGGAATTCACATGCCCGACTTGCCCGACTTGCCCGACCTGGGTTTTGCGGTGGACGGGCAAGGGCTTTTTTCAAGCGAGCTTGTCCGTGGGCAAGTGCATATCAAGGGGATCAAAATGGGATAAAAACAAAATTTTAATCTTATTTTTGCTCACAATCCGTCTGAAAAAATCCATTTCAATCAAATCACATTTTAATTTTAAAAGGTAAACATTTGTTTGAATTGTGTTCATTCAGTTTTATATGTTAACTGAAATATTATTTTCCTGTCTAGATGTTGTTTTTTTCTGGACAAGTAAACTTTGCCTTTGGACAAGTAGAAATTTGAGTTCAACTTGTCCGAGGACAAGTGGAAAAATTCCATATTTCCACACCCCTGATGAAGGCATTCTAAATTCTCATTTCAAATCAAAATCCTATGTTGTGGGTTATCATTTGAATCATTTCAATGAGACGATTCTAATGAGTACACACCACATAGGGTTTGATGACCCATAAATGAAATATTTCTGATCTGCGTTTGGTCCTATCCATGTAAGGAATGTTTGAATTTGCATATAAACCTTCTCAAGGATCTGAAACATCATCAATCTGATTAAATTCTGATGTTAACTTTGCAGTAACATCTGACAGGCACCCGTTAGGAATAATCTTCAATGACATTTTCCTCTGACCAATTAAATAAATGTTTTCAAGATCCTGAAAAGGATTAACCCTTTTCCCAAACAAGACCTGGTTTTGACGTCCCTTATAGAAATTGCTTGGGAAAACATTGAGACAAAAGAAGAAACTGCTGATAACCAGCAGTTTCTCCTTTTGTCTAAATATTTTCTATGCCATATGACACACAAATTCTATCTTTAATAACCTCCATTGTGTCATTTGTGGCAGTTTTTGAAGTAGATCATCCTTCAATTTTGCTGTTCGGGAAAAAGTTTAAACAGAAAACTACCCCACGAAAACTTTTCATTTTAGTACAGAACCAAGTGTTTGCATGTGCTTGTAATGGGAAATCATACACAACAAGAGTTTTGATTAGTTAAATTTAAATAGATAATAATGGAATTCCCAGGGTCATAGAAGATGACCTCTTACTGGTGAATGTTAGATGAATGAAATAAGATAAAACATCTGGTTTTAATAAGATTGAACCAGAACTTTTAAAATAACACTTAGTTACTGTGATTTTTTTTAACTTTCCAATTGTATCTGTCTAATATTTTTCTGTTTCAGAAAGGGCTAAATGTCTTTAACTTCATTAGAGAAAGTTCAGAAATAGTGGAGAAAACATATTCATCAGAGTTTAGTCTAGACATAGGCAGAGAAGCGAAACAAATGTGTTTGCTTAAACTTTCCCCAAACACGATCATTTAAGAGCTCTAAAATATGGGAGATGCTGCAGACGATAAAATGGATGCTGATTAATATAGGATATGTGTACAGTATACTATAAAATATAATGGTGATTCCATTGAATGGGGTTAACACCACTTTAAACAGCATTTGGTCAAATCGCAGATGCTGGAGAACTTAACCATGGATTCCTGGCATTTCATTCACCAGTACTACCTAAACATCCAATCCGAGCCTCCAGCTACTCGCTCAGTAACATAATTAATTTCCAATTTCATGCTTTGGTGAAAGACATATGACTTTTAATGAATATAAAAAAGCATTATTTTCTGAAACAAGGTTCGATTAAAAAATCCCTGTTTTTTTTATACCGAGTCATCTGGGCTCAGCTAGGAGAAGGTGAAATATCATTATAAAAGTATGGGTAAGGTTAAAGAGTAGAATACAAATATTGGTTATCTCACCTCCCGTGCAGCTATTGTCTCTACAATGGTCCCAAGAGCCGGAATTGTTGCCATTCTGACAGCACTGCAAATAAATGTTGACACAGTTAGGAACCTGGCTTTAGACAAATCTCCATGAATAGACATAAATGATGATAGTTTTGGTTATATTTGATTTTGTTGTATCTACAGCCTGGATATGCTGTAGTTGGGTCATTTTTAACATGCCTAGAATATGTTCATTATGACAGTTTTATCATTATGACGGCATGCTTTAAATGAGAATTTTTTTCTGCGATAACAAAAATTCAGACTGTCCAAATTTGGAAAGAGTTTCAAATGACAAAATTAGTATGAAATGTACTTTAACCCTTTCCCAAACAAAACCTGGTTTTCATGTCCCTAATAGAATAGGCTTGTGAAAACATTGAGACAAAAGAAGAAACTGCTGATAACCAGCAGTTTCTCCTTTTGCCTCAATATTTTCTTGGCTATATCACAAACATTTCCATTTTTTATTAACATTCATTTTGCCGTCTGCAGTAGCTTTTGAATTGGGCCTCTCTAAATCGTCGTTTGGGAAAGGGTTAAAAATGGAGGTGATCTTTATCTTATGCATTATAAGAGTTTATAACTTGATATTTCACACATGGAAACCTTCTGCCAAGACCTTTCATGACCTTTCATGACCCTTGACCTAATGACTTTGACTGTGTAGATTCACCTCTGTTGTTACTTCAAGCTATGCTGTCTGCTTACAAATCTTGTTTTAGACTGTTATAACTTTCTGATGCATGTGTTAATCTTAGTGACAGGTTCAGGCTAATTGATGTGGTCTAAACATTTATATCAAGTTGCAATATGGCAACGCTGTTGTCTGCAATTGTTTTGGGAAAGTACTGAAAAGTAAGCAAGAGTAATAGCCACTTGGCAGTGTGATGAATAGCTTATTGATCAATAATAATTCTTTATTTCATTAGTTATGTTTGAAAGTGCTGTAACTACAGATTATTCAAGCTGTAATTAAGACATTTTTGAACATTGTCTGTGATTTATACATGTCTCGACTGTCCGTAAACAGACAATTTACATCAAAATCTATCATCTTCCTACCATATAAATGTAACGGCTGAATAAGAAATGTCTTATTACAGAATATGGACAGAGTCATGACTGCCATTTCAGCAAATTGATCTTGAAAATATCAGATTAACCAGATATAAATTCATGAGCTGGGACCTGGAAAAAGGTCATCTGAACAATGTGGAGGCAGCCATACATTGCATATTTTTGAGGTGCAACACATTATAATTATAGGAGCTAAAAGGAAGGAATCTAGCCTTGGTAACAAGTTTGTAAATTTCCATCGAGGACAAGTTTACCATCTACATAATAACAAGAGGACCATGATGGTCCTATATCGCTCACCTGAACCAAAATGATATGAGCCACGATTTTGTTCAATTAAGGGGGAATGCTCCAGTTTCCTAATTTTTTTCCCAATAATAGAATTTATTTATATTTTTTATATTGAAATTACATATTATTACCAATTGAAAAATAAAACAAGAATGGATAGTCAGCGATCTTGTTTGAATTTTATAGGCATTCGTATCACATACCCCAACACCGAAAAAATGCACAATTTCTTGCACCTGTCCAAGGTCACTAAAATGCTAATAAAATGCTGTATATTCATCGTTTAGTCCCGAAAGCGGATTTAAAGGAACGTCTTACATTTAATAAAAACAGAAAACCCAAAATATGTGCTATTATAAACATATAAATGTATAAAACAGCATGCTCATATGTTCGGTTAGATCAACGAAACTGGAGTATTTTATGTCAAAATTTGCATATTGTTGGAAATATTTCAACTTCTACATAATAGAATTTTATAAAACTCCATCATTGTATTAAGCAACATGTCCTGGTAATAATTCAAAAAGAAAATGTATAGGTCAGCGCACTTATTAGTGAATTACAGCAATTTTTATCAGCTACATATGCATAAAATGACGCAAAACAGTGGTAACTGCATACATACTTACAACTGTTTTGCTCTAAATAATCGATTTTCATCTTGAGAAAATCAGTTTCGCATAATAAATACACTTTTACTGTCGAAAATGGTAAATTGTAATGATGTGTTATATTAGCGAAAATATGGTAGCGAAACATATTGGTACGAAACATTTAATTTACTACAGTAATGACCGAGTGTTCCGAAAAACTGGAGCATTCCCCCTTAAGTTGAAATCTAAGACTTGAAGACTGAAAACAAACTTATGGTCAATAACATTGTGTCAAGTTTTGTCTTGATCAGTAACTATTAGAGGTTGTTAGAGTAAAATTTAAAAGGCAGCCAGATAACTGAGCAAATTTTATTCTGATTATTCTAAAATTCATTAATCCAAGATCTTATCGTTATTAACATCATAATCCAAATTTCGTCTTGATTGTTCATTATTTGTGGTTGTTAGAGTTGAAACAGCAATTTTGTCAGATTCAAGGGCACATGCATGACTGCCCACTTTCTCATTCGATTGGAGTAAAATTCAAACTCATTTAAGGTCAGCAGCATAGTCTGAAAGTTTTGTCTTGGTTGATCAATAATCGTGGATTCTAGAGAGTAAACAAGGTCAAAAACAGCCGAAAACGGCAATTTTGTCAGATTCAAGGGCACATAACACTCGTCTTTCTGGTTCAATCAGACCAAAAATCAAACTCATTTGAGATCTTATAATCTCCAACATTGTGTCCAAGTTTTGACTTGATTGGTCAATAATTGTAGATTCTAGAGTGTAAACAAGGTGGAAATCAGCCGAAAACGGCAACTTTGTCAAATTCAAGGGCACATAACTCTCGATTTTCTCTAAACAGATCAGACTGAAAATCAAACTTATCCGAAATCTTATTGTCGCTAACGATGTGTCCAAGTAAAGTCTTGATTGATCAAAAATTGTAGATTCTAGAGTATAAGCAAAGTCAAAAACAGCCGAAAACATCAATTTTGTAAAATTCTACGGCACATAACTCTCGTCTGTCTGATTCAATCAGACCAAAAATCAAACTAATTTCAGATCTTATGGTCTCCAACATTGTGTCCAAGTTTTGTCTTGATTGATCGATAATTGTAGATTCTAGAGTGTAAACAAGGTCGAAAACAGTAAAAAAACGGCAATTTTGTCAAATTCAAGGGCATATAACTCTTAACGTTCTCTACAGATCAGACTGAAAAGTGAACTCATCCGAAATCTTATGGTCCCCAACGTTGTGTCCAAGTTTTGTCTTGATTGATCAATAATTGTACATTCTAGAGTGTAAACAAGGTCGAAAACAGCCGAAAACGGCAATTTTGTCAAATTCAAAGGCACATTACTCTCGTCTTTCTAGTCAAATCAGACTGAAAATCAAACTCATTCGAGATCTCATAGTCTCCAACATTATATCCAAATTTTGTCTTGATTGGTCAATAATTAAAGATGCTAGAGTGTAAACAAAGTTAAAAACAGCATTTTTTGACATTCAAGGGCAGATAACTCAGCACATTCTGGTCCGATCAGGCCCATAATCGAAATCATCCAAGAACTTATACCCATACTTTCTTTGAACAAGTTTGATCAAGATTGGCCAACTTTTGTGGATGCTAGAGTGTAAATACCAAATTGTTGACAGACGGATGGATGGACGGACGGACGTACAGACGGACAGACGACGGACAAAAAACGATCACAATAGCTCACCTTCAGTACTTCGTGCTCAGATGAGCTAAAAATGAAACATTCAGGAAGGTAGAAATAGCTGCAGACTTGATTTAGAAAGACTAAATGAACTTGGATTTTTGCTGAAAAAAATAATCTACAAATTCAGATTGATAAATTTATATGATGTTATTCCAGAAAATATATTTTTAATCGTTAGTATGATGGAAAAACTAGCATGGCCAGTCTATTTCATCCATTCCCACACAATGACTCTTTTTGATTCCCCACAAGATAATTGCTTCGAAAGCATCATAGAAAATGAAGAAATCGCTTGTGAAATATTTCCCCAAATGTTTCTACCAAGAAAGACCAAAATGTTAAATTCCACTAACTTGAATTTGTCAATTTCAACATCTTTGGATTTTTTGTAATTTTAAAACATTGCTGTCTGGTAATGGGTTGAAACATGTCAAACAGTCTATTTGGTTAGGAACATATATTGTAGAAACAAAATTGTGTTTTACATAAAGACTATCATTTTGTAATATATATCCATTTTTCCATCAGGAAGGTCATTTTCCAACTGTCAGACTATGTCTACTACATTCATTTCTCTACCACAATAGAAATTAATGCTTGTATGTGTTGAAAACAGATTATGGGTTAAAATCTAAACTCTTTTCTGAACAAAACCTGGTTTAATTGATGTCTTAAACAAGAGAAGGCCAGGGAATACATTGAGTCAAAAGGAATAATTATCAGCTGCATTTTTCAACTTTCGCTTCAACACTTTCTAAATCACTTTCTATAAAGGACATAAAAACAGGTCTGATTCGAAAAGGGTAAGTAGCATACTTTTATATTATTCAAGAAATGCATTATTCCTGCAAACTCTTACAATTTTGACTTCTTTACAATTTTGCCATCTGGGAAAGTTTTACCATACATTTTAGCAAACTAATTTCATCCAATCTTGTCCATGGGGAAAAGCAATATTGCTCTCTTCAAATAATTCAAACCTGAAACTTGATTAAATTGGAATGAATGTTAAACATTCATTTTTGGAGCACAAGCAAAGTGCTGCATTTTAATAAGGCAAGCAACCCATAACCAGATAGAAACAAGAGTTGTCTGCGGACAAAATAGCTTGCCTATATGGGTGCTTGTCACAATAAACAGCTTAATTTTTAAAAAGTAGGTCAAATTCCAAGGTCACAAGGTCAAAGGTCATGGATTCAAATGAAAGGTCTTGGCTGGAGGTATCCTTGTGTGAAATATCAAGGCTCTATCAATAATAGTTCATGAGATATAGGTCAGGTTAAAGTTTTTAAAAGTAGGTCAAATTCCAAGGTCAAGGCAACTAGGTCAAAGGTCATGATCTCAAATGAAAGGTCTTGGCAGGAGGTATCCATGTGTGAAATATCAAGGCTGTATCAATAATAGTGCATGAGATATAGGCCAGGTTAAAGTTTTTTTTTAAAAGTAGGTCGAACTCCATGGTCAAGGTCACAAAGTCAAAGGTCATGGTTCCAAATGAAATGTCTTGGCAGGAGGTATCTATGTGTGAAATATAAAGGCTAAGGTTAAAGCTTTTTAAAAGCATGTCAAACTCCAAGGTCAAGGTCACAAGGTCAAATGTCATGGTTCCAAATAAAAGATCTTGGCAGGAGGTATCCATGTGTGAAATATCAATGCTGTATCATAATAGTGCATGATATATTGGACAGGTTAAAGTTTTTAAAAGTAGGTCAAACTCCAAGGTCAAGGTCACAACGACAAATGTCATGGTTCAAAATGAAAGGTCTTGGCAGAAGGTATCCATGTGTGAAATATCAAGGCTCTATCATTAATAGAGCATGAGACATTGGCCAGGTTTAAGTTTTTTTTTAAAATAGGCCAAACTCCAAGGTAAAGGTCACTAGGTCAAAGGTCAAGGTCCCAAATGAAAAGTCTTGTCAGGAGGTATCCATGTGTGAAATATCAAGACTGTATCATTAATAGTGCATGGGAAATTGGCCAGGTTAATGTTCTTTAAAAGTAGGTCAGACTCCAAGGTCACTAGGTCAAAGGTTATGGCAGGAGGTATCTATGTGTGAAATATCAAGGCTGTATCACAAATAGTGCCCGAGATATAGACCATGTAAAAGTTTTTTTAAGTGAAGATGCGCCGCAAAGCCAACGCGACGCCAACACTAGGGCTGTGACATTAGCTCCCTGGACTTAAAATCCAGGCTTGCTAAAAATAGTTGGAAAAAATGTGAAAAGCAAGTCTCAAAACAAGGACTTATTTGAGAAAGTTTTATTAGAGAAATGGCTTGGTTTCTTGTTTCAATATTTTCCCATTTTATGGATTAAATTTTGTAAAATAGATGAAGATAAATAGGATGTGACAGGGAAATCAGGTGTCAAGGAATAATGCATTGATGACTTTATCCATTAGGCTAAAAGCATGGGAACAGAATCCTTTCCAATAAAACAAAGCTGACATTTTCCAATGCAGTCTCTGTTAGCGACATCAAAACCAGAGCCTCTTTGGGAACTATCTAACCCATTTACCAAATGGCCTAATTTTAGATCAGTCCAAATTCAAAGATTTTGCAAATGACAAATTCATCATTTTTTGGTCTTTTGGGGTAGTTCCCAGTTAAATGACATTTGATCATTTTTATTTCTTATCAAGTTTGTTCATATTTGAAACAAGCAAATTTCTATCCTTTTTCTATAAATTTCAATGGCCATATTTATTTTGAAATTATTTTGTTTAAACTTTTTGATAACCATTGGTGGGGATGGGGGCCAATTTTTTTATTTTGACTTAATTGGAAATTCAACTTATATGATGTCGACATAACAAGTGTAGACTGTAGATATAACTAAAACTGTCGCAAAGTGGACAAATATCCCCCACTAGCACGTTGTCACTGAAAAAGTGCTATAGGTCAAACTGTTCTTGACTTAGAGCAGGGAAACAGATTTTAAAGTCCCATTGTGACCTTTGACCTTTATGACCCAAAAGTAATAGGGCACTTCCTTGGGCCAAGAGCAACAACTGTGTAAAATTTCATGATCCTAGGTCAAACAGTTCTTGAGTTATAGCACGGAAACGAAAAAGTCTATGGACAGACAGATGGACAGACAGATACAGACAGACATGGTGAAATCAATATACCCCCCTCTACTTCGTAGGTGGGGGGTATAACAACTTACATTTCGGGGTCACTGCCGAGAGTCACTAAAGCAGGCACTATTCTTGTTGAGGCAAGGAATTCACTAACACTTCGTAAAAGAATCTGAAAAAAATCAAAAACATTTTCTTACTGTAGCATTATATGGTGTCTCAAGGGCATTTTCTCTCATTGCTCCAGTTTTTATACCTTTAGAAACATATATCGTCGTTGTAAATGCAAAACCTCGTATCTTGGTTTTGGAACATTTTAAAGGGGAAGGAAAAAGGGGTAGTAACTTTTCCCAAACTGAAATGTCTTACTTGAAATTTGGACATATTGTTCACGAATTATGTGTCAATAATATTGATCAGTCAAAATATCTCAAAACCTGCGAGAATTGTCTACACAGGGCACACAAGTTTGTACTTTGAAAAACACACCAAACGTCATACGATGTTTTGCATTTACACCAACGATATGTTTGACTAGAATTTTATCACTAACGAAAGGGTTAATGATCATTATGAATTCAAATTTTACAAACGTAACAATTAAGAAATTATTACCACACGGTGATGCCTTTTGACTCCCCACAAGATAAAGGCTTTAGAAACATTGTGGAAAATGAAGAAATTGCTTGTGACAAGCAATTTCTTCATTTCCCACAATGTTTTCTATACAAAATGACCAAAAATGTAAAATTTTATTCACTTGAATTTGTCGTCTGCAACATCTTTGAATTTGGACTAGTTTGAAATTTCGTCGTCTGGTAATGGGTTGATAAATATTCTAGAGTGTACATAATTCTGGTGGCTGTTGCTCAAAGAAGACCTGCATTATGCATACCTTCCCAAAAAACCTACTAGAATTTTGTAAACCATCATGGAGTTTTCCTCAATTTAATAAAATATTCTATAATTTCTACTAATGATACAGGTCAAACTATATGGACACACCAAAGAAAGTGTGTACTTGAATACAGCAAAATATTGTACACTGACCACATAAAGTAACGCAACACTCATTCAATATCAAATATCTGAAAACTTGTTAATAAATTTAAGGATAATTTTGTTTTGACATCATATGTAATATTTCATCAAACAGTAAACGAAACATCATAAGTCTGCTAAGACATTTACACACTGAAATTTCGACCCAAAGACACCCGGTGTAAATTTAAAAGTCACAAACAATTTTATGGTTATAATCATCCCTTGTATTCATAAACAACTGACATGTTCGTCACATCGACACCATTTTTGGAGCGGTTTGATGTTAAAGAAACATAGTTCACTCATCCTGAAGAATTGTTCGTTCGCAAAACAGGTTTGTTGGAGGATTAAGAATACCACGAACGCACCTTTTCAGACAATCCAAAAAGTGTTCGATAGCAGACGTGTTCTCGAATAAGGGCAGTAACATTGTTTTGCTGCACAACCGTCGTGTGTAAGCAGCAGTGTGTACAGGAGCGCCATCCTTTTGCAACATGCCATTGACTCTTCCTACATAATATCAGGGACAATAGCGCAACACATGGCAAACGTACTTACGAGTATCGCCTTTGACATTTTATTTGTTTGTCCCCGCCTGCCTGCCTGGGCGTCAGGGTGAATTCAATGACTTTATGCAAACATCCGAAGCACAGACCTGCGGCTCTTAAGCTGGATCAGACCGTCTTTGGATGGATAAGTTGTTTTAAATGGCGAAAATAAACCCAAAATTTAGTCAATAACAGATATAAAACGGTTTGCTTCTGGTTGAATTATTCATTTGCGATGGCTTATTCATGTCTGCCAATGTTCATTTATGGGGAATCTGCTGCAATTAGGAATTTGTTCCAATATTCAGAGCTCTTTGGCTAATACCCTACCGACTGATTGTAACTAGCCCAGTCAATGATCTGCTGCACTTTGGCGTTTGCTATAAAATGGTACAACAGCCTTGAAATTGAAGAAAATTTTGACGCCAAGCTTTTTAGTCCCTGCCAATTGAATATTTCAGAACTCAAATTCAAGTGATATGTCGACGACTGTTTTCCGGAAGTTATGACATGACGCTTAGTGCGCACAGTGACATTCTTTTGTGTTTTTACTGTGTAACTGACGACACGCTATCAGAAAAATTATATTTTAGGATTGTTTTTTAACTTGCAAGACGTTAGGACGTGTTTAACGTGAAATAATAAAGGGATGTAATTCTGGCATGTTCGTTGGAAATTTAAATATTTCATTCAAAATTACTATCATAATCCTTCCTTGCGAACTATAGAAAGTACCATTTTTGATCCTGGTTTGTTTAAAACAAAAATATTGAAATTTGAAAATGTTGCGTTATTTTATGTGGTAAGTGTACTCTCATCAAAACCAAATATCATATGAGGAATCAAATTCACAAACAAGAGTACCAGAATGGCACTGTAATCGCTCACCTAAGTTCTTGTTGTAATACATACATGTTCGGATTGTGAAAAATATATGTTGTGTTGTAAACAAACAAGAAGTCCCCTTTTTCTGTGACGAGGCTTCATATTGAAAAACAAAGAAAAGTACCTCTTAGCAATATCATAAGTAATGTACATATGAAGTTTTGTCATATTTGGCTTGCGGTTACAGAAAAAATGCTTCTGACAGATTTCGTGTAATTTCACTTTTTCTCTAGCCATGCCAACCAATTTTTTTTAAATAGAATTCAATTCTTTAAGCAAATTTTAAGGGGGACCTCCTAAGGAAAATTTCTGCCAAGTTTGGTGTTGAAATTAGCAAAGAAATTATTGAGATTAAGTCAAAGATGTCATTGATATGTGGTAAAATTTCTCCTTTTCTGTTCCATAGCTACCAGAGTTTTTAATGGATTTCAATTCTTTTTTGCATTTTTCAACAGGGACCTCTTAAGAAATATTTCTGCTAAGTTTGATTAGAATTGGCTTGGTAGTTTAGGAGGAGATGTTGTTCAAAGATGTTATAGAGATTTAGTCAAATTTCTTCTTTTCTGTTGCCATGGAAACAAGGTTTGTTATGGATTTGAATTCTTTCAGCAATTCTTAAAGGGGATCACCTAAGAAACGTTCTTGCCAAGTTTGGTTGAAATTGGCCAAGTTGTTTAGGAGAAGATGTCATTTAAAGAAATTGTTGACTGATGACAGACGACACACAGACGCCGGACGAAAAATTATAACAATAGCTCACTTGAGTACCTTGTGCTCAGTTGAGCTAACAAGGTATAAGCTGTAGGATGATTAATTTTTTGACTGAAATTTGACCATTATCATACATCTTGTTTATCACCCATTCTCATTTTTTGGGCCGAAAACGTGTCACAAGCATTCTAACCATTGGAAAGGGACATTGTCAGTGTAAAATATACTTGTTCTGCATGCCATATTTTTGCTTAACCATATATCTGATAAATTCATATCAAACAAGGGCGATCTAACCTTCCGTTTGATCTTAACCAGCGATTATATAACACGGCCCCCCGTAAAAATCAGTGTCACAACCCAATTTTCCGAATTTCAAAAGGTTGGTAAATCTCTGTACAGAAGGCGATATACGCAGAATATGTTTCATTCGACACGTGGTGTATAAGAATATGATTAAATTACCTGGAATCATAAAATAAATTTGCTGTTTTGAAAAAAATGTCTTTTCTTGCTCTGTCACAACTCAGGCGAATTCTACGTGACTATGTTTTTGTATGCGCACTAAATTAACAACAGAAGCAAATTCATACCACTTACCGCTTTTTTTAAATCATTTATCCATATAGCTATTGCCCCAGAACATGTGTATCCAAATAATGGAAGTATATACTTCATGGTCGCCATTTGAAATACCTCCAACAAGTGTCGGACTTTTTTGCTTGAATATGTACGTGACAGCGATTTTTCATTTATGGTAAAGACCATGTCTAAATCGTTTTAAGTATATCAAAGCCTTTAGTATATACACACTATTGACACACAGTACGACAATATATTTTGAAACCACGTTAAGTCATCCTGATTTAAAAGTAAGTTTTAATTTTACGTGACTGAATACAATGTGACACTGAAAAACAAAAGTGACCATAACTTGGTTTGACAACAACCTAATTATTATTCATGACCTGTACTTGTACTATGGCGTCAAGGTTAAGGTTTTTTCCATTCATTTTGAAATTCAACGACAGTAATCCGAATACGAAGGAAGGTTTTGCTGGATTTACAGCCATGTACATTACTGGTTCAATATCATAATCTCCTGACAGTTGTGATATTTAAAGTTTGCATTAAGACTCAAAAATAGTATTTCTCTGATACACTTGCGTGTTCTGAATGTTTATCCCTTTAAACAGGCTTTTAGCTGCATTCAGGATCGTCACGTAATATTCACTGTTTCGTCAAGTTAAATTACACATCCGTTTCTCAACCTTTCAGACATTGAAACAATTTTCACTATTCTTTCCATGAATTCCTTGACATATCTATAGAAAATAAGAATTTGGACAGCTGTAAAGAAAGAAGTGAGACACAAGAAGCACCAGAGACGGGCAGCATACCCCCTCCCATACCGTATGTGCTTGTCACAAAACCACATTTCTATTAGCAGTGACCTGTGATAGAGCCAGCGGTCCACGCTACATGCAAAATTTAAACACATTAACCCAAATGCAGATAGAAGATTCCCGAAGGATCTATACCTTAAGAATTCGAATAGTGATAGACAGTGAATATTACGATAGTAACGAGGGTAGCAGACACAATATCTTTATCTTTATATCTTGGTATCTATGCTTTTGTTTCTATTTAAAAACCGAGAACCCGTACCATTATGTAAGTTTTCATTGCATAGTGATAATTTGAAATATCATTGTAGGAAGAGGCGATATCGCACACTGAAATCCAAATGGCTTAATGCTTTAGGAGAAGATTGAATTGGATTTCTTTCTTAACTTCTGTGTAAATATCAATAACCCACAATGTAGGGGTAATTTTCATTTAATGTAAATAGTATGTATTTCAAATAAAAAAAATGTTTGTGTTTTATTTTTTAACTAATTTTACTTTCAAATAATACTACTCAATTAAAAAACAGGACTTGATTCTAAAGTAGTTACTTTCACTGAATATTACGTGACAAAGGATAAAAATTCGTTAGGTCGACATATTTTCTTATTTTTACCAAATACATGCTAATTTGTTTTGAGTTTGATAGAACATATATCGCCTGTTGAATTACCAAAACATTACGTCCTTAGTAACTTACTTGAATGTTTTTTTTTACCAGATTTGGTATAATACAGTCGTGTCACGTAAAATTAAATGGTAGTTTTGGGGGTTCTTCAAATTATTGATGCGGGTAAAGACATACACCTTTAAAGGAGTGGCCATTATCTATTTTTTACCGTATAGATGTTATACTATCATATTGTAATAAAAATATTGCAATTCTGTAAAGTCGGAATTTTGGAATTTTGCTGGTGGTTTTCGGCCGAAAAAATGAGAATGGGTTTTATGCATACATAACAGAGTGTGAAAAGTAAAAGTTGCAGGCTTGTGGCATTTTATTCATGTGGGGTTTCCATTTCCACAGACGTCATTAAACAATATGACATATCTTTACCATGGTGGTTAATCCCATTACTCAGAATTTCTGAAAATCATCTATAATTTTGTTGATACTTGACCAATTGGAATTTGGCTTGAAGCAAAGATTGTGTGAAAATGCCTGGAATAAGCTGGATGTACAACGATTTTTGAACAATCAAATGATAAAAAAGTTATTGAAGATCAACCAAAATTTTGGTTGATCTTCAATGACTTATCAGCTGATTATTCAACAAGTGGTGTCCGCGGACAACGTAGCTTGCTTATACAAGAGCTTGTCACAAAAAAGGAGTTTAAGATCAAAGGTCAAGGTCATTGGGTCAAAGGTCATGGTCTCAAGGTCAAGGCATGAAGTATCCATATGTAATATGAAATATCAAGGCTCTATCTATAATAGTGCATGAGATACAGGCCAGGTTAAAGTTTTTGAAAAGTAGGTCAAACTCCAAGGTCAAAATCACTAGGTCAGAAGTCATGGTCATTGCTGAGAAGTACCCATGTGTGAAGTATCAAGGCTGTACTTGTAAAAATAATCCAGATATAAGCCAGGTTAAAGTTTTGAAAAGTAGGTCAATTTACAAGGTTAAGGTCACTAGATCAAAGGTCATGGTTCCAAATGAAAGGTCTGCTGAGAAGTACCCATGTGTGAAATATAAAGGATGTATCTCTAATAGTGCCTGAGATATAGACCAGACAAAAGTTTTTGAAGATGCAACGCCGACGCCAACACTAAGGCCGTGACATTAGCTCCCCGGATATAAAGTCAAGGCTCGCTAAAGATCCACTAAACCCATCTAAAGTGCCACTTCTGTCCGCCTTCTATGCTTCAAACCCAATTCAAATCGGGTCAGTATTAACAAAATTATTGGAGAATTTCTGAAATTGTTGTATCACATGATTAACAACTGTAACAGATCTTTACTGTCTAGATCACTTGCAATGATCCATAGACATGGAGGGAACGCCGTATATTGAGTTTATATCAAATTACTGTATTAAACCAAAATCAAATGTAAACCCACATAAACAATTTGCAATGAGTCTGCAACTTTTATTTTTCACCCTCTGTTATTTACACGCAAAGCAAACGCCTGTTAACGTATACAACCCGTCATTAGCACCAAAGAGCCAGAGGCGAAATTTTAAAAGTGCCAGTAAATCCTAAACATTACAAATACAAACATATGCATCTTCAACGGTTTAGAATTTTTTTTATAAATGCATAATTATGGAAATATTTGACAAAAATGTTATAAATTACCTCCTAAATTATATCCCTTGCATATGAATATAGAGTAAAAAGATATTTGTAAAATATTTTCTTCTTGAAGCATAATCTTGAAATCCGGCAAGGTGAATCAACCTATTTGAAGTGTATTTACAAGTGTGTGTAATTTGATGCATGTCCCATGGCTAGAAAGTGGTGTTTTTAATGATGGGTCATATACCTTAATGGCCATATTTCCATCAAATATAAACCATCATTTTATTTAAATCATTTTTGTAAATTTTGATCTCACAAATGATATTACCTTCCTTTGATAAGTGTACAATATTTTGCTGTAACCAAGCGCACACTTTCTTTTGCCTGTCAGTATAAATGTACTTACATCAAACATTCTAGCCGCAGTTGCCCGTACCAGCGGTGCGGAATGTACGACACCTTCCCATAAAACATTCACCAACAGTTCATGATTCTCTGAGGATGAGCTGAAAAGACACATAAATTTCTTATAAATGTTTGCAAGTCAATATCTTAATACACAGTATTTGCAAACCTGTATGATTAAATAAGATAGAAACTTAGATTTTAATGACTATAAAACTAACAATATAGAAAAAAAAATGCTATCTTTTTAGCATTTCTTTGTTCTCCTTAATATTTTTATGATGGCTGTCAAACCAGAGGCGCTTTCTTTAGTTCGAGATTTCTTGAGAAATCTTGAGATTTGTAAGATGTTTTATGATAAAGCGTTCTTTAGAGAAAGGTTTTTAAGATGCTCAATGGGAGGCGCCATTCTACTATACTTCATGCGGAGCCCCTGGATCAACTCTGTAAAAACAAAAAGAGAGTATTAATCGAGTTGTTCCAAATGCTCAATAGTACCATGGTAATGCCCCATACTTAATACAAATGACATCAACAGGACATCATTTGTATGAAGTATGGAGCATTTGGAACACCTCGGTCAGATTCTAGTTCTTAAAAATACTTTATTTAAAACAGCTTAAAAAATCTTTAAAAAATTTGCTCTAAAGAATGAACCTCTGGCTTAGTACGAATGTTGATTGATAAGAAGTGAGCCTCACATAGAAAGGTTTGAATTGTAACAGTCAAACTATTTTATTTTTCAACATAATCCCCTTCTTTGTCTATACACTTTTGCCAGCGATGTTAGGTATAAGGCCTCAATGCCACTTTTGTAGAACTCCTTCTCCTTCTCATTCAGTAAGGCCTCCACTGCATGCATGACGTCATCATTTGACTGAAAGTGGTTACCAGCAATACGTCAGTGCTACTGCAAAACCACGATACTCCAGCATGATTAAAGCTGGAGTTACGCGGTTTTGCAGTAGCACCGACAAATAGCTCTTTTCAACTGTGATAACAGGTGAAAGTCTGATGGAGCAAGATCAGGTGAATAAGGCAAGTGCTCTACTAGTTCAAACCCACAGTCATTAATGGCAGCCATGACAATGGCAGATTTGTGAACAGGGACATTGTCCTGGTGTAACAGTACACCTTTGCTGAGTTTTCCACGGCGTTTTAGCTTGACAGTTTCTCTCAGTTGCCTTAAAAGTGATGCATAATACTGTCCATTAATTGTTTGGCCCTTTTGTAGATAATCTACCATCAAGATGCCATCAGCATCCCAGAAAATCGAAGCCATAATCTTTCCTGCTGATGGAACAGTCTTTGCCTTTTTGGGTGGGGGTAAGCCAGGGTGCTTCCATTGTTCGGACTGTTGTTTTGACACGGGGGTGAAGTGATGGACCCAAGTTTCATCTATAGTCACAAACCTCTGCAGAAAGTTATCTGGGTCTGCCTCTAAAAGACTCAGATTAGCATGTGACAAAGTGCGCCTAGCGTACTTCTGGTCAACTGTCAGAAGCCTTGGTACCCAGTGGGCAGAGCTTTTTCATCTCAAGATTTTCTGTGAGAATGGAATGAACTCTTTCCAGTGAAATACCAGTTTTACTGGCTATATATCTTTCTGTAACCAACCTGTCAGTCATAACAATATCATGGACTTAATTGAGCATTTCTGGTGTTGCAATGGTGACAGGCCTTCCAGGGCAGAAGTCGTCCTCGAGACTCTGCCTACCATGTTTGAACTCCCCTACCCATCTCTTTACTGTAGCATACGAAGGGGCATCATCCCCTAGTGTTGAAACCATATCTGCATTGATGGCCTTCGAAGTCAGACCCTTTTTATACAGATATTGAATCACTGCTCTTTCAGCAACCTTGTCCATTTTGCAAAAGCCACTTGCCCGGTTTATTTTAGAGTGCTACATCTTCAGCATACATTGACCAAATGACCTCAGTTTTCGGCAGCACACCTTTATATAGCCAGTGAATACAGGGGCTGAAAATAGACAATCTTGCTTGACCCCTTCTATGAGAGGCTCACTACTTAACAATCAACCCTCATATTATTTGGTACAGTAAACTTTTCTGGAAGGATCTTCGCCATTGGACTAATTAATTTCATCTGCTCGTCAAAATGACCTTGCCAGTTTGTTTCAAAGAATGCAAACTTAGACGAGCATCTTTAAAACCACAGTTGATTTCCCAAAGGGGCTTGTTTTTAAACTGTCAAAAAAGGTTTTGATTGGAAAAGGAAACTTCTCAGAAAGCACCTTTGCCATCTGACTACTTAATTTCATCTGCTCATCAAATTGACCTCACCAAGTTTTTCTCAAATAATGCAAGTTTAGACGGATGTCTTTAAAACAAGATTGATTTCCCGACGGGGCTTGTTTTAAAACTGACAGATAAAAAGTTCTCATTACCAGAAAACTAAATCATAGAGCTATGAAATGTCAGGTGTCTTTGACTGGAATATCTCCAGGCAGAAGGCTAGACAATGTTAACCCTTTCATAAACAAGTCCTGGTTTCAATGTTCAAAATAGAAAAAGCCATAGGAAAACATTAAGGCAAAGGAAGAAAATGGTGATGATTAGCTTTAATTTTTCCTGTTTTGCCTCAATGTCCTCATTGCTTTATTGTTCTTACACCAGATTTGTATCAAAATCGATTATATCATACATAGCAGCTTACTAATTGAACCAGCCCAGAAAATTTGCTGTTTGGGAAAGGGTTAACCCTTTCCTAAACAAGTCCTGGTTTTCATGACACTGCTGGATTTAAATTAAAAAACATTTTTTCTTGTTTGGCATCAAAAAGCATTATTGCGTGGGAATGAGTTTATCCTCTTGAGAAAAAATTCTTCCGGATAATAAACCCACTTGTCGCCAAGTGCCAGGAAACTTATTAGCATTATGAATTCAATAACATTTGCCAGCCACACATGTTAACGACCTTTACAAAACAGCCTTTGTAGATATACTTTGGGAAAACATTGAGAGAACACAAAATATTGCCCAAAATTAGCAATGTCACTCATTATTTTTTATGCTTTAGCCCATTACCAGATGGCCAAATTTTTTACTGTTCCAAATTCAAAGATGATGCAGACGACAATTTCAATTTGAAGAAATTTAAAAAATCTTTCCATTTAGGGTTAGAAAACATTGTGCAAAATTCATTTTCCACACTGTTTACCAAACCTTTAATTATTTAGGTGTCATAGACATTTCGATCATGAATCCAGGCATTTCACCCAGAGTGACTCTAAAGCCTGTCTCACACAGAACACACGGCTTATACAACTGGTCACTCATGTAAATCATATATACAGGGTGTTTCATAATATCTGTTACCATTACAAATAAATATAGATCATACATTTTACATACAATACAGTCATATTATACATGTTTCTAAAGGTTACATAATGAAGTTTTGTGTCGCGCAAAAATCAAGGGAAAATGTTGACGTCATGGCGTCTTTTTAGACGTCACAAAAATTTGCCTGTTTTCTCGAAACGGCGTTACCCGCTAAAGTATGAACGAAGTTGTCAAACTGCTTGATTAGATATTTATCAAAAGTAGTCAACAGAGCTATCAATAAAGTGCATCCTGGTGATGAAAAATACACACAAATGCTTAGAAAACTCAGACTTTGTCTCAAAATATAATTGTATTCTCACAATTTAACAGTATAGACAGCCTTAAGTCCATCGGTAATGACTGGACCCTTCCTTTTTGAGGACGAAAATGGTGACGTTGAGACAATAAATTGAGTACGCTTTCAGCATGTATTTGAGAAGAAAAATGTTACAGCCTTTAGGCGAAAAGGTGCAGACTTTAATACCATAGGCCTTGATTCCAGCAGAATGGGGCTACGCCTCGCATTTCCAGAACAAAAATCTCGTGACATTTTGGACACAATGTTTCATCCAGACCAGATAACGTGTAGCTTTTGAACTTTCCAGATGTCAGTCTGCTTGACCTTTTTCTTTGATATATCTGCAAGAGCATGTGCGTATGTCATAATATCCAAAGATGAATTTAAATAGTATTCCATTGTAAAATCGGAATATTGCATTGGGCACATGTAATTCTGGCACTAAAAACTTTAAGAACCGTGTTGACGTCGTATTGCAACACGGATGACGTCGTCTAGAATGCGTTGTCGTAAAACTGTACTATATCAGAGACAATGATTTTGTGTAAAGTCTGAATGCAAATATACTATTGTTATATGTCAAATAAAACTTTATTATGTCTATTTTTACATTGTACATTTTATTTGAATGTGCATTTCTTAATGTAAAAATACTTAATATTCGAAATGGTAACACATATTATGAAACACCATGTACAACTGGACAAACCTTAGCCTTATCCGAGTTACACTCAGGTCATTCGAGTGTATCCATGAAAGCTGTGTATGATTTTTAAAATTTTTAAAAATCTGACACGGGTGCCACGTCCGTGTTTACACGTATGAGCGATCGTATAAGACTGAGAGACCATGTGATACCGTATTTCCAACCATACATTAACCCTTTCCCAAACAAGACCTGGTTTTGACGTCCCTTAGAGAAAAGGCTTGGGAAAACATTGAAACAAAAGAAGAAACTGCTGATAACCAGCAGTTTCTCCTTTTGTCTCAATATTTTCTGTGCCATATTTTACACAAATCCTATCTTTAACAAGAGATGTTTGTAAAACATATATGCCCCCTCAAGGGTCTACATTTGATGTTGGTCAAAGTCCAAGGTCAAGTTAACAAGGTCCAAGGTCATGGTCAAATATGAAAGGTCTTGGTTGGAGGTGCCTGTGTGAAATATCAAAGCTGTATATGTTAAAGTAAAATGAAACATAGGCCAGGTTAAAGTTTTTAAAAGTAGGCCAAATGCCAAGATCAAGGTCATGGTCAAATGTGAAAGGTCTTGGTTGGAGGTGTCCATGTGTGAAAAATCAAGGCTGTATGTGTAAAAGGACATGATATATATGCCTGGTTTCAGTCTTTTTAAAAGTAGGTCAAACTCCAAGGTCAAGGTTGCAATATTGAAGGTCATGGTCAAATGTGAAAGGTCTTGGTAGGAGGTGTCTATGTGTGAAATATCAAGGCTGTAGGTGTAATAGGACATAAGATAAAGGCTAGGTTAAAGATTTCTAAAAAATATGTAAAAATCAAAGGTCAAGGTCACACAGGCCAAGGTCATGGTCAAATGTGAAAGGTCTTCGTAGGAGGTGTCCATGTGTAAAATATTGAGACTATATAGGTAACAGGACATGAGATATAGGCCTAGTTTGAGTTTTTTAAAAGTAGGTCAAACTCCAAGGTCAAGGTCCAAGGTCATGGTCAAAAGTGAAATATCTTGGTTGGAAGTGACCATGTGTGAAATATCAAGGCTGTATATGTAAAATGACATGAAATATAGGCCAGGTTAATGTATTATTAAAGTAGGTCAAACACCAAGGTCAAGGTCACAAGGTCCAAGGTCATGATCAAATGTGAAAGGTCTTGGTCGTAGGTGTCCATGTGTCAAATACCAAGGCTGTATGTGTAAAAGGAATTGATATATCGGCTAGGTAAAAGTTTTTTTTTAAAGTAGGTCAAAGTCAAAGGTCAAGGTCACAAGGTCCAAGGTCATGGTCAAATGTGAAAGGTCTTGGTAAGATGTGTCCATGTGTGAAATACCAAGGCTGTATGTGTAATAGCACATAAGATATAGGCCCAGTTTAATTTCTTTAAAAGTAAGTCAAACTCCAAGGTCAAGGCCACATGGTCAAAGGTCATAGTCGTATGTGATAGGTCTTGGTCGGAGGTTTCCATGTGTCAAATATCAAGGCTGTATGTGTAAAAGGACATGATATATCGGCCAGTTTAAAGTTTTTTAAAAGAAGGTCAAACCCCAAGGTCAAGGTCACAAAGTCCAAGGTCATGGTCAATTGTGAAAGGTCTTGGTAAGATGTGTCCATGTGTGAAATATCAAGGCTGTATTTGTAAAAGGTCATGAGATATATGCCGGGTTTAATTTTTTTTAAAAGTAGGTCAAACTCCGAGGTCAAGGTCACAAGGTCCAAGGTCATGGTTAAATGTGAACCATGTTGATAGGAGGTATGTATGTGTGTCATATCAAGGCTGTATGTGTAAAAGGACATGAGATATAGGCAAGGTTAAGAATTAAGTGTAAAAATCAACAAAGGGCAATAACTCCAAGAATTTGATTGGCAGAGTTACGGTTCTTGTACACTGCACCTCTCCATAATGAAATCTATTCACCTGTAAAGTTTCATGATTCTACCTTACATATTTTTTGAGTTGTGCTCCGGACAATAATCAAGTTTGAAAATCAACAAAGGGCAATAACTCCAAAAATATGATCGGCAGAGTAACGGTTCTTGTGCACTGCACCTCTCCATAATGAGATCTATTCACCTGTAAAGTTTCATGATTCTACCTAACATAGTTTTTGAGTTATGCTCCGGACAAGAATCAAGTTTGAAAATCAACAAAGGGCAATAACTCAAAAAATTAGATCGGCAGAGTTACTGTTCTTGTGCACTGCACCTCTCCATAATGAGATCTATCCACCTGTAAAGTTTCATGATTGTACCTTAAATACTTTTTGAGTTATGCTCCGGACAAGAATCAAGTTATAAAATCAACAAAGGGCAATAACTCAAAAAATTTGATCGGCAGAGTTACGGTTCTTGTGCACTGCACCTCTCCATAATGAGATCTATCTACCTATGAAGTTTCATGATTCTACCTTTAATACTTTTCGAGTTATGCTCCGGACAAGGCTTGGTCTACGGACAGACCAACCGACATACGGACCGACCGACCTTCCGACCGACACTTGCAAAACAATATACCCCCATTTTCTTCGAAAGGGGGCATAATAATATCCATTTTGTCTTTTATGGCAGTTTCTGAAGTCGATCACCCTAAAATTTTGTTGTTTGGGAAAGGGTTAAGTCTTTTCCACTCAAATGTCACATGATCCCCGAGTAATTCACACAAGTGGACACAGTCATGGTTTTATACAATCGCAATACAGCCAATACGGTTTCATGCAATCGATATACGACCAATATGGTTCATGTACGAATTATACACAGTAAAGTATGATCAGACACCGTCTCTTATTTCAAGACCCTCAGATTCCAGTCCCCTCCCAACCGATACACACCCAAATGTAAGTTAACCATTTCCCACATAATGACGCTTTTTGACGCCCTTTAAGAAAAATGCTTTGGAAAACATTGTTGAAAAAAAGGAAATTGCTTGTCCCAAGCAATTTCTTCTTTTTCAACAATGTTTTCTATACCAAAAGACCAAAAAATTCTCAAACAAGATGCGCATCGTTTGTAAAACACAAATGCCCCCAAAATGGCCGATGTAAAATTCCGACTGGCAGATGGACAGATAGAAGGACACAAGTAAAACATTGTATGCCCCGATCTTTCGATACGGGGGCATAAAAATACGATTGAAATTGTTGTCTGCAACATGTTTGAATTTCGACAAGACTTAAATTTTGCTGTCTGGTGATGGGTTAAAGTTCATTTCAGCTCCCAATTCTGATCAACCTGAAATCATATGGGAAAAGCTTAACATGAAGGTGTCACAATACTAAAGCCAGATTTATTCATTAATTTTTAACCCTTTCCCAAACAAGACCTGGTTTTGACGTCCCTAATAGAAAAGGCTTGGGAAAACATTGAGACTAAAGAAGAAACTGCTGATAACCAGCAGTTTCTCCTTTTGCCTCAATATTTTCTGAGCAATTTCAAACACAAAACCTATCATTATGAACATTGATTTGTCATCTGCAGCAGCTTTCAAATTGGACCACCCTAAAATTTTGTTGTTTGGTAATGGGTTAATTTTCTGTTCCCATGCTTTTAGCCTAATGGATAAAGTCATCAATGCATTATTCCTTGACACCTGATTTCCCTGTCACATCCTATTTATCTTCATCCAATTTACAAAATTTAATCCATAAAATGGGAAAATTCTGAAACCAGAAACTGTACCCTCTCTCTCTCCATTAACCCTTTCTTAAACAACAAAATAATTATGTGACACCGGCACCCAGTTTCACTAACGAAAGTACAATTATTTTTTTGTAATTAATTGTAACAACAAACCTGATTGGCCCAACCTGATTGGCCCAACCTGATTGGCCCAATCTGATTTTTTGTGCAATCACATGTCTTGTTAAACATTCTTCACAAAAAACATGGTCGCAAGATTGTTAGTAAAATGGAGCACAGATGCAGACAACAAGGGGTATTTAACCCTTTTCCAAACGGCAAATTTTCAAAATTTCCATTTCAAAAACTGCTGCAGACGACAAATTGGCCTTGTTTAAGATAGAATTTGTGTATAATATAGGGCTGAAAATATTGAGGCAAAAGGAGAAACTGCTGATTATCAGTAGTTTCTTCTTTTGCCTCAATGTTTTCCCAAGCCTAATACATTAGGGACGTCAAAACCAGGTCTTGTTTGGGAAAGGGTTAATACATTACCAACTACACTTTTTGACGCCCCAGACAATAAAGGCTTTGAAAACCTTAGTAGAAAATAAAGAAATTGCTTGTGACAAGATATTTCTTCATTTCCCACAATATTCTACATTGAAGACTAAGATTTCTACATAAGATTTCATTCACTTCAAATTATTAGCAGCAACATCTTTAAATTTGTATCAATCTTAAATTTTGCTTCCATGGTCTGGTAATGGATTAACCCTTTCCCAAACGAGACCTGGTTTTGACGTGCCTAAAAGAAAAGACTTGGGAAAAACATTGAGACAAAAGAAGAAACTGCTGATAACCAGCCATTTCTCCTTTTGCCTCAATATTTTCTGTGCCATACTGTACACTAACCCTTTCCTTTTTAACATGAATTTTCTGTCTTGAACAGCTCTCCACTTTCATCCCCTCAAAGTTTTGCCGTTTGGGAAAGGGTTTATTACAATAGTTATAAGCATTTTTATCCTTTTTATCCTTTGCCTGATTATTTCCCAAGCTCTTCCTAATAGACACTTAAACCAGCCCGCGGTTTCTCGAAAAAACTTTAGTACGTTCTCATGCTCAAATCTGAGCACTGTGTTCAATTGCACTTAATCCATGTGAACTTCAATCGAATACCCTTCAACGTTGGAGAGTATTCCTTTGAAGTTGAGCATGTTCTCATGAGAATGTCAGGCCCAGGTCTCTCGAAAAAACTTAAGTACGTTCTCAGGCTCAAATCTGAGCACCGTGCTCAAATCACATGAAATCCATGTGAACTTCAATTGAATGCCAATTAACATTGATTGGTATTCAATAGAAGTTAAGCATGAACTCATGAGTATATACTTAAGTTTTTTCGAGAAACCAGGGCCAGGATATGTTTGGAAATGAGTTTAAGAAATCATTTGATTGGTTTGAAATTTCTCTAGGGTCTAGGTTGGTCTACCTCACTTCCTAATTTGATTTGCAGACAATCCGAGATCTTTCCAAAAGTGTTCATTCCATTTTCATACTTATTCAAGGTTCTGATTCTTTTTAAACCTTTCCAAAGCTATAAATACTAGCTGGACCAAATTTTTCTTCTTTTCTCTTGATGTTTTCCAAGCTATGATGCTCAAATTTCCCGTCTTTCTTAACATTATTTTTCTTATCCATTTAATTTTGTTGTTTGGGAAACGCTTAAAATGAGGCAAAATGAGGGATTTCCCTGAACAGAGGCGCGTTCTTTAAAGTGAGATATTTTAAGATTTCTTAAGATGTTTTGGATAAAGCGTTTTTAAGACCAAGATTTTGATCGAGTTGTTCCGATTGCTCCATACTTTATACAAATGATGTCATAATGACGTCATTTGTATAAAGTATGGAGCTTTCGGAACACCCCAGTTTATAGATTATGGAGTGTTCAGAACTACTCGGTCAATTCTCTTTACATTGTTTCTACAGATTTAACCGAGGGTTTCCACATGAAGTATAGCGTAATGGCGACCCCCACTGAGTCTTAAAAATCTTGCTCTAAAGAACGCTTTATCCTAAAATATCTTAAGAAATCTCAAGATATCTCAAGAAATCTCGCTCTGAAAAACGTGCCTCAGATATATATGATCTGGAATCTGGAAAAAGGGCACTGAACCCTTTCTTAAACTACAAAATTTTAGGGCAAACCAATTTGAAAACTGCTTCAGACAAAAAAACAGATATTGATAATGAAAAAAAATGTAAACAATATAGCACAGAAAAATTGAGTCAAACAGAGAAATGTTGTTTATCCTAGAAAACCTTGCAACTTCTGCTTGTTTTAAGCTGCAGTTAAGATGTTTTTGAAGAAAACAAGTAAAATGCTAGCTTCTTCTTTTGGCTTTTGCCTTAACGTTTTCAAGAGACCTGTCTAAAAGGGATGTCGGAAACAGGTCTTGTTCGGGAAAGGGTCAAAGCATGTGAGTACAGCATGGATCCAGACCAGACTTTGTGTATGTTGTACTCTTTTTTAAAAGATCAGTCTCTTGAGTTAGAGCGCATAATCAGATTTTTAACAAGGTCCAATTGTGACCTTAACCTTTGACCATCATGACCCAAAAATGATTGGACACCTGCTTGGGCAAAGGGCAACAATTATTGTAAAAGGTTTCATGATCTTAAGTCAAACGGTTCTTGAGCTAGAGCATGGAAATGAAAAAGTCTATGGACAAACAGACACAGGGAGACAGACAGACATAGTGAAACCAATATACCCCTCTACTTCGTAGTTAATTGCGGGGTATAATTACTTATGAAAATAATTGTATATCATTACAAATTCTTGAGTTAGAGTATGGAAAGTCTACTGACAGACAGACATATATATACAGGGTGTACAACGTTCGAACTGCATTATGGGTAATTTCGGCTCCGCTGTGGAGGAATTTAGTGAAAATTCTCTCGACTCAGGTAAGTGTTTATCAAATATTTCCGCCAATTCACGACCGATTTTGAAAAACTAACGTGGAGTGCCCCCGCCTTAACGAAAGCAATCATCGGATATTAATTTCACGTCCCTGCACACAGTTTTAAAAAAGTTATTGAAGAACGAAAATTGGAAAAGGCGATTTCTGATGGCACCACTGTGGAGTAATGTACAATGTTTTTGAAGAAAAGCGGCTAAAATACCAATGTCCGAGTTCGAAAGCATGCTGTGTGTAATCAGAACGAGCCTAACTGCGGTCCGCTTGACCATAACCCTAAAAAATCTGATTGAAACCGTGAAATTAAAGCGATTTGCAAGATTGCTCCGCTGTGGAGGGTGCCAAAAAAAGGCTCCGCTGTGGAGTCAAAACATGTTAAAAGACATGCATTGTTCTTTGCCACCGATAAGAAACGGATCGAACCATACCAATGCATCTTTGTATATCACCTTTATATTATCTAACTTAGATCATGCCTATGTACGTAGTAAGACCGTAAAATATACATATGGTGTCTCAAAAATGCAATCCATACTTCTAGCGCAACAACTCTAAGAATCCTATACCGATTTCCATGTTTTCATGTATGAATAAGTTAGTAGGGGAGACAGGGTCTATTTGTTACACGGGGCAAGTTGTTACACATACAGTTGCACGACATTGACCGCACGAACAGTGTTCTAACTTTGATGGTATAGTATCTTCTTTCTTGTGTTTTACTTTTATATCAACTTCTCAAAAGTCAACCTTGGAGATTTAGATAAGAATGCAAATTAAGGGGGAATGCTCCAGTTTCCTTAATCTTTTCCCAATAATAGAATTAATTCATATTTTTTATGTTGAAATTACATGTTATTACCAATTGAAAAATAAAATAAAAATGGGTAGTCAGCGATCTTGTTTGAATTTTTTTGGCATTCGTATCACATAACCCTACATCGAAAAAATGCACAATTTCTTGCACCTGTCCAAGGTCACTAAAATGCTAATAAAAAGCTGTATATTCATCGTTTAGTCCCGAAAACGGATTTAAAGTAACGTCTAACATTTATTACGAACAGAAAACCCAAAATATGTGCTATTATAAATGCGTACATGTATAAAGCAGCATGCTCACGTGTTCGGTTAGATCAACAAAGTTTATGTCAAAATTTGCATATTTTTTTAAATATTTCAAGTTCTACATAATAGAATTTGATAAAACTCTCTCGTTGTATTAAGCAACATGTCCTGGTAATAATTCAAAAGGAAAATGTATAGGTCAGCGCACTTATTAGTGAATTATTGCAATTTTTATCAGCTACACATGAATAAAATGACGCAAAACAGTGGTAACTGCATACACATTTACGACTATCTTGCTCTAAATATTCGATTTCCATCTTGAGAAAATCAGTTTCGCATAATAAATACACTTTTACCGTCGAAAATGGTAAATTGTAATGATGTGTTATATTATTGAAAATCTGGTAGCGAAACATATTGGTACGAAACGTTTAAATTACTACAGTAACGTCCGAGTGTTCCGAAAAACTGGAGCATTCCCCCTTAAGATTGATAGTCTGGAAAAAAAGCGTATGAAAGAAAATTTTCTTTGAAATTTCCATTTGACTCCGTTTGCCCGGGTAGCTCATCCTTCATTATAAATGTGTTTTCACAGAAAAAATAAATGTTTTTTTAATGGTTAGAGCTGGTACATCTATTGTAAAGTTTGTAATAACGGCTATCATTCACTTATAAACTTAGCAATATAACACATGTTAACTTTCCATTTGGGCTTGGATGCCCCCCCCCCCCTCCTGGAAAAAAATCCTTGATCCGCCCTAGCTGCCCAAGTTCGTCAATACGACTGACTTCCGGATGCGATATACCTGAAAATGTCTCGATCAACGAGATTGTAAAATGATATAAAATCTTTATGAGCTGCATTAATCATTTCCTAAACAATCCATGGTTTTGCCTATCTTCAAAGGAGGAGACAAAAAACTTGCAGAAAATTACAGACCTATAAGCATCTGCATGAATGGAAAATCTTGAACTCTTCAACTACTAGAATCAATTGAAAATTGGACAGCTGTCATAGACAGAGGAGAGGAAGTTGACATTATCTTTTTCGACTTCAAGAAAGCGTTTGATACCATCAACCATGAGAAGCTCATCCACAAATTGTACCAAATTGGAATACAAGGAAAAGTTTTAGACTGGTTCAAAAACTTTCTCAGTAACAGAAGTCAACGAGTAGTGGTCAACGGTAAAAAGTCACTACCAGTTTTTTGTCTCCTCCTTTGAAGATAGGCAAAACCATGGATTGTTTAGGAAATGATTAAGGCAGCTCATAAAGATTTTATATCATTTTACAATCTCGTTGATCGAGACATTTTCAGGTATATCGCATCCGGAAGTCAGTCGTATTGACGACCTTGGGCAGCTAGGGCGGATCAAAGATTTTTTTCCAGGAGGGGGGGCGTCGAAGCCCAAATGGAAAGTTAACATGTGTTATATTGCTAAGTTTATAAGTGAATGATAGCCGTTATTACAAACTTTACAGTAGATGTACCAGCTCTAACCATTAAAAAACATTTATTTTTTCTGTGAAAACACATTTATAATAAAGGATGAGCTACCCGGGCAAACGGAGTCAAATGGAAATTTCAAAGAAAATTTTCTTTCATACGCTTTTTTTTTCAGATTATCAATCTTAATTTGCATTCTTATCTAAATCTCCAAGGTTGACTTTTTAGAAGTTGATATAAAAGTAAAACACAAGAAAGAAGATACTATACCATCAAAGTTAGAACACTGTTCGTGCGGTCAATGTCGTGCAACTGTATGTGTAACAACTTGCCCCGTGTAACAAATAGACCCTGTCTCCCCTACTAACTTATTCATACATGAAAACATGGAAATCGGTATAGGATTCTTAGAGTTGTTGCGCTAGAAGTATGGATTGCATTTTTGAGACACCATATGTATATTTTACGGTCTTACTACGTACATAGGCATGATCTAAGTTAGATAATATAAAGGTGATATACAAAGATGCATTGGTATGGTTCGATCCGTTTCTTATCGGTGGCAAAGAACAATGCATGTCTTTTAACATGTTTTGACTCCACAGCGGAGCCTTTTTTGGCACCCTCCACAGCGGAGCAATCTTGCAAATCGCTTTAATTTCACGGTTTCAATCAGATTTTTTAGGGTTATGGTCAAGCGGACCGCAGTTAGGCTCGTTCTGATTACACACAGCATGCTTTCGAACTCGGACATTGGTATTTTAGCCGCTTTTCTTCAAAAACATTGTACATTACTCCACAGTGGTGCCATCAGAAATCGCCTTTTCCAATTTTCGTTCTTCAATAACTTTTTTAAAACTGTGTGCAGGGACGTGAAATTAATATCCGATGATTGCTTTCGTTAAGGCGGGGGCACTCCACGTTAGTTTTTCAAAATCGGTCGTGAATTGGCGGAAATATTTGATAAACACTTACCTGAGTCGAGAGAATTTTCACTAAATTCCTCCACAGCGGAGCCGAAATTACCCATAATGCAGTTCGAACGTTGTACACCCTGATATAGACAGAGTGAAATCAATATAACAAGAGATGTTTGTAAAACATATATGCCCCCTCAAGGGCCTACATTTGATGTAGGTCAAAGTCCAAGGTCAAGTTAACAAGGTCCAAGGTCATGGTCAAATATGAAAGGTCTTGGTAGGAGGTGTCTATGTGTGAAATATCAAATCTGTATATGTAAAAGTAAAATGAAACATAGGCCAGGTTAAAGTTTTTAAAAGTAGGCCAAATGCCAAGGTTAAGGTCATGGTCAAATGTGAAAGGTCTTGGTTGGAGATGTCCATTTGTGAAATATCAAATCTGTATATGTAAAAGTAAAATGAAACATAGGCCAGGTTAAAGTTTTAAAAGTAGGCCAAATGCCAAGGTTAAGGTCATGGTCAAATGTGAAAGGTCTTGGTTGGAGACGTCCATGTGTGAAATATCAAGGCTGCAGGTGTAAAAGGACATGATATATATGCCTGGTTTCAGTCTTTTAAAAGTAGGTCAAACTCCAAGGTCAAGGTTGCAATATTCAAGGTCATGGTCAAATGTGAAAGGTCTTGGTAGGAGGTGTCTATGTGTGAAATATCAAGGCTGTAGGTGTAATAGGACATAAGATAAAGGCTAGGTTAAAGATTTCTAAAAGTATGAAAAAATCAAAGGTCAAGGTCACACAGGCCAAGGTCATGGTCAAATGCGCAAGGTCTTGTAGGAGGTGTCCATGTGTAAAATATTGAGACTGTATAGGTAACAGGACATGAGATATAGGCCTAGTTTGAGTTTTTAAAAGTAGGTCAAACTCCAAGGTCAAGGTCTAAGGTCATGGTCAAAAGTGAAATATCTTGGTTGGAAGTGACCATGTGTGAAATATCAAAGCTGTATGTGTAAAATGACATGAAATATAGGCCAGGTTAATGTATTATTAAAGTAGGTCAAACACCAAGGTCAAGGTCACAAGGTCCAAGGTCATGGTCAAATGTGAAAGGTCTTGGTCGTAGGTGTCCATGTGTCAAATATCAAGGCTGTATGTGTAAAGAGACATGATATATCGGCTAGGTTAAAGTTTTTTTTAAAGTAGGTCAAAGTCCAAGGTCAAGGTCACAAAGTCCGAGGTCATGGTCAAATGTGAAAGGTCTTGGTAGGATGTGTCCATGTGTGAAATATCAAGGCTGTATGTACATGAGATATAGGCCCAGTTTAATTTTTTTAAAAGTAGGTCAAACATCAAGGTCAAGGCCACATGGTCCAAGGTCATAGGCGTATGTGATAGGTCTTGGTCAGAGGTTTCCACGTGTCAAATATCAAGGCTGTATGTGTAAAAGGACATGATATATCGGCCAGGTTAAAGTTTTTTAAAAGTAGGTCAAACTCCAAGGTCAAGGTCACAAAGTCCAAGGTCATGGTCAATTGTGAAAGGTCTTGGTAAGATGTGTCCATGTGTGAAATAACAAGGCTGTATTTGTAAAAGGTCATGAGATATATGCCGGGTTTATTTTTTTTAAAAGTAGGTCAAACTCCAAGGTCAAGGTCACAAGGTCCAAGGTCATGATTAAATGTGACAATGTTGATAGGGGGTATCTATGTGTATAATATCAAGGCTGTATGTGTAAAAATACATGAGATATAGGCAAGATTAAGAATTAAGTGTAAAATCAACAAAGGGCAATAACTCAAAAAATTTGATTGGCAGAGTTACGGTTCTTGTGCACTGCACCTCTCCATAATGAAATCTATTCACCTATAAAGTTTCATGATTCTACCTTACATATTTTTTGAGTTGTGCTCCGGACAAGAATCAAGTTATAAAATCAACAAAGGGCAATAACTAAAAAAATTTGATCGGCAGAGTTACGGTTCTTGTGCACTGCACCTCTCCATAATGAGATCTATTCACCTGTAAAGTTTCATGATTCTACCTTACATACTTTTTGAGTTATGCTCCGGACAATAATCAAGTTTGAAAATCAACAAAGGGCAATAACTCCAAAAATATGATCAGCAGAGTTACGGTTCTTGTGCACTGCACCTCTCCATAATGAGATCTATTCACCTGTAAAGTTTCATGATTCTACCTAACATAGTTTTTGAGTTATGCTCCGGACAAAAATCAAGTTTGAAAATCAACAAAGGGCAATAACTCAAAAAATTTGATCAGCAGAGTTACGGTTCTTGTGCACTGCACCTCCCCATAATGACATCTATCCACCTGTAAAGTTTCATGATTGTACCTTACATACTTTTTGAGTTATGCTCCGGACAAGAATCAAGTTATAAAATCAACAAAGGGCAATAACTCCAAAAATATGATTGTCAGAGTTACGGTTCTTATGCACTGCACCTCTCCATAATGAGATCTATCCACCTATGAAGTTTCATGATTCTACCTTTCATACTTTTTGAGTTATGCTCCGGACAAGGTTTGGTCTACGGACAGACCGACCGACATACGGACGGACCGACCGACCGACACTTGCAAAACAATATACCCCCATTTTCTTCGAAAGGGGGCATAACTATTTATGAAAATAATTGTATATGATTATAAATTTCTCTTAAAATAAAACTATCTTGGAAACTCCTAAGGGAAATTCATTTGTATAATTTTGACTGCAGATCAAGTATTCCAAAACAGACGTTGCTCATGTACAAGTTAAAGTCTTGCATGTCTATGAGAGCTAACAAGGTTTCAAATTGCTTATAAAGAAACTATTACAAGTCATTATACAATTTCCGATGAATAAACCTGTCTTGAACATCCTCAAGGGAAATTTATCTGTTTTATTTACTCTGGCTTGATTTCCCAGTATCAATTAGAAAGTCATTTTTGTCCATGTCAAAACTTTAACCCTTTTCCATGAAAGACCTAGTGTCTGATGACTATAAAAGAAAAGGCTTGAGAAAACATTGCAATAAAAGAGGAACAAGATGTGTTTGTGAAACACCAATGCCCCCGACATGGCTAATGTTCAGTTTTCAGACAGACAGACATGAGTAAAACAATATGCCCCGATTTTTTTCAATACGGGGGCATCAAATACTGTTCACCATAATTTCCTTCTTTTGCCTCAATGTTTTCTGGGGCTATACCGAGATCCTCACAGATATTTATTGGCATGTATTTTGTTGCCCACAGGAGCTTTCAAATCGGAAGACGTCATTTTGATATCCCTGTTCATCAACATTTTCTTCTTTTCTTGCAGAAATTTTCAAAGCCGTCTTTATAAGGGACATCAAAACCAGGGACCAGTTTTATCGATGATCTTACAACCACGTTTTTGTGTAAATTTTGTAAGAAGATATCTGATTGCACAAGAAATCAGGTTTGACGTTACAAGTAATTACACAAAAAGTAATCATATTACCATTGATAATATGGGCCCAGGTCTTGTTTAAGACAGGGTTAATGATAGCAACAGTCCAAACTTTTGTCATTTGGGAAAGGGTTAAACCCATGGCTTGTTCAGGACAAGGGTAGTACTGATTTCAATTGGCATGGCACTGGCCTTTATGCATAACATGTTTATATTTTGCGAATGGCCTAACATACATGTATCAAAAAGACTTGTATCATGGTACACATAAATAAAAGTTATGCATAAAATATTACTGAACGATTTTTATGAAAAAGCTCCAGTGCGTGATTCGTGATAATTTAATGTAAAAGTGTGCCACGTCAAACAAGATGGCCCTAGATCGCTCACCTGAATTCATAGTTGAGATACTGGCAAGACCATGAAATCAAGCTTTTAACAATAGAAGAATACAAAAGTGACAATGGCAATTTTGTCAAATTCAAAGGCATAAAACTAAGGACTTTCTGTTCTGCAACAATGTGGAAAGGGCTTAATCATTGGCTGGGGAAGGGCTTAACCTTTACCAAGACAGAAAAGAAATAGACTGTTCAAATTTGAAAGGAGTTGCAGGAGACAAAATCGATGTGGGTAAGAAAGGATTCATGAACAATATAATGCGGCAAGAGGAGAAAATGCCGATTATCATTAATAGGGACATCATAGGAAAAGGTTAAGGTATTCAGATTATCTGTAGCTCCATCTTTTATCAGATAAGAGCTCCATTATCAGATAAGGCATTTTGGACGGTCTATTATAGACTTTAGACAGTCGAACTATTTACTTAAGTAATGATTGCTGATAAGCTGATACCTGGTTAAAATAAATTTGTCTGAATTCCTCACTTGAAAATTCCAAATCCACAACATAGGGCTTCTTTGATTGTAAAGTGATAGTTTGAAGTATGCTTGAGATATCATGAGATGTAAACTCATGATTCACGACAATTTCACGACTCTAGGCCAAGCAGTCTTTGAGAAAACTGACTCTGTGTGAAACCTAATACCCCACAACATAGGGCCAATTCTTCTTGTATCACAAAAGTTTGAAGTATTTTGGTACTGAGACAATGCTAAATAATTCAAAACAAGGTATCATCTAGTTAAACATTCCGAACAAATTTCACAATGATTGAGCAAATATTGTAATTCTTACAGCAAAAACAAGATTTGACCCAATGACCCAGTTTTTAACCTTGCATGACCCAAGTTTTCAATGACCTACAGACATCAAAATAAACGTCCTGAGCAATTTTCACAATAATTGAGCCAAAATTGGAATTTCCAGAGCAAAAAGAAGGGATTCATTACATTTGACCTTGTGACCTAGTTTTTGACCTCACACAACAAACTTTTTAAACAGACCTAAATATCCAAAAGAAAAAAAATTTAAGCCATTTTAACAAGATTTTAGCCAAAATTTGCACTTCTTGACTAATAAATGGTATTCTTGATATTTGACCTTGTGACCTAGTTTTTGACCTTGAATGACAAACTTTTTACATGACCTTTATATCATTACAAAAACATTCTGAGCAATTTTTACAATAACTTTAGCCAAAAAGGGCACTTCTGAGCAAAAAGAAGGATTTTTTAAAATTTACATAGTGACCTCGTTTTTGACCTCACATGACCCAATTTTTAATCAAACCTAGATATCCACCAAAAAAATATTCTGAGCATTTTTCACAAGATTTGAGCAAAAGATAGCACTTCTAGAGCAAAAAGAAGGATTTTAAATCATTTGACCTAGTGACCTACATTTTGACCTGGCATGGCCTACTTTTTTATATGACCTAGATATCATCAAGACAAAGATTCTGGTCAATTTTCACAATGATTGAGCCAATACTGTGACTCCTAGAGCAAAAATAAGATTTGACCTATTGACCTACTTTTTGACCCCGTTCTGACCCCGATCCCAATTCTTTGAAGTATTTTGCAAAAGGACGACCCAAGGATCATATCTGTGAAATTTCATCCAATTCTGCCCAGTACTTTAGGAGGAGAAGATTTTTTTATGATTGTGGACGGACGGACGGACGGACGGACGCCGGACAACAGACCGATCACAATACCTCTAAACTGAGCTAAATCACAATATCTCACCTTGAGCACTTCGTGCTCAGGTGAGCTAATAAAATCTGCAATACAATGATAAACCTACCAGAGTTCAGCTAGTGCAATCCTAAGGCTGTCTTTCGGTGATTTGTAGATGGATAAGCAGAAGAGAGCTTCACGCAAAAACTGGGATAATTGTAGTCTATCCTCATCCTGAAACAATCAAAACAAAAATTAATCCTTTCCAACAAAGCCATATGCTTACAACACAAAGTAGCACCAATTTTGGGTCTGCAAATCATTTTGTTTTTTAGTACACTTTAGGGATAGTAATGCTTATTCAATGTTGATGATTTGTAAATGTGACCAGTCACGCTAAAAGGGACCTTCTGGAGAGTGAAGAGTATTGACCATAGTTGATCTGTGACATCTGACTGGGATCAAAACTTTTCACTCAAATGCAATTTTCTGGATCTAGAATGTTTTTCCTATCTCAAAATAAGTCCATTTCCAAATGTACCATCTGGTTAACCCTTTCCCAAATGACAAAATTATGGGGTGTTCCAATTCAAAAGCTGCTGTAGACGACAAAATTGACGCTTAAATTTGAATTTGTGTACAATATAGCACAGAAAATATCGAGACAAAAGGAGAAACTGCTGGTTATCAGCAGTTTCTTCTTTTGTTTCAATGTTTTCCCAAGCCTATTCTCTTAGGGACGTCAAAACCAGGTCTTGCTTGGGAAAGGGTTAAATTAGTTCAATAACTAATGATGAAATTGGTCAAGTCTGTATTCCAACCAACAATCCCTGGATTTATTGTGCAAAATGCTAAAGACTGATTCAAAAGCACATGTAGTGAGATGAGTAGAATTTGAGATAACCATATTTCATATATGCACTGTTCATGTCAGTGATACATGAAATCAATACTCACTGTGTTGAAGGCACTTAACACACCACTGGCATATACTGGTACTACACAAGTAGTCAGAGGCGTAGAATTGGAGGTAAATGTGTTGGAGGGATCTGAAATAACAGAAATACTCTGAAATAACACATTTTACCATTTTCAGAGAAAAGTAGAAACTTGTGGAAAAAACAGTCTGGACAGAGGCTTGACCATCAAAAAATATACTAGTAGATTTTTTTATTTGTAGCTTGGATTCTCATCAGGGTTCTCTACAGAATAATTTGAAGCTGCAGTTGCAAATCATAAGTATTGGCAAAACCTGAAACACATAGAGTTTATGCAAATCATGGTGAATAATCAAAGTACTGAAAGTACTGTTTGGAAGCAAATTTTTTATAATCTAGGCCTGTCCAGAAGTAGAGTACTTTGATTAGGCTCTTTTATTATCCATTTGAATAATACTTTGATTATTAGAGTACTTTGATTAGGTACTTTGATTGAAGGCCGGCTCTTGAAGCCGGCCTTCTTTGGAATGCTTTTTTCTATTTAGACATGTAGGATGTGGGAGGCTAACAATTAGAACATTTTCGACATATTGGTTTAGAACTGACTGATTTGTAAGTCAATAATTGACGTTCACCTTGCAAGCTATATTTTTTAAATATTTTCTCCTTCGCGAGCAAAAATATCGCAAAATTGGCCGCATTCGTATATCGTTCCAATTCCAATAACTGACCCCCGATCACGTGACTATCAGATTAACCACGGTCCATAGAAATACTGGAATGCACAAAAACCGAGACGTACATAGAATGTCGATATATTATCTATTAAACGTTATTGGCAAGCTTTGGAAGTTATCGAAACGCATATCAAATCCGGCACTTAACCCAATCCCACGTGAACGTCTCTGTTGAAAGCATCCGATCAAGAAATACTCATGCGTTTCGGTATTTCTATGGACCCGATATACTGGGTTACCGCCCCTTGAAGAACCCGATAAATAAGTTGTAATTTGTGTACTCTATCAACCAAACGCTGTAGCTCAATCGGTTAGCCGCTCGTTCATACAATCATAATTGTATTCTACGGTGTGGGTTCAAAACCCACTGTCGCTTGTGTCAACTTTTTCTCAAATACTTTTTTGGAAAGGAACTTTTGTCCTTTGTTATATATTTAGTTAGGTATCCAATCTGATTTCTTTTTGTGTGTGTTTATTTTTCTAGTATGTTTTTGCATTTAAAGCGTTTAATCTTTTTGCTATCATTTTCTTTTCATTATGATAAAAATCACACATGAAAACAGCCTGATTTGACAGAATGCCAATAGATGGCGGAGACTCTGACAGCACGAGTCAACAGTGACCAGGATTTATTTTTTGGCTGCATCAATTTAAAGTTGAAGTTTACAAATTGTTTTAAAAAATTATAAATTTTAAAACACTTTCATCTCGCAATGAAAATGACTATTATGACCTTATTACGAAGTTGCTGTATTTTTTTTTTTTTTTTTTTTTTTTTTTTTTTTTTTTTTTTTTTTTTGTTGATAAATCATACTATCTGTAATTCTTTAGTCAGTAAAATACAAATATTGCATTGTATTAAAGCTGCAGTCCATCGCTTGGCCAAATTGCAAAAAAAAACGGAAAAAAAAAATGGAATGAAACGCATAATTCTTATAATGACCACCTTTGGATTAGTACCGGAAGGCGGTTCAGACAAACAATGAACCTAAAATAAGATAATTATTGCCAAAATTAAGGGAAATCCGTGGCGGAAAAAAAAGAAAAATGTTTGTCACGTTTTTCAAATCTATTTTCCTCACTGTTTACATTTTGCTCAGATGTAAACACAACACTTTTGTATTGTCCAGCAAGATTAACCCGGGACATCTGCATAAGTAATGACCCCACTTCGGCAATGTTTTGTTAAGACGCTCAACTAACGGACTTAGCGCGCGAAAATTAAGTTGTCCCGGGTTAATCTTGCTGGACAATATAAAACACAATAAAACTCTTATAAAGTAATGACGTAGATACGGGTAAAATTTAGGTAGAGTGATTGAGCGGTATGTGTGCTGTACAGGACATCCAAGTTCTATCCTAGGTCTCGGCGATTCTTTTACTCTCTTTTTTCTTTTCTTTTCTTTTTGTCCATAATTGTATTTTTTACACAAAATACAAGCTGTCATCTGCCTAGCAAATGAAATTTCGTAGCTAAGAGCCATTGAAGACGAAGAAAAAAGTATAAAAAAAATCTGCAGACAGCTGGATTCAAACTCGGGGCTCCATAATTGAAAACTGACCGCTTTACCTATCAACCTAAATTTTCTTAGTCATTACGCCACTAAATATAAAAAATGTATTGTTTTATCCATGTGCCAAAGGATCTTGCGCGAGCTATAGAAGAAATCAAAATCCAAACGACAGGAGATTTAGATCCAAGCCAATCTTTTTCGGGGATCAAACAGAGCGATGGAAAGGTGAAAGGATATGCCTAATAGAAGCTGACACGAATCGAATCATGTTGCCAAAACGTTCATCGATCCATCAAAAGTGGTCACGTAAGAAGAGGCTTGGGGGGGGGGGGGGTCTGAGAATGACATCATCAAAGTCCTGCGAAATACTTTTTCTATTAAATTAAAAGCGGTAATTTGTGGAAAAACCCCTCCGGCATTTCGTTTTAAAGGAGAATTTCATTGAATTGGAGTACAATTGAGCTTGAAAGGTGTAATGTTTAAAAAATATTATTAATGACCCAGCGAATGACCACCAAATGGTTGTAAAGTTGATTTTTCGAAGAAAATACGAGATAGAGCACCTTTGAATATTTACAAATTCTACATTAAACAATGAAAAAATTGAAAAATAGAGAAAACAAGAGGACCATGATGGTCCTTGATCGCTCACCTGCACCTAGATAGAATGAAAGTCGTAAGGTTGTCAAGTTCAAGAGCACATAATTTAAGATGCGAGATGTTTATCAAGCTGAAAACTGCTTTCATAATCTTGAATGATCAATATTTGTAGCTGTTACAGTAAAAACAAAGTGGAAGAAAACAACAATTTTGTCACAGTCAAGGGCACATAACTCATGTCCAAGTTTTTTTATTGGTTAATATTAATTGCTGTTTGAGAGAAAACAAAGTCGAAAGTGGCAATTTTGTAGCCATCAAGGGCACACAACTCTGGGTTTTTTTAGTCCGATCAATAAATAAATTTAAACAATCAAGATCTTATGGTCACCAACATTGTGACCAAGTTGTGTCTTGATTGGTCCATATTTGTGTTTGCTAGAAAGAAAATAAAGTCGAAAACAGTGATTTTGTTAAATTCAAGGGCCAATAACTCTTGTTTTTCTAATCAAATCAAGCTGAAAATTTAATTCATCAAGGACCTTATGGTCACCAACATTGTGGCCAAGTTTTGCCTTGATTAGTCAATAAATGTAGATGCTACAGTGTAAACAAAGTCGAAAACAGCAATTTTGTCAAATTCAAGGGCACATAATTCCAGACTTCCTGCTCCTATCACACTGAAAATCAAATTCATCCAAGATCTTATAGTTACCAACATTGTGGCAAAGTTTTGTCTTCATCGGTAAATATTTGTAGATGCTAGAGTGGTAACAAAGTCAAAACTAGCCATTTTTTATGTTCAAGGGCACATAACTCCGGACTTCCAAGTCCGATCTGACTCAAAATCGAACTCATACAAGAACTTATGGTCATACATGATTTGACCAAGTTTGGCTAATATTGGTCAATATTTGTAGATACTAGAGTGGTAACAAAGTCAAAACTAGCCTTTTTTGACGTTCAAGGGCACATAACTCCGGACTTCCAAGTCCGATCTGACTCAAAATCAAACTCATCCAAGAACTTATGGTCATACATGTTTTCACCAGGTTTGATTAAGATTGGTCAATATTTGTAGATACTAGAGTGGTAACAAAGTCAAAACTAGCCATTTTATGACGTTCAAGGGCACATAACTCCAGACTTCCTTGTCTGATCTGACTCAAAATCGAACTCATACAAGAACTTATAGTCATACATGTTTTGACCAAGTTTGGTCAAGATTGGTCAATATTTGTAGATACTAGAGTGGTAACAAAGTCAAAACTAGCCATTTTTGACGTTCAAGGGCACATAACTCTGGACTTCCTGGTCCGATCTGACTCAAAATCGAACTCATCCGAGAACTTATAATCATACATGTTTTGACCAAGTTTGGTCAAGATTGTTCAATATTTGTGGATGCTAGAGTGGTAACAACAAATTGTGGACAGACGGACGGACGGACGGACGGACAGACGGACGGACGGACAGACGGACGACGGACAAAAAGCGACCACAATAGCTCACCTTGAGCACTTCGTGCTCAGGTGAGCTAAAAAACACGGATTTACAGAAGAACATGTCAGTACGTGAACAAAATATCAATTTCTTTGAAGTAAAGCAATGAACAAATATTTAGTTAGGTTCAGAACAATAGATTTCAATTTTGTTGTTAAAAATTCGATATTTTTAAGTTAATCATGGTTATGCGAGCTGGTATTTGTTTTAAGCTAACCATGGTAATGTGAACTTGTGTAGGTGGTGCAGGACCATTCGCTGAGAAATCTTAAGGCAGCATAGTCTATTATTGCACTTGAGGTCGCCCAAATTAGCAAACATGGCAATTTGCGGGACTTGCAGAATGTATACATTTTAAAAGTAGAAGTCACTTGAACTGCAAACAAACAATACGCTATCAAATAATTGCTACTGCAAGTCCACGATAATTGCGTCGGGGTCTTGATACTGTAAGTTCAACAAGAAAAGGAAAGATATAATTAACATGGCATGGTTGAAATTTATCACTTCAGCAAAATTTTCATGGATGGCTACCAAAAAATTGCCGGCCTCTTTGATGCTATGCGTCAAAATTTTGTCTTGTTATCCATTTGAATACCTTGAAAACTTTGATTCGTAGAGTACTTTGATTAGGTATTTTGATTATCCATTTGAATACCTTGAATACTTTGATTCCATGCATCTATTTATAGCTTTGAATATATTTCATATTCAGTAAACTTGACTGACTCATTTACAAGGAAGGCCATTGGACTGATCTTTGAACCATACTAGAGCAAATTACTACGTCTGTCTTTTCTTCTATTAGAGACATGATTAATTGAAGGTTTCATTTTTAATTTCAGTCACACAATTCAATATCTACATGTATAACTTCAGACTTATATATTGAATATTCGAATGACTTTTACCTCATTAATGTTTGCTTTTGATAAAACTATTTATAGTGAGGAGGACCGGAAGATGTTGTGTGGTATGCAGAGAATGTTAAAGTGCAGACAGAGGCGGCTGCAAAGATAAGCAAATTTTGCTTAAGGTCAAGGTCATCCAGGGGTCAAGGTCACCAAAGTATGTGCCTACAGAAAGGTAATGTACCAAGGAATGTTGTGGTAAAGTATGAAGCGAATATGTTAAGTAATAAGGAAGTTATGGCCAATGTTAAAGTTTTTGGACGGAATGACGGACGGACAGACAGACGGACGGATGGACGGACAAGTCAAATTCATGATGCCTCCCTATCAGGGGCATAAAAACAAAATGGTAATTGAAGAAAATGCTCTTTTTGAGCAATTTTTGCTTTAGGTATAATGTTTTTTTTTTTTATATACAATGACTATTACATTTACAATTACACAAATGCATGCACCATTTATTAGTTTTTGACATGGAATCCTTCAAAATGCCTCTATTTGGTGACTTTTGTATTTAATTATCCTATGGAATACTTTAGAAGCTGTAGCGGCATTTCACTGATTTATACTTGAGGCCATAGTGGGGCCCCTACATCTTATTTGGCTAGGGTGAACACTGTGGTGAATGACAGTTTCAAATTTTATTAGGAAATAGAGCAGTGTATCACAGATCTAATGTGACAGATGTCTCGCTCATACTCCATAAAATACAGAATAGCCCATACAACAAAAAATATGGTAGTCAAAGATCAAAACTGATGCAGATGACAAAATTGATAATACTATATGTTTGGAATAGGTGTGTCACAGCATGAAAAGTACTGCAAGAAAAGGAGAGATTGCTGGTTAATTATCAGCATTTTCTTCTTTTCTTGCAGTGCTTTTTAGAGCTGTCCTGATTATGGACGTCAAAACCAGGGGCCTACATTATCAACGATCTTACAACAATGTATTTGTGTAAACTGTGTAAGAAGACATCTTATTGCATGAGAAATCAGATTGGGCCAATCAGTTTTGTTGTTACAAGAAATTACGCAAAAAATAATTGTATGACCGTTGATAATACAGGCCCCTGGTCTTTTATGGGAAAGGGTTGACTGGTATCAGTGTTAAAATCCTTTTCTCACTTTTCTATGAAATATTTGACAGGCTAATGGATCTTTGGTTTAGAACCTGTTTTATTTTGTAGTAGCACTTTGATTATTTTGTAATATCTGTCATCGAAAAATCATTTTAACTCTTTATCAAACCTTTTCCCACACAAGACCTGCTTTTGACGTCCTTTAGAAGAAAGACTTACAAAACATAAATATAAATGAAGAAAATGCACATAATTGTTTAAAAGGCCTTTTTCCTCTATGCTTTCTCTGCTAAATTATACACAAATCCCATCTCTAGCAACTCCCATATTGTGGTCTGCAGTGGAAAGTTCCAGCGCTGATTTTTTTGGACGTTGCAAGAATAATTCTGGCGTTGCGCGAATCTCATTTGGGGAGGGCAACCTAAAAGTCACATCCTAATGACTTACTTTAACCCTTTCCCAAACAAGACCTGGTTTTGACGTACCTATTAGAAAAGGCTTTGGAAAACATCGAGACAAAAGGAGAAACTGCTGATAACCAGCAGTTTCTCCTTTTGTCTCGATGTTTTCTGTGCTATATCATACACAACTTTTACCTTTTGCTACATTCGTTTAGTCGTCTGCAGCAGCTTTGAAATTGGATCACCCAAAATTTTGTCATTTGGGAAAGGGTTAAAGGTGCCAAAAACTTACCCAAGTGTTCATCATCCATGAGAAGTACATCAATGAACCTTGGTTTTATCTGTAAAAGACAAAAAAGTACACATTATTTAACTTTAACCTTTTCCCTAACAAGGAAAAATAGAGTGTTCAAATTTGAAAGCTGCTACTGGCCACAAAATTGATATCTATGAATATAGAATTTGAGCTCTTTACAGCCCAGAAAATATTGAAGCAAATGTAGAAAATGTTGATAATTTCTTTTGCCTAAATGTCTTTCCAAGCTGATTGAAATAGGAATGTGAAAATCAGAGTCTCGTTTTGGGAAAAGTTAAGGATTTAAGCCCTTGTTTTGATCTCCCTTGATGTAAAAGTTTGGGAAAACATTGAGCATCCTTAATGCTTTCTATGCCAAATTGTTCAAATATATTTGTGACATTAATTTTGTTGTTTATTTCATTAGTGATTACCATACTGTTTGACTAGACCAAAGTCAGAGATGTTGCAGACAACAATTTCAAATGATTGAAATTTCAATAGAAAATATTGACAATAAATTTCTTCATTTTCCACCATGTTTTCTCAAACCTTTTTCTTAAGATGTGTCAAAAAGCATCTTTGAGTGGTAATGGGTTAAAGCAACATTTTCTGTATCACTTATATTTTGTCATTTAGAAAGGCTTAACCAATCAGAACTACACTCACCAATAGCTATTGACATAGCAATTTTCACTTTGTAATGACAAAATGTGTTTCATAGCACCCTCGTAATGGAAAATTAGCCAGTAAAGCTGTTACATTTTCTATATGCAAACTCAGTAATAATTGTCTTCTAGCCTTTTCCTTAGCGGTACAGTGGCAGATCCAGGATTTCTGTATAAGGGGTTCGTGCATACAAATAGGGGGTTCGTTTTTCCAGTAATACTCAATTTGACTGAATTTCTGCATGAAAATGAAATAATCAGGGTACAGAGGGGGTTTTTTTGAACCCCCTGAACCCCTCTGAATCCGCCGCTGATGGTCAAGGTATAGGTTGGTCCAGTTTGCAAAATGCTGCAGTGACAAAGCGGATGTTAAAAAAGATAGGATAAGTGAATAATATGATGCAGAAAATATTGAGGCAAAAGGAGAAAATGCTGATTATCAGCATTTTCTTCTTTTGTTTCAATGTTTTACTAAGGCCTTCCTAATAGATGTGTCAAGACGTCATTGTTTGGGAAAGATTTAAAGATTTTTCTATGTGCAAACACAATGATTTTTGTAAATTCTTACATGTGATTTCTTTCTGCAGAATCCAAGTTTAACACTTTCCTGGAAACACAATTCTGGGATAGTCCAGGGATAATTGAAGGGAATTGCAGACAACAAATTATTGATGTCAAACGTACAAAATATGGATGGTAAACTACAGGAAATGTTGAGACAAAAGAAAAAAAATCTGATTATCAGTATTTTCTTCTTTTTTTTGTCTTAGTGTTTTACACGCCTTTTCCATTAGGGACAAAACCAGGTATTGTTGCAAAAAGGATTAAATCTGATTTTTGTCAATCTTTTAAATGTTATTGCTTTCTGCAAAATCCAATTTTGTTTAGAGTATTAGATCTACCTTTTCCCATAGAAGACCTGACTTTGACATCTCTAAAAAAGGTTTAGGAAAACACTGAGGCTAAAAGAAAAAAATGCTGAAGATCAGAATTTTCTTCTTTTGCCTCAATTCAAAATTTTCTGTGTTATATTGCACACATATCCTATCTTTATTGACATCCATTTTCTTGTCTACAGGTCCTTTGATAAATAAATTTGGAATAGCCTAGATTTTAGTCATTTGGGAACGGGTTAACCTATTACAAGATGGCAAACATTTAGTCTGTCCCAATTTAAAAGGTGTTGAAGGCAACAATTTCAAGTTGCTGAAATTATAAAAAAATATTTTTATTTTGGGTTACAAAACTTTGTGGAAAATGAAGTAATTGCTTGTCACAAGCAATTTCTTCATTTTCTACAATGTTTTCTGAAGCCTTTTTTCATTTTCTACAATGTTTTCTAAAGCCTTTTCCATTTTCTACAATGTTTTCTAAAGCCTTTATCTTATTGGGCATCAAAAAGCATCATTGTGTCTGAATGGGTAAGCCTTACCTTTTTATCAACGAATGTTTTTCCAAAGGTGGTGGATAATCTGTAGAAACATTTCGCCAAACTTGACACAATTCTAGGAAATTGTAATGCAGATCCCATAACAACCTCAAGGAGACGAGGGATTCTGGAAAAAGAATAACATTTCAACTATATACAAACAACAAAATTTGGACTGTTCCCATTTGAAAGGTGTAGCAGACGACAATTTTATGTAAACAAGAGCTGTTCGAAGACAGCGCACTCGACTTTCTAAGTTGCTTAGTATAAAGGGGGCATAACTCCAAATATAGTGGAGCCAGGGTCATGGGCCCTGATAGTAAGGTAGAGGATGTGATGGTGAATAAGTATTCCAAGTTTGGGTTGAATCCCTTTGATAGTATGGAAGTTATTGATGATTGAAAAAACTTTAACCTTTGTTGCAACGCCGACGCCAACGCCGACGCCCGGGTGACAGTATAAGCTCTCATTTTCTTTGAAAAGTCGAGCTAATAAAATTGGTATAAACATAGTGGAAAATGAAGAAATTGTTTGTCACAAACAATTTCTTCATTTTCAACATTGTTTTCCCTAGCATCTTTTCTTAATGGGCATCAAAAAGTATCATTATGTTGAAATGTACAAAGATCTTTCAAAGGATGAATATGTTTGAAATATTTATGAGAGCAATCTGTAGAATTTTACAGGGAAATCCGAAATCTGAACACATTTAACAGCTTAAGATTGCATGACTAATTTCCTGTAGTAGTAAATATTAGATAGAACTAGAAATCTATCACTGAAGGTGATAAAAATACCCCCGCCACCACCTTTGTTCGGACAAGCATTTTTGTTGAATCAGGAGCCATACTCAGAAATCGTCAATCCGATTTTCTTGAAATTTGGTCAAATCAAGGGCCATAACTCAGAAAGTATCGGTCGGGTTTCCGTGAAATTTGCGTCTTGCACATCTACAGGTCCTAATGCACACCTGTGCCAAGTATGAAGCAAATCGGACAGTAACTGCAGGAGGATTTGTCTGGACAAGCATTTTTACGTCAAATCAGGGGCCATAACTCAGAAAGTAATGGTCGGATTTTCGTGAAATTTGCGTCTTGCACATCTACAGGTCCTAATGCTCACCTGTGCCGAGTATGAAGCAAATCGAAAAGTAACTGTAGGAGGAGTTGTCCGATCAAGCATTTTTTGGTCAAATCAGGGGACATAACTCAAAAAGTAATCGTCAGATTTTTGTGAAATTTGCGTCTTGCACATCTACAGGTCCTAATGCACACCTGTGCCAAGTATGAAGCAAATTGGACAGTAACTGTAGGAGGAGTTGTCCGGACAAGCATTTTTTTGTCAAATCAGGGGCCATAACTCAAAAAGTATCAGTCCGATTTTCGTGAAATTTGCGTCTTGCACATCTACAGGTCGTAATGCTCACCTGTGCCAAGTATGAAGCAAATCGAAAAGTAACTGTAGGAGAAGTTGTCCGGTCAAGCATTTTTTGGTCAAATCAGGGGACATAACTCAAAAAGTAATCGTCAGATTTTCATGAAATTTGTGTCTTGCACATCTACAGGTCCTAATGCACACCTGTGCCAAGTATGAAGCATATCGAACAGTAACTGTAGGAGGAGTTGTCCGGACAAGCATTTTTGGGTCAAGTCAGGGGCCATAACTCAAAAAGTATAGGTCCGATTTTCATGAAATTTGCGTCTTGCACATCTACAGGTCACAATGATCACTTGTGCCAAGTATGAACTAAATTGGTCCACAAGTGTAGGAGGAGTTGTCCGGACAAAGTTTTGGAGACAGACCAACCAACCATCCAACCAACCAACCAACCACTGGACCGACAGGTTGATTCCAGTATACCCCCTCCAAACTTCGTTTGCGGGGGTATAATAAGTATAGGGCAAACATACAAATAAACAATTTGTTAAATGAACACCTTTTCCAGTATTTTTTACGAGCAGATCTCATATTTTAAATGTTTGCACGACAAATTCACCATCTTCCTTGGTTGTAAGAACATTGCTAATACCAGGCCTCTCACATATTTCTTTCAACATACGAAATTCTAGGAAATATACTGTAATGGCATTTGCAACATAGTGTAAGATTTCTTGAAGAAATGAGAAAATTCCTGACGTTTTCCTGGAAATTAAGCTATTAGAATTTCTGATAAAAAACAGACAAGATTTGATAGATGTAGCTATTATTCAGTTTGTTCTTGTCAATTACAAATTAATTCTGACATTTTGTCTCTTTTCCATCAATCTTTCAAATAGGGGAATTTTATCCCTGGAACATTAAAGCGGCTTCACCATTTTGCTAATACCTGGTTTTTAATGTCCCTGATAGAACTGGCTTGGGAAAACATTGAAATAAAACAAGAAAATGCTGATAGCTAGCACTCTATCATTTAGTATCAATATTTTCTATTAAAGACATCAAAATACATGTAATAGCTTTTATGGGAGAGGGTTCACCTATTACCAAATGGCAAATTTTAGGCTGGTCCAAATTCAAAGATGATGCAGTCAACAATTTAAAGTGCATGAAATTTCACATTGTTTTAATTTCTGGGAAGAAAAGATTGTGGGAATGGTTAAGGTAAGACCTGTGTAAATGAGCTATGTGATCAGTTATGGAATGAAATCTGCATGGTGCAAATAGACAATTTTAAAAGGAGGCAATTTGCAATGCTCTCAGCATTTTGAATTTCTTACTTTTGTTGGGATTTTGCCTACTTTTCATACAATTTAGAAACATTTTCACAAACATTGTTTTCTTCATTTTCCAAGGTGTTTCCAGAACATTTACCTTTTAGGGTGTCAAACAGTGTCATTACCAGAAAATTGGTTAACATATAAAATTTAATTTATTTGTACATAAGGTATTCCATCCATGGTTAGATTTATACTCAGGCTTCAAAACAATGTTGGAGAGATCCCCCAGCAAATAATTTGTAATTCCCTAATCGCAAACTTATGTTTCCAATCAGAAATGGATATTTGATTACATTTGACAGACAGCAGTTATAAACTGGTTATCAATACGGATTACAAATTAATTCTGACATTGGACTTCTACATATTTATCATGTTGTCGATTTTCACCAAAAACCGTTTAACTACAGTTTTAACCAAGTTGTAGTTACCAGATTTTTTATGAAAAGCAAGGTAATGAGATCAGGCCCCTGTTTCTCGAAAAAAAACTTAAGTATATACTCATGAGAACATGCTCAACTTCAAAGGAATACTCTCCAACATTGAAGGGTATTCAATTGAAGTTCATGTGGATTTCGTGCGATTTGAGCATGGTGCTCAGATTTGAGCATGAGAACGTACTTAAGTTTTTTCGAGAAACTGGGGCCTGGAGATTTTATTTGTCATTTGTTTTTAACCCTTTTTATACGCCCGAAGGGTCGTATTATGTTATGGCCCTGCTCATCTGTCTGTCCGTCTGTCTGTCCATCTGTCTGTCTGTCCGTCCGTCCGTTAGCAATTTCTTGTGTGCGCAACTCCTCCTACAGTTTTGATCGGAATTCGATCAAACTTGCCACAATGAATCTCCATGGTGTCTAGTTGTGCATCCCGCTTACGAAATTTAATTAACTCTTTTCGTTCTTGAATTAACTGCCCTTGAATAAAAAAAAAATGCCCATTTTCTTGTGTGCACAACTCCTCCTACAGTTTTGATCAGAATTTCATCAAACTTGCCACAATGAATCTCCATGGTGTCTAGTTGTGCACACCGCTTACGGAATTTAGATAACTGTTTTCGTTCTTGAATTATCTGCCCTTGAATTTAAGAAAAAATGCCCATTTTCTCAAAAATGTCCATTTTCTCCTGTGTGCAACTCCTATAGTTTCAACCAGAATTTAATCAAACTAGCCACAATGAATCTCTATGTGTCTTGTTGTGCAAACAAAATTTTGATAACTTTTCATGTTTGAATTAACTGCCCTTGAATCGAAAAAATGGCCAATTTTACTGACAAGCCCCTCTCGGGCGTATATGCGCCGCTTTGCGAAGCTCTTGTTCAAACAAGCACTGGTTATACTTTCCCTATTAGAAAAATATTATGTTCGAGAAAATATTGAGTCAAAAGAGGATAATGGTGATCATCAGCATTTTCTCCTTTTGCTGCAATGTTTTCCCAAGCCTTTTCTAATAGGGACTGCAAAACCAGATCTTGTTTGGGAAAGGATAATATATTGTCGTTGTAAATCCAAAACCTCATATCTCGATTTTGGAAAATTTTATAGGGGACGGAAAAAAAGTGTAATAACTTTTGCCAAACTGAAATGTTTTGCTTGAAATTTGTACATATTGTTCCCAAATAATTTGTCACTAATACTGATCAGTAAAAATATCTCAAAATCTGCGGGAATTGTTTTAACTGGGCACACAAGTTTGTACTCGCAAAAATCAACATACGAGGTTTTGCATTAATTTACACTGACGATATAACTCTCTAATAGCAAACTTATGTTTCCGATCAGAAATGGATATTTGATTACATTTGACAGACAGCAGTTATAAACTGTTTATCAATATGGATTACAAATTCATTCTGACAAAGGACTTCTCCACATATATCATTTGTTATCATTGCTTTTCAACAAAAACCTCGTAACTACAGCTTTATAACCAAGCTGTAGTTACGAGGTTTTTGTTGAAAAGAAGCAATATGAGATCTGGAGATTCTATATGAGATTTGTTTTAACCCTTTTCCTAACAATATCTGGTTTTGATGTCCCTATCAGAAAATACCAAGTTTGAGAAAACATTGAGTCAATTTGTGCTCAGCCTATCAAATATTTTTGGGCAAAACCGTAAAAATCTGTAATTCTTTAATGCCAAACTTATGTTTCAAATGAGAGATGGATATTTTATTACATTTGATAGTCAACAGTAATAAACTTTTTATTAATATTGCTTACAAATTTGTTCTGACATTGGACTTCATATTTATCATATTGTCTCTTTTCATCAACAAGAGATGTCCGAAGACAGCGCGCTCGACTTTCTAAGTTGCTTAGTATAAAGGGGGCATAACTCCAAATATAGTGGAGCCAGGGTCATGGACCCTGGTAGTAAGATAGAGGGTGTGATGGTGAATAAGTATTCCAAGTTTGGGTTGAATCCCTTTGATAGTATGGAAGTTATTGATGTTTGAAAAAACTTTAACCTTTGTTGCAACACCAACGCCCGGGTGACAGTATAAGCTCTCAATTTCTTCGAAAAGTCGAGCTAAAAAACTTGTAGCTGAAGCTTTAATCCATTCCTAATTAATAATGCTTTTTTGTGCTCCAGAATTAACTTTATTTGCCTCATTGTTTTCCATGCATTTTCTAATAGGGACCTCAAAACCATGTCTTGTTTGGGAGAGGGATAATTTGTAATTCTCTAATGGCAAACTTATGTTTCCAATCAGAAATGGATATTTGATTACATTTGACAGACAGCAGTTATAAACTGGTTATCAATATAGATTACGAATTGATTCTGACATTGGACTTCTTCATATTTGAGCCGCGGCGCAAGAAAATCGGTCTTCGGGAGTTTCGACCAGATCCGACACAAACGAGGCTGTACAGCCACAGAAAGTGATTAGAGTCACGAAAATCTGTACATGGGAAGAAGAAGAACTTAAATTTCTTACCAGCCAAAACCCAAACGCTGATCAGATTCGCGGTTACCGCGAAGCTGATCTGCGTCTTTGTTTTCGCTTATGCTAAATTCCACTTTTCTCGCGTCACGGCTCAATTATCATATGATAAGAATTTGGCGGTCATTGTGATCCCCTTGCCTTCAAAGTTGGGGGGTCATTTCTCCAATTTTGTGGGTCAAAAATCATAAATGCCTACAGATTTAAGTATCAAACAAAAATCTGGATTTTAAAACTTGTGTCATTAATGACCCTCTAGTAAATTCCATGGGGTCATTTGTTTTGAAATTGCGACAATGTTGACGCTTGATTTGTGCGTTTAAATTCCATTTTCCCTAAATCTTCAAAGTAAAATAAGGAAATTTTGGTATTTTTTTGCCAATTTTAGGGGGGCTTAGCTTGGCTTGAAAGGGGTTTAAGACCTCTTTCAACTGCTATGGTCATATCACAATAGCTGGAGCACCTAATCATGGATTCCTGTTGTTTCTCTCACCAGTTCAACAACAACATCCTTTCAAAGCCTTGAGCTGCTCCCCACATAGATTTATGATTATTCAAGTATTGGTAAGATATAAAAGTCAGAAAGAATATTTGCCGCAGCCTGGGATCGAACCCAGAACCTCATGAGTGTAAGTCATACAAGATGTATAATCATGTGACTCAGAATTTCCAATAATCTTCAATATCTTTTTTAATACTTGACCAATTTGAAATCGGTTTGAAGCAGAGAAAGTGGTAAAATGCCAGGAGTAAGCTGGATGTGTTGGATTTTTGAAAAATAAACTGATAAAAAAGTTATTGAAGATAAACCAAAACTTTGGTTTATCTTCAATAACTTTTTTATCAGTTGATTGTTCAAAAATCAACCACGTCCATCTAATTCGTGACGTTTGTCCACATTCTCTGCTTCAAACCGAATTCAAATCGGTCCAGTAATTACAAAATTATTGAAGATTTCTGAAAATATTGTATCACGTGATTATCCACCGTGCATATGCACTTTCAACAGCACTTTGGTAGCAGCCTCTTCAACTTAAGGCTAACAATGCTAAACCCTTTCCCAAACAACAAAGTTTTAGGGTGATCCACTTCAAAAACTGCCACAAATGACAAAATGGATGTTATTTTAGATAGGATTTGTGTAAAATATGACATAGAAAATATTGAGACAAAAGGAGAAACTGCTGGTTATCAGCAGTTTCTTCTTTTGTCTCAATGTTTTCCCAAGCCTTTTCTATTAGGGACTTCAAAAACCAGGTCTTGTTTGGGAAAGGGTTAAGTAGTCTACAGTAAATACTTGAAACCATATTAATTTCACATTGTCACAGCTAATTTCTGTCACTTTTTATGCAATTAATGCAGAAAGAGGGCTTAAATCAGTAGACATTGGATATAAGAAATGAATTTATCATTGCTTAACCCCCAGGATTTACTTAAAACTTATTTTATACAGCCTTATATGTATAAACATGTGCAAATTAAGTAAAGCAGTCAAATGACAGAGTCAAATGACAGAAATGTTTGCTGTGGCCAGGATTAAAACCCTGGACCTCATAAAAGAGAGCCGAATGCCCGAGCAACTGCACTTTGGCAGCGGCGAAGATTATTTTACCAAATGCTTAACCCATTACCAAACATTGACACCTTTTAACGCCCCTAAAGAAAATTGCTTCAGAAAACATTGTGGAAAATGAAGAAATTGCTTGTGACAAGCAATTTCTTCATTTTCCACGATGTTTTCTAAACAAAAACACATAAAAATGTAAAATTCCAAGCATTTGAAGTTATCGTCTGCAACATTTTTCAAATTGGAACAGTCCAAAATTTTGTCGTTTGGTAAAGGGTTAAAAGGTCATTTTACCAGATCTTGGCTCATTTTCACTTACAATGGTTTTCCCTGGCATGACTCTTGACCTAAAACTTATTGTACGCAGTACATTTCTATAAACATTGCCCTTGATATAATTATAGTACATATTTCTTATTGGGAATAAATGGGTATTTTATTGTATTTGGCAGGAAACATTTGTTATCAGCAACAATAATTTGAGCCATGCTAGAAAACTTGGAACCTTAAGGTCAAAATATCTGTTTAGCCCTATTTGGCAATTCAAAATTCAAAGTATCCTTAAGTTATTACTTTTGATATGTGTTTTTATTTTACCTCTTATCCCATTACCACAAAATGCCTCTTTTTGACTCCCTGAAAGAAAATGGCATTGGAAAACATTGTTGAAAGTGAACAAATTGCTTGTACCAAGCAATTTTTTCATTTCCGACAATGTTTTCTTCTCAGAACAATAAAAAAATTTAAATTCACATCAAATTTCCGTCCGCTGCAACTTTGAATTTGAACCAGTCTAAATTTTGTTGTTTCAAAATGGGTTAATAATATTATTACGGTACCTTCAGGTCTTGTTTGGGAAGTCAAATCTAGTCTTTTCATATAACTTTATGCTCTCACGTCAGTTTTGTTGGATTGGATTGAAAGGAGTTTTACGTCCCACTCAACAGCTAAGGTCATATGGAGACGAGACCTCGGTTTAAAGTCTCATCCGAAGGACTGGAGAAGCGGGGGATCGAACCAGCGATCCCTGTGTTTCAAGTCCAGCGCGTTACCACTGCACCACATCCGCCCCTCACGGCAGTTTTGTACTATACACAATAACTGCACATAAACAATAACAACCTAGATCAAATACTTACAAATTATTGACAACCCAGTTGAGATTATCCCACGGCTCAAACCATTCCTGACAGATGTGCTTTTCAAACAGTTTTAACAACATCACTAAATGTTTCGGGTTCCCAACTATAGTCACAAGGTCTGTCAGGCTGGAGCTTGATTTAGGGAACCGGATTGCTGAAACACAAAAATAAAATACCACAGTTATATAAAAAGACTAAATGCTAGTTTTCAGCATTTTCTTCCTTTACAGAAATGTTTATCTTGGAAAGGATTACTTGTAGATGAAAATATATGATCACATATCTCTGACAGATATGTCAGCCTAAAATTCTACCTCTTGCAAAAGAATAAGAATTATCTTCTTTAGAAAGATGATCTTGACAAAAATATTTCTATGATTTTTTTTTGTCTGGGTCAAACATGGCATTTTCTAACAAGAGCCATCATAGACGTGTTATGCTTTTCCCATGACAGGTTTTCTGTACACAAAAATCTATAGAATATGTTCTAAAACATCTCATCTATCACTTGAGTACAGAATTTCATTAAATTCTGCCTATTGGATAAAGAGATATTAGAGAAAACTAATTTCTACATTAAGGCCCCTATTCCGTGACACAGCCTGAAATTGAGAAACGGAAACAAACGTCTATTGGAAATATTGCAGGAAGTCTAAAAATGAAGTTTCATCCAATTTGGTGACCATGAGCATAAAAAGAGCTGTCCGAAGACAGCGCGCTCGACTTTCTAAGTTGCTTAGTATAAAGGGGACATAACTCCAAATAGAGTGGTCCCAGGGTCATGGGCCCTGATAGTAAGGTAGAGGGTGTGATGATGAATAAGTATACCAAGTTTGGGTTGAATCCCTTTGATAGTATGGAAGTTATTGATGTTTGAAAAAACTTTAACCTTGGTTGCAACGCCAACGCCGACGCCAACGCCAACGCCCGGGTGACAGTATAAGCTCTCATTTTCTTCGAAAAGTCGAGCTAAAAAGGTATCCAAAGAGAAAAGCCATGTGGGAATCCAAATCAAATCCCAGGTGGAAATTCCAATTGAATCTAAAGAGGGAATCACAATGGAATCCAAAGTTGGAATCCCTATGCAATACAGAGTGGGATTTAATTGGGATTCCACAGGGATAAAAACCAAAGGACTCATGATTTAATGATTATGCAAAAAATCATATTAAACTAATAACCACAGTCATATTAATAAACTTTAGAAAACATTGAGGAAAATGAAGAAATTGCTTGTGACAAGCAATTTCTTCATTTCCCACAATATTTTCTACCAAGATCAGCCAAAAATTTCAAAAACTTTAAATTGCCACAAGCAGAATCTTTGAACTTTACCAGTTAAAAATTTTGCCATCTGGTTTTGGGTAAAATAATATTTTGTACTCACAATCCATGTCTTCTGTCAAGACTTGTGTTTCATCCAGTTTGTCAGTGTAGGGGCCACTCTCTAATACGGACACATACAGGAAGGGAACCAGCTCTGTTAGAGTGGTGACATAAAGAAGGAACCGGCCTTCATTAATGGGAGCCAATCCACCAGGTGATCTTTGAGCTGACGCTGATGCCTGGAAATAAATATAAAGTAATTCTGTAACCAGCAATTTCTTCATTTTCCACAACTTTTTCTCAAAACTTTTTCTTGACAGGCATCAACAAGTGTTTTGTCCAATTTGTCAGCGTAAGGGGCCACTCTCTAATATGGACACATTTGTCCAATTTGTCAGTGTAGGGGCCACTCTCTAATACGGACACATACAAGAAGGGAACCAGCTCTGTTAGAGTGGTGACATAATGAAGGGACCGGCCATAATTAATGGGAGCCAATCCGCCAGATTTTTGAGCTGACGCTGACCCCTAGAAATAAACACAAAATAAATCTATTTCAAACAATGAAAAAATGGCAGAAACATGGTTATTTATATAATCAACCCTTTCCCATATGACAATATTTTAGACTGGAAAAAATTAAAAGATGTTGCAAACAACAATTTTAAGTGAATTTCTTCATTTTCCACAATGTTTTCTCAAACTTTTTCTTGAGTGACATTTAAAACGTAAATGTATGACAAAGGGTTAAATATGGAAATAGATCCTGGCTTGACAAAAGGTAGGATTTCTCTGAGTTCCCTTTTCAAGACAGAATTTCGTGGTTGTTTCAACCAATTCCTGGTTGATTCCCTAATTTTCATGTTGCTAAGAGAATAGGAATGCAAAAACATTGAGGTAAAACTATCTACTTTTGCTTAAGGTAAAGAACTTGAGAAAATATCCAGAGAAAAAAGAATATCCAGTGAAAAAAGGTGAATATTCATCAATTTCTCCATTTCTATTGACATTTGCTTTACTACAATACACACATTTTCTACATATTTGGAACAGTTAAAAATATTTAGGGAAAGTAAAGGTTACTGTTAAATGATAAAAATGTTCTTTTCATCACAAAAAAAATGCTACCATCATTGGAAATGCAATTAACCCTATCCCAAACAAGACCTGGTTTTGACGTCCCTAAAAGAAAAGGCTTGGGAAAACATTGCAACAAAAGAAGAAACTGCTGATAACCAGCAGTTTCTCCTTTTGTCTCAATATTTTCTATGCCATATTTTACACAAATCTTATCTATAATAACATCCATTTTGTCATTTGTGGCAGTTTTTGAATCGGATCACCCTAAAATTTTGTCGTTTGGGAAAGGGTTAAAATACAATTCCTCATTACGCCCTTATATTTGAACATTGACACAGCCATTTTTCACAACATTGACATTTTTTGTAATTTTGTTTTTCTTCCTTTTTTTGTAATTCCCTTAGAAGACAATAAAATTAAACCTAAAACTCTAATCCATTTTCAGTAAAGATGGTAAAAAACATTTAACAGTAACCCATAGCCTTTAATAAGTTTCGAAATGTACATTTAAAATGGACACTCTTAAAATGTACATGTAACTACATTAAAAATATGAGACTATGTATATGTAACTCAAAGGATGAAAAGGAATAGATAAATGTTAGGATTTCACATTAACATGTAAACTAATTCCCAAATAGAACCTGAGTTTGATGTTCAATTGCAAAATGTTTGGGAAAACAATCAGACAAAAGATGAGAACGTTGATAATCGGCATTTTCTCTTTTTGCCTCCATCTTATTTGAACTATAATGTTCAGTTGAATTTCCTTTAGATCTAAATTAAGTTCGTTGACTGCAACAGCTTCCAAAATGGACTGAAGTAAAATAACTTTGTGTGGGAAAAGGATAAATTTTACAGACACAGACAATTGGAATAGCTACCCATCTAAAACCAAGACAAAATATCGAAACATTTTGGCAGAACACTCATAGTTAAAGCCCTTATTTACCAGAAAGCAATATCCAAAACACATTCAAATTCTAATTGCAAAAGAGTACAACTGATTTCACAAAATTTCAGTTAAAAAAGACAGATAAGAAAATATTCAAAGGTTTTGATGACTGAAATTGGTATTCAGCATCTTTTTCTTTTCTCTCAAAGTTCATCGACAGCATATTCTGATAGATATATCAAATAAGAAATGTTTGGAAAAAGGTTTAACCCATTACCAGACATCAAAATTGGGACTGTTCCAATTTCAAAGCTGCTGTAGAGGGCAAAATTGATGTTGATATCATAGATTCCGGGGTACAAAATACCAAAGAAAATATTTAGGCAAAAGGAGAAAATGCTGATTATCAGCATTTTCTTCTTTTGCCTCAAATGTTTTCCCAAGAATTTTCTATTAATGACATCAAAACCAGGTCTTGTTTGAGAAAGGATTAAGCAGGTCCACATCTAGATACTAGTACCAAAACTAGACCGAGATAGAATGACTTACACTATTATGTGGTGCATCCTGTTAGTGTTGGCAAAACAGAAAAAGAAAATACATGAAATGGATTAGCACAAACATGATTAATTGATGTGATACATAATAACATAAAATATTTGAAACAATCAGACGCTATTAAACTAAACAAATGTTAGAATCAACTGATTTTCCTTTTCTTAGCTCATTACCCGACATTTCTTTTAATCTTGTCCAAAGTCAACAATATTGCAGAAGAGAACATTAAGTGGTTTGGACATACCTAATAGCCTGGGAAAACATTGGGATTGATAATCAGTATTTTCTTCTTTTTTATCAACAATTTCTGAGCTATATTATACATTGTCTTGAATGGTAGTTTCTGAAGTGAACCACCCTAAAAATTCTCCATTTATGAAAGGGTTAGCCTAATAAATTACAAAGCATTAATGTACATAATGTTCTCAATTTCATAACGATCAATTTGGTTGGAACATGAAGCTTTCATAACAAATCTAAACGATCTAAAATAACGTTTTGTAATTTCAGAATGGGTAAATCTGGAAGACAGCATATTGTCTTTTTTCTTCAAAAACCTTATAACTGCAGCTTAAATAAGCTGCAGCTACAAGGTTTTTGATGAAAAAGCCAATATCTAATTCAAGGTCATCTCAATTACAAAATTCAGAATTCAATTAGATTTACAAGATTCCCTCGGAAACAATTTTCGGAATAAATAACGGCATTAATTTCAGCTGAATGTCCCGTTAAAATCCTATATATCATTTGGTGACAAACCCATTCTCTCATTTTCTCTAAAATTTCAAAAATTTACACTCTTTAATGTAAATTCTATTCTAAAGTAGCATTACAACAAATATTGAATTTCAAAAGCAAAGCAAGGTTATTAAATTTTTACAAAAGTGAATATGTAATGCAACCAAACATTTTATTTACTCCAGTAAGCTCCAATGGCAAATAATTTTGAGCTAAAAAGAGACTGGATTTACCGTTATGTTTTGATAAACCATTGGTGTTGTTATAAAATCCCATAACTACGGCTTGATTCAAGCCATAGTTACGAGAGTTTATAACAACAGCTACCAAATACCATTACGTCAAGGTTAACTGGATAAAATTCGTCCCTGTTCATCGCCTTAACATAAGACTGGTTTAATTTATTTTTTGCGAAAATTAAAATTTTGGTACAGTTGGATTCATCTTGAAGTGTTCTGTCAATTTTTGTACTAAGAGATTGTTGAAATGGAGTCTGGCTTAAAAGATTTCCAGTAATAGAATGTTCTATCTGCTATTTGTTCTATAAAAAGGTTAAAATTTCAAACTTGATTTTCTCAAAGTGTAGAAAATGCCTGTTAGAATATTTAAATATAAATTGGACGAATTTGACAGCTATTGCAGATGAGACAATAGCTGTCAGAGACAGATTTTTCTCCCTGAATAAAAATCACAAAAGTGGTTTACCAGTGATTTAGTTGACCAGCAAAACCTGTATGAAGCTATTTATACTCAACAAAGGGCAAAAACTTCAAAAATATATTAAGCAGAGTTGTGATTTCATACACTGCAATTTTTTCCCATAACTTCAACCCTTTTCCAGACAATGACAGATTGGATCACACCTAAAGGCTTGGGAAAAGAGAGGGGGAAAAAGAAAATGCTCATGACCATCATTTTTATGCTCCCCGAAAAAATTTCGGGGGAGCATATAGTCGCCACGCTGTCCGTCCGTACGTCCGTCCGTCCGTGCGTCCGTCCGTCCACAGCCATATCTCAGCAATCCTTGGACCAAATTCAATGAAACTTCACATGTGAACTCCCTGGGTCAATACCTAGGGACCTTTTTCTCCGTTTGTAAATTTAAGGCTGCGTCATGGAAAAAGGGGCCTTAGTTTAAAAATTAGTTTTTCTCTTATTTCTCTTCATCTAATGGGTAGAATTTAATGAAATTTTGTGCTCATGTAATAAATAGGATGTTCTAGACCATATTCTATAAATAATGTGTGTACAAAAAAGCTGTCATGGGAAAAGGGGGCTTAATGTATGATAGTTTTTATTTTGTGACAAACACTTATTCGGGGAGCGTAATCCGTCTGTGACGGCTCTTGTCTTATTTTGTCTCAATATTTTCTGTATCATATATATTGTACAAAAAGAGCCGCCACAGACAGGTTATTTTCCCATGACAGCTTTTTGGTACACACATTATTTGTAAAATATGGTCTAGAACATCTCATTTATCACACAAGTATAAAATTTCATTAAATTTCGCTCATTAGATGAAGTGAAATTATAGAAAAACTTATTTCTACATTCAGGCCCATTTTTCCATGACACAGCCTCAAATTAAGAAACTGAGAAAGAGAATGGACGGACGGACGGACAGCGTGGCCACTATGTGCTCCCCAAAAATTTTTCACGGAGCATAAAAAAAATCTATTAGTACCATTATTCATTTTATTGTCCATAGGAGCTTTTTACATTGGACAACCCCAAATTTCTGTTGTTTCGAAAATGGTTAAATTCCGCTTAATATGAAGGAATCTATACTACAGGTACTGTTAGGGAAAACTACAGATATCAAGATTTAGCTAGCAAACACAACACAGAGTATGGCACTTTAGGCAAACTCAGCAACAGAATAAATATTACTTGTGAGAATCACTCAAAATGAAAATGGATGCCTTTGCTGTACAATGTAAAGGATTAAACATTTGTCAGTGTGATTGTTTTTACGTGCCAAAAGATCAAGGCTTTGGAAACACTGTGTTAAATGAAAAATTTCTTCATTTCCTTCAATGTTTTCTACCCAAGGAAACCAAAATATTTGAAAATTAGGTCACTTTGAAATGTTGTCTGCATCATCTCTAACTTTGGACAAGTCTAAAACATTGCCGTCTGGTAAATGGAACTGTTACTAGCACAAATCAAGTAATATTTTTTTCTGTTGTTCAATGTTAGCGGTTATAAAGCAAGTGAGTAATGAAATTGCCTTAACTAGTTCTTCAAGGTCGCGCAGTAAAGTGTGGAGCAAACTATGCTCTAACTTCCCCAGCTCGTACGCCCACATCGCAAACGATGGTAGAAATATCTGCTTGGCACTATTCACAACCTTCTCTGATGAGTCCCGTAAAGCTGTCTTCAGTAAATCTGAACCCTGAAACAATATATCGGTGCTTTTTTCAAAAACCCTCGTAACTACAGCTTATTTTAAGCTGTACGAGGGTTGTCCTGAAAGTTCGTGGACACACACTTTATTTTGCTTTATAATACTTTGGTTGTGAAAGCTAAACATTTATCAAGTACTTGTCCAGCAAAAAGAAATAAATTTGATATGCAATTAGTTTGCAATAGGACTTGACGCGACCCTACATAGGGGTACCTGGAGCACGTCAAATTTTGAGCATTTGGGCTACCCGTGGCTGTATTTTTTAATTTAATTTATCGTATGAAATTGGCGGGAAACAAAATAATAAAAGTATTAAAATGTGACCTCACATTAAGACTCCATATTGTTTTGATTTCAATGTTGTCGCACTAAAAATTGACATTTGAGGATGGTTTAACTAAGTTTGATATGGAAGGAAATTCGTCAAAAATTACGACGTCGGACGTTTGGGTGGAGCAGCGCGTTCTTGTGAAATTTTGCGTGGAACTAGGAAAACGCCTGCAGAGACCAGCAAATTCGTTAATTTTTCTACGAAGAGACCATGTGTGCCGTATTATCTCGTTTGCAAATGTCACGAACGTTTCCGGGTAAGCAATGGCTGATTCGAGGTCTCAAAGATCGAGTGTTATAACAGATAGAAATGTTAATTTGGTGAGTGACGTCGTGAATGACGATAGGCAAAATACGGTAAGATATATTGGTGGGAAAAAGTGAACTGTCAAAAACAATTGTTAACGAAATGCCCACAAAACATTTGAAAATGAAAACTGTGTGTGCACGAGGATGCGAAGAATGCTTTCTGAAGAAAATGAAGTAGCACAACGCTTCATGGTAAAGTGACTTCTTCGTCGCTGTGAGAGCGTCGTAACGTCATGACGTGCTCCGGGGTGCATCAACCTTCTGCACAAAAACTTGTGTAATTATGCTAAAAATGGAGGGATTGTATTCAAATTTTGAAATGTTGTTTCTAAGATATACGAGGGTTGTTCGGAAATTATTGAGACAACGCTTATAAGACTTAAATTATAACAAGCAAGGGATTAAAAAATATACCAAAACAAAGACAATTTATATTTATCTACATATGTAACTTTTTTCGAAATTTGCTATTACAATAAGCAAACTGGAGTCAATAAACAATTCCTATCTGGAAGGTTTCGGAGCACCGCGACGTCATTCACATGACGTCGAAATAACTGACGTTCATAATAGCGCGTCCAGTGGACCTGCTGACCCTGGCTTTTTGGGAGAAGCCGATCCATTCACTGCATAGACACTTGATTGTTGTTCAGTTTCTGGATCGTAGAAATACGACCATGATTTATCGCATGTGATTATACGGCCGAGAAAACTTTCGCGACCTGTTCGACACCGCTTTAAGAAGATTTTCAATGCCGCAACTCGCCGTTGTTGGTCACTTTCTGATAGTAGTCTGGGTACCCAACGGGCACACACACGTTCCATGTTGAGATGTTCAGCCAGTGTCTTATACGCTGTGGCTACTAGTTAAAGTTAAAGGTACGAGCATTGTCCCGCACTGCCAAAGAGCGCCTTCGCCAAGTGTGTAAGCAACGTCAGACGTCAACTTTTCCGTGATGATCGTCGGCCGGCCCGCTCTCTTTTAGTTGTATGGAATTGATGTCATGTCCAAATATCGTCTGGACCATCTATACACCAGCGCTCGAGACACACCTCTACCACTCTGTGCCATTTCCATCAATTTCTTTGTTACCACGAGAGTCTTTCCCAATCCCACGCAAAATTTTATGCAAGATCGTTGCTCCGCCTTTACGTCACAGTTAATTTTGACGTCGATATTGCGATGGTTGCGACTTCCGCAAAAATACGATAACCGGTGTATTAATGACTACAATGTTTTGAAATTTTAACAGAATCACGTCACAGATGGGCGTTACGCTCGACGTAAATTTAGTACGTTTATTCCTGCGTTTTCATTGTGAATTTAGTAGTTTTAGTTGTGCGATGTAAATAGAATTAGAAATAATTACGAGGTGCTCCGGGTCGGGATACCAAGCATATAAAATATGCGAATTTAACCTAAAGAATGCAATAAAATTATGTTTTTTATCTACCTACAACTTAAATTTGATGTTGTTTCGAACATATCCGTTATATCAACTTGATCCGATATCTTTTAATGAAAATAAATGAAGTGTCTCAATAATTTCCGAACAACCCTCGTAGTTTAATGACATCATGTGTCTGTTATAAAATCATCTATTCTCATGTTCATGTATTAAACAGTGTCCACGAACTTTCAGGACAACCCTCGTAGTTTTAAGGTTTTTGGAATAAAAGCAACATTATTCGAGTCAGTATAATTATGCAACAATAGTTGTCCGCGGACAACATAGCTCGCCTATACAAGAGCTTGTCACAAAAAAAAGGAGTTCAAGGTCAAAGGTCAAGGTCACTAGGTCAAAGGTCATGGTCTCAAGGTCAAGGTCATGACATTAGGTTTCCATATGTGAAATATCATGGCTCTATCTGTAATAGTGCATGAGATATAGGCCAGGTTACAATTTTTGAAAGTAGGTCAAACTCCAAGGTCAAGGTCTCTAGGTCAAAGGTCATGGTCCCAAATGAAAGGTCTTGGCATGAGGTATCCATGTGTGAAGTATCAAGGCTGTATCTCTAATAGTGCCTGAGATATAGACCAGGTTAATGTTTTTGAAGATGCGAAACTGACGCCAACGCTGACGCCGACACTAGGGCTGTGACATTAGCTCCCTGGACATAAAGTCCCGGCTCACTAAAAAAGGGCCATTATGACATTTATTCACGTAAAGCGGTCCTAAGTCAATATAAACTCAGAAAGACTATATTGTCTCTTTTTTTCAAAAACCTCGTAACTGCAGCTTATTTTAAGCCTTTCCCAAACAAAACCTGGAATTGTAGTCACTAAGAAAATAGATTTGGAGAACATTGAGGCAAATGAAGAAAATGCTGATATCCAGCATTTTATGCTTTTGACTCATTATTTGTTGTACTATATTACACACAAATCTGATTCCAAATAATGTTCATTTTGCCTACTCTACTGCATTAGCTTTTAAATTTGAAAGACATAAGCTGCAGTTTTTAGGTATTCTGAGAAAAGCAACAATTTTTGAGCCAGGATATGGGAAAAGGCCCTTTATGTCATTCTAATACTAACATGGATCAAGATAAGCCTGCAGATTTTTAAAAGAAAGATGAAATTTTCAAAGCAATAACACTATCATCTTTTGTCTATCATGACATTAATGCTGATCCACAGGGTTCGACACTAAAGGGAGTCCGCGAGTCCGAGACTCCCTAAAGTTTGATGGGACTCCCTGATTTTCAACCTAGGGAGTCTGTCTGACTCCTTTAGAAATTCTGCTGAAAAATTATAAGCAAAATGCTAAATAAGCTGTTAGCTCTAAATAATAGGATCTATAATTGTCCTGCATTCATTCCTTAGTATTCCATGCAGACATTAGAAAATCATTGACTCACATTTATAAGGCAACATGCATGCAACATGAAATATTTGTTTCTTTTTTGGACTCCTTTATTTTCCATTGGACTCACCAAGTTCTCCTGATAGGAGTCAGGCGTACTGCATGGTATGGAAAGTTAGTGTCTAACCCTGATCCATGTATAGGCTTCGACATTCAACTGGTAGTTCATGGCATCACCAATAGATCTTTTCATGCTATGTTTTATAGCATATCATTTACTCTCCTAGAGCCCTTTAATCCTTTCCCAAACAAGACCTGGGCCCCGTTTTACACACAACGAACGTACAATTATTTTTTGCGTAATTACTTGTAACAACAAACCTGATTGGCCTAATCCGATTTTTCATGCAATCAGATGCCTTGTTACACAGTTTACACAAAAATATGATTGTAAGTTCGTTTGTAAAACGGGGCCCTGGTTCTGACGTCCTGAATCAAAATCCCTTATGAAAATATTGAGGCAAAAGAAGAAACTGCTGAAAACCAGCAGTTTCTCTTTTTGTCTAAACATTTTCTTGGCTATATCACGCACAATTCCAGTCTTTATAAACAACCATTTTGTCATCTGCAGCAGCTTTCAAAAAGGATCACCTTACAATTTTGCCGTTTGGAAAAGGGTTAATACATGCATGATCTTAGACTGGTTTTTAACCCTTTCCCAAGCGACAATTTTTTAGGGTGGTCCAAATTCAAAGGGGTTACAGACGACAAAATGAATTATATCAACAGGGGATAATATGCATGTTATAGCCTAGAAAATATTGAGGCAAAAGGAGAAAGTGCTGATTATCAGCACTTTCTTCTTTTGCTTCAATGTTTTCCCAAGCCTTTTCTATTAGGGACGTCAAAACCAGGTCTTGTTTGGGAAAGAATTAACACCGTTTCTAGTTCATGTAGAACTTCTATCAGCAAACACAAATTGAAATCGGGATTGATAACCAGTCTTAGATCATGCATTGTGCTAAAAGGCTTCCAGTTTAACCCATTCCTAAACTCCAGAAAATTAGGTTGGTCCAAATTGAATGCGGCTTCAAACCACAAAACGGATATCATTTAAGGTAGAATTTCTGCTACCGGTATTCATATCATAGCACAGAAAGCATTGAGGCAAAAGAAGAAAATGCTGATCATCAGCATTTCCGTCTTTTGCCTCAATGTTTTCCAAAGCCAATTCTATTAAAAGTGTCAAAACCAGGTCTTGTTTGGGAAAGGGTTCAAATGGTTTGATATAAAATATAGCATGCAAGGTTCTATTGAGAAAGTTTAAGAAATTCCCCAAACCATTTCATATTGAGGATAAAAATAAAATCAGATTTTTCCGCTTAAAATCTTTTCTCTAAATTCTTTGTGATTTATATAATTTTCAGAAATTCTAGTCTCAAGAGACGAAAATTCAAATGTCATGCATAAAAGATATCCTTTAACCCTTTCAAAACAAGACCCTGTTTTGAAATACCTAATAGAAAAAGGCATAGAAAAACATTGAGGCAAAAAAAGAAAATGCTGATTACCAGCATTTTCTTCTTTTGCCTCAATATTTTCTAGACCTTATTGTATACAGATCTTTCTTTCTATCAACATCAGTGTTGTCATTTGAAGCCACTTTCATATTGTACACACTAAACTTTTGAAGTTTGGGAAAGAGTTAATAAATACAAAACATCTCCCAAAAGAAAAGATCTTTCTTAAAATTATGCATTTCTATCAAGAAATATTTAATTGGTTTATTTCTATTATTTCTAATATTAAGCGTTCTAGCGACCTTGCGAAACCCTTAACAAAATGGTAATATGCCAATTGGTCTACTCCCATTTTGTATACTGTATTTTTTATGCCCATAGTCCCAATTCGTCTTCTGTCCAAACTCGTCAACTATAATTATTCTGTATATGGTTTTTGCAACAAAACAATGACTTTTATGACAACTCTATGAGCTATTACTTTAGAAATTGTTAAGGGAAAGGAAATATGTGCTGCTGATCAGCATTTCCACCTTTTCCTCCTGCTTTCTAATTTCTCATTTTCAAAACTTTTGATTTTGTTCTTGGATATCTGCAGTGTCTTTTAACCCTTTCCCAAACAAGACCTGGTTTTGACGTCCCTAATAGAAATGGTTTAGGAAAACATTGAGACAAAAGAAGAAACTGCTGATAACCAGCAGTTTCTCCTTTTGTCTCAATATTTTCTCTGCTATATTGTATACAAATCCTATCTTTATTCACGTATAATTTGTCCTCTGCAACTGCTTTCAAATTGGACCACCCTAAAATTTTGTCGTTTGGGAAAGGGTTTAACCCTTTCCAAACCAGCATTACTTAAGACCGTTCAAATTTAAAAGCTGCTGCATATGACTAAATGGACATTTCTTGAGAATTTGTGTTCATTAAAGCACATAAAATATTGAAGCAGGATGTCCAAAACCTCCAAATGAGGGTTTTTAACCCCAAAATGAATCTTGTACCCCAAGTTTTTGCAAGCAGCCTTCTTTGTCTCTAATAGAGAGGGTACAAGCATGCTATAAAAGTATGGTTTTTACCCCAGGTTTGAAAGTCAGAGGAAACCCTGATTGAAGCAAAAGAAAAAAAAGGCTGATTATGATTATGAGCATTTTCTTCTTTTGTCTCAATATTCTCCAAGACATTCTTAATCAGGGATATCAGAATCAGGTCTTGTTTGATTTGATTAGTTAGGGTTTAATACCTTTTTCATCTGCTTTGATCATATCATTGCGACTGGAGCATCTAACCGTGGAATCCTACTATCTCTCTCAACAATACTACCAAATATCAAATCTGAGCCTCCAGCAGCTCTCTCACTTAGAAGATTCACATCCATTGGTGAGAGTGGTGAGAGACAAAATTTTAATGACAAAGTCAGAAGTCTGAAAGGATATTGGTCGAGCCAGGGTTAGAATCCACGACTCCTGGATGGAGAGACTTCCAAATTACCGACTGAGCTATCAAGGCTCAGTGGGTCTTGTTTGAAAAAGGGTATATAAAGAGCAAGCCTACAATAATATATTTTGCTATATAATAAAAGATCAATACCTGTGGGTACTTGTCTTTGTCGGATAAAAATCCAATGATGAGCCCAAGACTTCTGACAACAGCTTCCCGTACATCGGCCTCTTTATCATCTTGTAACATTTGCTGTAGCATGGATAATACAAGTGAACTACGGATTTCAGGCTGAAATTGAAACATAATAATCTTGGATTAAACATACATATAATAGAATGGGAAGCAACAGTCAGTTGTTTTCTCATGTTTTCCTATGAATGGAAAATGTACAGGGAAACAAAATACAATGTACTCATCTGGTCCTTTATCGAAGTTACTTTTGTTTTTCTTATCGTTGGTGCTATGACAAAATTGCGTAACAAATTAGTTACGCAATTTTGTCAATTTTCGTTTATAAATGCTTTCTACTAAGTCTGTAGGAGCGCATATTCTGTTAAAACGGCGTTTCTCTACACCTATTAGAACCCTTTCAACAAGAGATGTTTGTAAAACATATATGCCCCCTCAAGGGCGTACATTTGATGTAGGTCAAAGTCCAAGGTCAAGTTAACAAGGTCCAAGGTCATGGTCAAATATGAAAGGTCTTGGTAGGAGGTGTCTATGTGTGAAATATCAAGGCTGTATACATAAAAGTAAAATGAAATATAGGCCAGGTTAAAGTTTTTAAAAGTAGGCCAAATGCCAAGGTCAAGGTCATGGTCAAATGTGAAAGGTCTTGGTTGGAGGAGTCCATGTATGAAATATCAAGGCTGTAGGTGTAAAAGGACATGATATGATATATGCCTGGTTTAAGTTTTTTTTAAAAGTAGGTCAAACTCCAAGATCAAGGTTGCAATATTCAAGGTCATGGTCAAATGTGAAAGGTCTTGGTAGGAGGTGTCTATGTGTGAAATATCAAGGCTGTAGGTGTAAAATGATATGAAATATAGGCCAGGTTAATGTATTATAGAAGTAGGCCAACCACAAAGGTCAAGGTCACAAGGTCCAAGGTCATGGTCAAATGTGAAAGGTCTTGGTCGTAGGTGTCCGTGTGTCAAATATCAAGGCTGTATGTGTAAAATGACATGAAATACACTGCCCTCCAAAAGTTCCTTCACACTCAAGTTTAATTTTACTGAAATCAATGTAATACCTCACTTGTAAAGAAGCAAATCCTCGTGTCACGTAAAATAATTTTGCAAAAACGAGTTTTCCCTGTCTATGGAGAATACTTCTGAGGTCTAGTTGTCAATGATACCCAGACTACTAAAAGATGAAATCGCAGAATAGGTCACATTTTCCGAACTTTGAAAATATGTGAAAAACACCCACTGAACGCAGTGTCATGGGAAAGTCCAATCACCAAGCAATTTTGTTTCAATTTTTGCAGATATCTGTTCAAAAATGTATTATCTAAAATGTATCAACAAAAATACAAAATAAATTTTATTTTAGTAAAGTTTATGACTGGTATGCAAAGGGAGCATTTTTGACGAATTTTCAATTTTCAGATTCTGAAGCCTCTATCAAGTTTCGGACATCCATCACAATAATTTTCAATGGATAACATAATTATGAAATTTTCTTTACAAGGACAAAGCAAAGTTTTGAAAAAATACTACATTTCAACTTAGACAACTATTTCTGAAGAAGATAGGTATTTACATGGATTATAGAACAAGAAAATATCAGTGTGAAGGAACTTTTGGAGGGCAGTGTATAGGCCAGGTTAATGTATCATAGAAGTAGGTCAAAGTCCAAGGTCAGGGTCACAAGGTCCAAGGTCATGGTCAAATGTGATAGGTCTTGGTCGGTGGTTTCCATGTCGAGGGCTTGGTGCAAAACTATTGTAACTACATTTTGTAAAATTTTACAGGAGAGGGAAAAAACTTATTGATTTTCTCAAAGTTAAAGAGGAAAAATGTTTTTAAAATTCTAAATATCTTTTTAAGTATACAGAATTGAAACATAATATTAGAACACATGATGCATTCCTTCCTAAAAATTCAGAAAATGCAAAAAAGTGAATTTCTGAAAAATATGTAGTTACAATAGTTTTGCACTGAGCCCTCGATGTGTAAAATATCAAGGCTGTATGTGTAAAAGGACATGATATATCGGCCAGGTTAAAGTTTTTAAAAAGTAGGTCAAACTCTAGGGTCAAGGTCACAAGGTCCAAGGTCATGGTCAATTGTGAAAGGTCTTGGTAGGAGGTGTCCATGTGTGAAATATCAAGGCTGTATGTGTAATAGGTCATGAGATATGTGCCCGGTTTAATTTTTCTAAAGTAGGTCAAACTCCAAGGTCAAGGTCACAAGGTCCAAGATCATGGTCAATTGTGAAAGGTCTTGGTTTGAGGTGTCCATGTGTGAAATATCAAGGCTGTATGTGTAATAGGTCATGAGATATATGCCCGGTTTAATTTTTTTTAAAGTAGGTCAAACTCCAAGGTCAAGGTCACAAGGTCCAAGGTCATGGTCAAATGTAAACGGTGTTGATAGGAGGTATCTATGTGTGAGATACCAAGCCTGTATGTGTACAAAGACATGAGATATAGGCAATTTTAAGAATTAAGTGTAAATTCAACAAAGGGCAATAACTCCAAGAATTTCACTGGCAAGGTTATGGTTCCTGTGCACTGCACCTCTCCATAATGAAATCTTTCCACCTGTAATGATTCTACCTTACATACTTTTAGAGTTGTGCTCCAGACAAAAATCAAGTTATAAAATCAACAAAGGGCAATAACTCAAAAATTTTGATCGCCAGAGTTACAGTTCTTGTGTACTGCACCTCTCCACAATGAGATCTATCCACCTGTAAAGTTTCATGATTCTACCTTACATACTTTTTGAGTTGTGCTCCGGACAAGAATAAATTTTTAAAATCAACAAAGGGCAATAACTCCAAAAATATGATCAGCAGAGTTACAATTCTTGTGCACTGCACCTCTCCATAATGAGATCTATCCACCTGTAAAGTTTCATGATTCTACCTTACATAGTTTTTGAGTTATGCTCCGGACAAGAATCAAGTTTGAAAATCAACAAAGGGCAATAACTCCAAAAATATGATCAGCAGAGTTACAGTTCTTGTGCACTGCACCTTTCCATAATGAGATCTATCCACCTGTAAAGTTTCATGATTCTACCAAACATACTTTTTGAGTTTTGCCCCGGACAAGAATCAAGGTTGAAAATCGACAAAGGGCAATAACTCCAAAGATTTGATCGGCAGAGTTACAGTTCTTGTGCACTGTACCTCTCCACAATGAGATCTATCCACCTGTAAAGTTTCATGATTCTACCTTACATAATTTTTGAGTTATGCTCTGGACAAGAATCAAGTTATAAAATCAACAAAGGGCAATAACTCCAAAATTTTGATCGGCAGAGTTACGGTTCTTGTGCACTGCACCTCTCCACAATGAGATCTATCCACCTGTAAAGTTTCATGATTGTACCTTACATACTTTTTGAGTTATGCTCCGGACAAGAATCAAGTTATAAAATCAACAAAGGGCAATAACTCAAAAAAATTGATCGGCAGAGTTACAGTTCTTGTGCACTGCACCTCTCCATAATGAGATCTATCCACCTGTAAAGTTTCATGATTCTATCTTTAATACTTTTCGAGTTATGCTCCGGACAAGATTTGGTCTACGGACAGACCGACGGACGGACGGACCGACCGACCTACCGACCGACCGACACTTGCAAAACAATATACCCCCTTTTTCTTCGAAAGGGGGCATAATTATCATGTGACAAAATTGCGTAACTCGATTTAGCTGACAAAAATGTGTTATACATAGACAAATTTTTTACACGAAAGTAATAAAAGGCTGAGAAATGGCATTCTCCTCTCTTTTTCTTCTACTTTGACCAATAAATGAACCATAAGTTATGTTCAATTACCTTATTTTACCTTAAAGAAGATGAATTGTTCATGTAGTTATTGAGTATATCCAATGTAATTGTGGTTGTTTAAACGTCAATATTTATACATGTATTCTAATACATTTAATTTGTCTTAAAGTGACATTTCACATTTATTTCATTGTTTAAAAGTATATTTTGATGCAAAGATTGTTTATTCTAATGAGTAGAACTGCTATCAGTTTTTTGAAGTTGTTATTTATAAGCGAAAAATATGCCTTTAAAGTTGAGACAGAAATGACTAATTCTATATAAATCTGAACTGTTGTTCACAACAATTTGTTAAATTTTAGCCCAAAAATGTATATTTCTCTAAACGGTTCAATATTTTGGCTTGAAATTTTCAGAATTTTCCTAAGAAAACATGCTCTTTCAGATAGAATAAAAGTGAAATTTATGTAAAATTTTTTGTGAAATGTCATTTTAATCAGAATTTGCACATTTATGCATGCTACCATGTCCAATATCACTGATGTAGCATGTCTGAAACACTGCTGCAGAGTGTTCAACAGCATCTGTTTTCTAGGCCAGGCCTTTAGCATACAAATACAGTCGACACTCGTTGTGTCAAAGTCAGAGGGACCGTTAAAATACCTCGACATATCCAGAGTTCGACTAATCCGATTTTGATTATATTCGATGAAAACGATATTTAACCAATTTTGATGGGCATCATAATGTGCCCATGTTTGAAATAAAGTAGAAAAAGGAAAGAAATTGCTCAAAACGAGCAATTTCTATCCTTTTCCTACTAAATTTCAATGGCTGTATTTGTTTCGGAATTAATTTTGATATCCATATGTTGATGATGGGACATGACTTTCACTTCGACTTAAGCGGAATTTCGACTTATCCGATGTCGACATAACGAGTGTCGACTATACCAAATATTGCTTGTTGCTTTGTAATACTTACAGGTAAATAGGCAGCTAATGCGCCACAAGCCTCTGCGACCAACAACCTTCTCTCCATATATTTATGGCTGATTTGTTCCCAACATTGAGGTAAAAGCTCCGCTTCTAATCGTGTCGGACCAACATGCTGAGCAAACGCAACACATCCTGTCAAAATCAGTTGTCTGGAATGAAAAAAAATAGCATTGGTGGTAAATTGCTGCAGCCATGGCACAGTAAGTAGTGCATTTGACTCTCAGTCATGAGGTCCTGTGTTTGGTCAAATGGTGCGGCAAATATCCTTTAACCCTTTCCCAAACGGCAAAATTTTAGGGTGGTTCAATTTAAAAGCTGCTGCAGACGACAAAATGAATGTTGATAAAGATAAGATTTGTGTATGATACAGCTCAGAAAATATTGAGACAAAAGGAGAAACTGCTGGTTGTCAGCAGTTTCTTCTTTTGTTTCAATGTTTTCCCAAGCCATTTCTATTAGGGATGTCAAAACCAGGTCTTGTTTGGGAAAGGGTTAAGACAAAAATTGTCTTCCACAAATCGAGAAAGATAATAATTAACCTACGTGGGCTAGCAGCTGGTGGCTCATTAAGGATGTTGAGGTAGTGCATTTAATGGGAAATCAAAACCTCATTACTGCAGCTTGGTAGTAGTAGGTAAAGGTGGAGTAGTAAGGTTTTTTATCTCCATCTGATGATATGAATCTTAACAATTTTCCAAACATAGACAATTTTAGACTTTATCAATACCAATAAATTTGTATGCGAAACTAGTCTAAAATTTTGAACTCTGACAAAGAGTCAAAGATATAAATGCTTAACTTATCTTTGAATTTGCAAAAGAAAACTTCACCATACCTCTGCTCTTCATCTGGTTTCTTGATGAGGTTAAAAAGAATGTTCAGTAAATTGTCCCTCTCCCTTGCCTCCGGATGAAGCATGGATGTACAGATTATCAATGGTATTAACTCCTGAAAAAATCATTTATTGATTTGTTAATTAATGGATTGATTGTGATTGATTAATTATTTAATCAACAAGTCTCTCTATAGCCTCCGGACGAAAACATTGATGTACAGATTATCAATGGTATTGGCTCCCGTAAAAGCTGTTGGTTTGAAATGAAACATTGTGGTACATCTATGTAGAATCATGCAAAAATTACATTCCTAAAGAAAATCTATCATCAAATGACATTTCATCAATAAAAATAATGGTACAAATACTTGCAAAATTTACTTTTCTAAAGAAAAAAATCATAAAGTGGCATTTTAAAAAACTAAATTTTAATAAGCTCTATATGTACCTCTCTCTTTGCCAACAAGACATTAGGTACAATATGGGGTAAACATCGCCCCAACATGGCCACCACTTTTTGCTGATCTGCATCTGTTATTTTAGAAACCTGGAATGGAAGTACCATTGTATCAAACCTTTCAGGAGTGTGAAATTATTACTGGAACTTGGATACTTTCAAATGTAATGTTAGTGAAAACACTTACCTAGTGCTTTTAAAAGTTTGTAATGGAATATGCATAAACATTATGCATTCTACCAACCATTTATTGATTATCCTTGCACTTTTGATACACATATAGCATATACCATACTGTTAACCATAGGAAAGGTAATTTTAACTGCTAAAGTGTCTATTATACGAGGGCTGTTCAAAAAATTCGTAGACTTTTGCTTAAACTTCCTTGTTTTACACCGTACATCAATTAAACCTCACAATGTGGTAGAAAAAACCCTTCCGAGTCTGAATAATCAAATTTTGCAAGTTTTGTGCAACCAGAATTCCGATATGGGGTTGCTATAGAAACACACTTTTGCTTAACCGGGGCAGGGGGTAAAATTTACGTCTATGCTTTTACATTATGCTCTCTGGAATGGCTTTTCAATTTTTCAAATATCAGAAAACTTCAAAAATTTTATGCACCACGACTGACCAACAGAATGACATGTCATTGTATGATTCTAAATTTGAGTATTCAAATAAACAACGTTACACTTGACCTGCTTGGTAAACAAATGTGAATGTCGTGACGTCGCTTTGTGGATACCAAAATGTAAGATTTGCTGAATTTTGTCTAGAAAATACAAATACCACATTAAAAATGAAAGTAATCGCACTTTTAGAATATGTAATATGCGCCTACATTAACCTTTCAATTGTATATTTACATTTTCGGTTTTGTTAGTTACAGAAACGGGCTATAATAGGCTCATTCATATAGCAGATACAAAGAAAAGCTAGATGCATGTAAGTGACATTTACGTTTAAAGCACTAGTGGTACTATCATGAATATTCACGCTTGGAAGTCATGAAAATGATTATTTTGATCTATAAAAATTCAAAACAAAATGCATGATATATGATAAGAGGACATATAATCAAGAACTATGGGTGTTGTGCAATGCTTAAGAGCTAGAAACATTGCCTGCATCGTGAAAAAATTGATCTGACGTCGACGTCATTGTACACCTGCCCCGCTTTAGCGTCAAGGGGTGTTTTAAAAAGTCAATTAAACACAAACCATTCAAGATAGAATGTTGAAATGTTCACAGCATCTTCTAGAATAGTTGATTTATCTAGTATAGGTTGAATTTTTGAATTTTGATCAGTTATATAGACGCTATGCATAGAGTCTACGAATTATTTGAACAGCCCTCGTATATGTATATGTTAGCGGCAATAAGTAAAATTAGGCAATAAGCTTAAAGCCTAGGCAATAAGCTATTGCCTAGGCAGTAAGACTATTGCCTAATTCACTCTAGGCATTAAGCTTAATAGTGCCTAGGTTTTAAGCTTAATGCCTGGAAAAAATAGTCAGGCATTAGTCTTATTGCCTAACGACGAAAAAGGCTATTTATTTAAACATTTATATGAAAACTGATACACTATATACTGATCACTATATAATTGACCGGAAAAGAATATTTCATATTTATGTGACACATTCCAATTTCCTTAATTCATATGTCACAGACAGACAATGCTCCCCAAATAAGGCATTGTCACAATAAATGTATGCCATGGAGAGCACTTTATTGTCAAGGGCATCTGATTTGCTACTCAAATATGAAATTTCATAAAATTCTGACCATTAGACTAGGAGAAATTAGAGATATTTTATATTGCTAAATATTGGGACCATGAAATAGCAAAGTATTGACTTTGAAAATTTTCCGCACTGGAATTGTACTTGTACGGTAGGATAAGTTCATAATTATTTCAACACGCCAAAAGCTTACTAATACTTGCCAATGCAAGGCACGAGTTGAATTTTACATCTCTTTCTTTTTCCAAACAAAAAATCAGGAACTTGTGTACAATATTGCAAAGAAAATGTTAGGGCAAAAGGAGAAAATGTAACCAACGGCACCAAATCCAACACTCCGGGTTATCAGACAGGACAGTGAGTCAAGGCAACGAGAAGATGGAAATTAGGATATCAAAGTAAATACAGTCGACACTCGTTATGTCGACATCGAATAAGTCAAATTGCCACTTAAGTTGAAGTTCAAATCTGGTCCCATCCTCATCAATGGACATAATTTTTCCAAACAAAATAATTTTGAACTCAATATAACTATTGAAATATAGTAGGAAAAGGATAGAAATTGCTCGACACGAGCAATTTCTTTCCTTTTCCTACAATATTTCAATAATAATCGTACTTGATTACTTTCAAAAACGGTCAAATATCACCTTTATCGAAGCCAAACAAAATCGGATGAGTAGAACTCCGGATATGTCAAGCTATTTTGGCGGCCCCGCCGACTTCGACACAACGAGTGTCGACTGTACATTATTGTCAAAATCTGTCAGACTACTCACCTCCAGTATAATCCTGTTATCTTTAGGAACATGAAAACACACATCTCTGAGAGCTTTACTGAACGCTGAGGACATCTTTCTAGATCTGTAGGAAGAATGAAAGTATTTTTTAGTCATAAATAATCAAGGATCTGGAACAAGAACTGTTGACAAAGCGTGACTATCAAGTGCTGGATAGTAAAAAATTTAAAGTCTGAAAAGGATTGAATTCCACCAAATTAAATTTCAGACTTATCAATCTTTGCCTAGAGGCTGATATTATAGTCACAGAAGCAAGTGAAAAGTTTAAAGAGCAATAGCATCAATGGAGACAGTTTGACAGTTTCATGTAAAACTTTAAACCCCCCCTCGCCTGTACTCTTAGTTGCTTGGATGTTTATGATTGATGGACAGTTAGTCAGGTGAACAAGAACTAATGTTTAACCCAAAACCAGACGGCAAAGTTTTCTACTGGTTCAAATTTTCATAAGTAAATAAAATTACATAATTTTTGGTAGAAAACATGTTGGGAAATGAAGGAATTGCTTGTCACAAATGTTTTTCAAAGCATTTATTCTGTGGGGAGTCAAAAGGTGTCACTGTGCAGTAATGGGTTAAACAGAATTGTGCAGTAATGGGTTAAACAGAATTATGCATTATAGGTATCATATCAATCATAAACATCCAATCAATCAAAGAGTTACTAGGAATTTGGTGTAACACTTACGCTAACTGCCTGTCTGGTTTAGAAACAAATGCCTGCTGCCTTTTGTCTGTGCTCGTAGTTTGACCTGATTCTTTTGACTCAGTGGTTCCCGTTTTCACTGGAGTTGGACTCCTGCTCCGTTTTTTACCATTTTGCTGATTTCTCTTGCCATGTGAACCGTCTTCCCTAGTCCTTTCATTATTCACTGTCTCGCTCACATTTGAATCATTGCCAGAAGTTTTTATGCCATTTTGATTTGTAGAAAAATCACTTTCATCACAATTTGAATCTTTGCCATCACCAACATCAACGTTTGAATCACTCACAACATTTTCACTAACACTTGAATCTTGAACAACACTTTCATCCTTTTCACTTTTATCAGATGTCTTTTTATTCCTATTATTTCTATCCTGCTTCTCCGCATGTCCGTCTATAGAATGATTATCTAACATATCTTGGTCCCCGGAATGATCGCCTTCGTCCGTAAAGTCGAGGCGGTAGACCTCGGGAGATTGCACGCGGACACCGACCTTGCCAGTTTCATTTTCGTCGTCGTCACATTGACACAAAGGGAGATCACTCTCCTCTCCAGCATCAGTCTGGTTCTCTGACGTGTACTGGGTGAACGGAATGTCATCAAATAAGTTGGACTGGTTTTCAGAAAATGGGCTTGGCAAGGGCTCTGATTCTGACCTGTATAAGAAAAACTTTGTATTCAGAACTACAAATTAATAAAAGAGGATCAGAGAAACAGATAAGACAGGTAAATGCATTCAAAATTTGTTATTTCAAATCAAAACCCTATGCTGTGGGTCATTAATTAAATCATCTGAAATAGATGATTTAAATGAGAACCCAAAACATAGGATTTGATGAAAAATAATTTAAACTAGAACTGTCGCAAAGCGGACAAATATCCCCACTAGCGCCTTGTCACTGAAAAAGTGCTAAGGTCACAAGGTTCTTTATTTGAAGCACAGTTTCAAACAAAGTCAAATTGTGACCTTGACCTTCATGACCAAAAAACAAAAGGGCACCTCCTTGGGTCATGGGCAACAACTGTGTAAAGTTTCATGGGACTAGGTCAACCGGTTCTAGAGTTAAAGCACAGAAACGAAAAAGTCTATGGACGGACAGATGGACCGACAAACTGACAAATATACATCCCTCTACTTCGTAAGTGGAGGGGGGTATAATCATGGTAGAAAATAACTAACAACTCTAAGTGCTGTTTGGCCAAAATCTGGATTAAGAGTATGATATATGATGGGAAATCAGCTACAATGACTAGAATTATGGTAGACAAAAAACAACCACTATAACTACTGTTTTGACCAAAATCTGGATTCAGAGAATGATATCTGATAGGAATCAGCTACAATGGCTAGAAATGGGGTACACAATAACTAACAGTGTTAGTGCAGTTTTGACCAAAATCTGAATTCAGAGTATGATATCTGATGGGAAATCAGCTACAATGACTTAATTATGGTAGACAATAACTAACAACTCTTAGTACTGTTTTGACCAAAATCTGGATTCAGAGGCTGATATCTGATAGAAAATCAGCTACAGTGGCTAGAATTACGGTAAACAATAACTAACATCATTTAGTACTATTTTGACCAAAATATGGATTCAGTGTATGATATCTGATAGGAAATCAGCTACAATGGCTAGAATTCTGGTAGACAATGAGTAACAATGATTATCACTGTTTTGACTAAAATTTAGATTCAGAGTATGGTGTCTGATAGGAAATCACCTAATGTGACTAGAATTATGGTAGACAATAACTAACAACTCTTAGTACTCTTTTGACCAAAATCTGGATTTAGAGTATGATATTTGATAGGAAATCAGATACAATGGCTAGAATTATGGGAGACAATTAATAACCACTCTAACTACTATTTTGACCAAAATCTGGATTCAGAGAATGATATCTGATAGGAAATCAGCTACAATGGCTAGAATTATAGTCAAAAATAACTAACACTCTTAGTACTGTTTTGACCAAAATCTGGTTTCAGAGTATGATATCTGATAGGTAATCAGCTTCAATGGCTAGAATTTAGGTAGACAATAACTAACACTCTTAGTACTGTTTTGACAAAAATCTGGATTCAGAGCATGGTATCTGATGGGAAATCAGCTACAATGGCTACAATTGTAGACAATAAATAACAACTCTTAGTACTTTTTTTTTTACCAAAATCTGGATTCAGAGTATGATGTCTTACAGGAAATAAGCTACTATGGCAATAATTATGGTAGACAATAACTAACAACTCATAGAACTGTTTTGACCAAAATCTGGATTCAGAGTATGATATCTGATAGGAAATCAGCTAAAAAGGCTAAAATTATTTTAGACAATAACTAGCAACTCTTAGTGCTGTTTTGACCAAAATCTGGATTCAGAATATGATTTATGATAGGAAATCAGCTACAATGGCTAAAGTTATGGTAGAAAATAATTAACAACTCTTAGTACTGTTTTGACCAAAATCTAAATTCAGATTATAATATCTGATAGGAAATCAGCTACTATGGCTAGAATTATGGTAGACAATAACTAACAAACTCTTAGTGCTGTTTTGACCAAAATCTGGATTCAGAGTATGATATATGACAGGAAACCACCTACAATGGCTAGAATTATGGTAGACAATAACTAACAACTACTAGTGCTGTTTTGACCAAAAACTGGATTCAGAGTATGATATATGATACAATGGCTAGAATTGAATTGAATTGAGGTACACAATAACTAACAACTCTTGGTGCTGCTTTGACCAAAATCTGGATTCAGAGTATTATATCTGATGGGAAATGAGCTACAATGACTAAATCATGGTAGACAATAACTAACAACTTTTAGTACTGTTTTGACCAAAATCTGGATCCAGAGTATAATAACTGACAGGAAATCAGCTACAATGGCGAGAATTATGGTAGACAATAACTAACAACTCTTAGTACTGTTTTGACCAAAATCTGGATTCAGAGTATGATATCCGATAGGAAATCAGATACAATGGCTAAAATTTTGGTAGCCAATAACTAACCACTCTAAGTACTACTTTGACCAAAATCTGGATTCAGAGAATGATATCTTATAGGAAATTAGCTACAATGGCAAGAATTGTGGTCCACAATAACTAACACTCTAATAGTACTGTTTTGACCACAATCAGGATTCAGAGTTTGATATCTGATTGGAAATCAGTTACAATGGCCAAAATTATGGTAGACAATAACTAACAACTATTAGTACTATTTTGATCAAAATCTGGATTCAGAGTATGATATATTACAGGAAATCAGCTACAATGGCGAGAATTATGGTAGACAATAACTAAAAAATTTTAAAACTGTTTTGACCAAAATCTGGATTCAGAGTACGATATATTATCGGAAATCAGCTACAATGGCGAGAATTGAGGTAGATAATAACAAGAAACTCTTAGTACTGTTTTGACCAAAATCTGGATTCAGAGTATAATAACTGACAGGAAATCAGCTACAATGGCGAGAATTATGGTAGACAATAACTAACAACTCTTAGTACTGTTTTGACCAAAATCTGGATTCAGAGTATGATATCCGATAGGAAATCAGATACAATGGCTAAAATTATGGTAGCCAATAACTAACCACTCTAAGTACTACTTTGACCAAAATCTGGATTCAGAGAATGATATCTTATAGGAAATCAGCTACAATGGCAAGAATTGTGGTCCACAATAACTAACACTCTAATAGTACTGTTTTGACCAAAATCAGGATTCAGAGTTTGATATCTGATGGGAAATCAGTTACAATGGCCAAAATTGTGGTAGACAATAACTAACAACTATTAGTACTATTTTGATCAAAATCTGGATTCAGAGTATGATATATTACAGGAAATCAGCTACAATGGCAAGAATTATGGTAGACAATAACTAACAAATTTTAAAACTGAATTTCTTGTAAAATCAAGTACAAGTTTTCACTAGATTTTTCAATATGTGTTGCTCTTAAAGCAATTACAAAGTAACTAGAAAGCTGAAAATACATTCATATAAGATCTATTAGTTACCAAGCTTTGCAACAGTCTTTATTAAAGTGAGTTTGGCTGTTAGAGTGAAAAAAGTCACAATCAGCAATTTTGTCAAATTGAAAGGCATATAACTGATGATTTTGTATTCCTATCTAGCTAAGAATCACACTAAAGCAAGATCCTAACTTCACCTACATCTTGTTTAAGTTTTGACCTGATTATTCAATATTTGTGGGTGTAAAGAGTGTAAAATCAATGTCGAAAACAACAATTTTGTCAAATTCAAGGGCAGATAAATCATGATTTAAGATTCATATGAAGCTGAAAATTACACCAACACAAGATCTTATGACCAGTAAGATAATGTGAAAGTTTTATGTTGATTGGTGGATATTTATGGTTGTTTGAGTAAAAATAAGGTCAAAAATGGTAGTTTTGCCAATTTCAAGGGCACGTAACTCCAGACGTACTATTCAGATCAAGCTGAAAATTGCACTCTGGCAAGATCTTATCAGCACCAACATTCTGACCAAGTTTTGTTTTGATTGATCAATATTTGTAGTGGCTAGAGTGAAAACAAATGAAAACAGCCGTTTTTTTAATTCAAGGGCAGATAACTCCAGACTTCATAGTTCAATCAGAATTAATTGAAGGAATCTGATAGAAGACCACCTAAGGATCATTCCTGTGAAGTTTGATTGAAATCCATCAAGTAGTTTCTGAGGAAAAGATTTTTAAAGAAAAAGTTGACGACCGGACGCACGGACGGACAGACGCACGCACGCACGACGGACACAACACCATGACAATAGCCCGCTGGCCTGAAGGCCAGTGGAGCTAAAAACTCTTAGTACTGTTTTGACCAAAATCTGGATTCAGATTATGATATCTGATAGGAAATCAGATATAATGGCTAGAATTATTGTAGACAATAACTAACAACTCTTAGCACTGTTTTGACCAAAATCTAGATTCAGAGTATAATATCTGATAGGAAATCAGCTACAATGACTATAATTATGGTAGACAATAACCAACAACACTTAGTACTGTTTTGACCAAAATCTGCATTCAGAGTATATATCTAATAGAAAATCAGCTACAGGGGCAAGAATTATTGTAGACAATGAATAACAACTCTAAGTACTGATTTGACCAACATCTAGATTCATAGAATGATATCTGATAGAAAATCAGATACAATGGCTAGAATTATGGTAGGCATTTTAAAAATAACAACTCTAGTACTGTTTTGACAGAAATCTGGATTCAGAGTATGATAACTGACAGGAAATCAGCTACAAGGGCTAGAATTATGGTAGACAATAACTAGCAACTCTAAGTACTGCTTTGACCAAAATATGGATTCAGAGTATGATGTCTGATAGAAAATCACCTAATGTGGCAAGAATTATGATAGACAATAACTAACAACTCTAAGTACTGTTTTGACCAAAATCTTGATTCAGAGTATTATATCTGATAGGAAACCAGCTACAATGGCAATAATTATGGTAGACTATAACTAACAACTCTTAGTACTGTTTTGACCAAAATCTGGATTCAGAGTGTGATATCTGATAGGAAATCAGCTACAATGGCTAGAATTATGGTAAACATTAATTAACAACTCTTAGTACTCTTTTGACCAAAATGGACTCAGTCTTTGATATCTGATAGGAAATCAGCTACAATTGATAGAGTTGTGGAAGAAAATAACTAACAATTCAAAATACATTTTTTACCAAAAAATCTGGATTCAGAGTCAGACATGGGGTAATCATAATCAGTAATTTAATCGATTATTAATCGATTACCAAATGCCAATAATCATGAAATAATCGATTAATTTGCTTTTTCTGATTATTTGATTAATAATTTAATCAATTACTGGTGAAAAAAATGTCATTAATCATGATTATTTTATGATTACTTTTTGATTATTTTGGATGTATAAATGATTCTCTAAAACAAAATAAGATGCACCTGTCACACCTTTTACCTGTTCACACCTATACAAAGCAGTCTTTGCCCAAAGGGCATCTAATGTTATTCTTACACCTGTCATTGAAATTTCACACATTTTGGGGAGTTGAAATAATGCAACAATGTTATGGAGGCTGGTCAGAAGTTTTCACCGATTTTCTTTAGTTGCCTAGCAATCCATGTCTCTGAACCATTTGAAAAAAAAGTTTTAATACAGATTTTGTCTGCAATTGGTTATACTTTTAAATAATATCAAATATTGCGTGACATGTAAGAATATAATGATTCAACATCAGTTTTAGTTTAACCCTTTCCCAAACGACAAAATTTTAGGGCTGTCCAATTTGAAATTTGCTGCAGACGTCATAAAAGATGTTGAAAAAGAAATGATTTGTGTATAATACAGCTAAGAAAATATTGAGGCAAAAGGAGAAACTGCTGGTTATCAGCAGTTTCTTCTTTTGTTTCAATGTTTTCCCTAGACTTACCAATTAGGGACGTCCAAACCAGGTCTTGTTTGGGAAAGGGTTAAAATAATGCGTAAAATTTGTGCAAAAATCAACAGGATGGCGAATAATTATGTCCCTTGACTGTACATCTTATCATTATTTTCACCCATCTTAATCGAACAGAACTCTTCAATTCTCTCTACCCCGACATCTGGTAAATACCTTTTTAGCATGCCATTCATTTTGATTGAAGTATGGTAGTCTACAAATATTGAACATCTTTAACGAAACTGATGTGTTCCATGATATTTAAAAAGAAATGCAATATCAATAGTAAAGATAGTTCATACGAGGGCTGATCAAAAAGTTCGTATAATTTATTCATTAAATTTCAAATTATAAAGCAAAGCATTTCATTTTTTGATATGTTTCAGAATTATTTATTTCAAATATATGTTGAAAGTTTCAATGAGATTGATTGAAAAATGATGTTGCTACGACCCTTTCAAAAAAGGAGGAATCGGGTACCTGGAGCACTCCGTGACGTTAACGTCATTTCAGCAACGTCGTTTGAAGCTACATGATAGAACTCTTTATAGCACATCTTTACTGTTCCTTTGGTTTGTGCTATTGTTTTGTTTATTTTTCGAAAACATTTCGATTGTTACAAATATTCACCTTTTAACGGATAGATCTGTAGATATTATTGTCTTCGTACCAGAACTATTTGGTGAAAAAGAGGCGTTTAAATGCTTTTCTCTCTAAATCGCAAATTTATCCGAAAGGCGTATTATTGTGTAAAATCTTTCTTAAGCCATACCATTTTTCCATTCAAAATTAAACTAACTTACAACAGAATTTATATGTACAAAATGAAATTTATATAATTATGATATGAATTATTAAAAATATAAATGAACAAGGAAGAATAATTATTGCATTCGTGAGAATCCGAAATAAAGATCGGTTTCTAATATTTGACCATTGGTGTTCCTCATCCGCCCTTACCTAGGTAAAGAACAAAATCTATTAAAATCACCCAAGAAGCTCCTCATATTAACATAAAACTCGATTTTTCATAATAAAGCCGAATTAATTTATAATGATTTCTCTCATATACATGTAGCGACGGGTTTTCCATACGACGTCGTTGACGAACGTCGAAATTTATTTACGTAATTCTTGCGTGATCACTCATTGGGTTGTCTTATCGATTCTCTATCTCATCTGTATAAACAAGACACGTTATTTTTACAGACTAAGATTTGTTTATGATTTTAGCCTTGCAATATTTCTTAAATTAACTGCATTTGGGTTTGTGTATAAACCATAAATAACAAAACTGAATCAAACAACAATTTTTCTGTAGTTCGCAGACTGTCATTTTTACTCATTTTTCACGTCATCGCGTCACACCATATCCCTCACTAAATCATTGTTTTACAACATTGAGCCTTGAAGTTTTACCCAGTATCTGATATGATGTCTGTCCTCCCGTAGATAAAATATCGGAAGTTTTGCTTGCGCATGTTTTGAAAAATAATCGTTTTGCGGAGCTTTACAACTATGCTTTTACGGAGTGCTCCGGGGTAGCCTTCCTTAACCATTTTAAGAGGCAAACAAATATCGTTATAATGAATTGACACTTATGATATTTCGTCAGAAAGTCGTTGATATAATAAAATTACATATGTGAAAAAATAAATGCAATCGGTTGAAAGGTAAAAAAGTTATGATGAAATTATACGAACTTTTTGATCAGCCCTCGTACTTAGGGATTCTGTTCAGATTATGTATTTGAAGAAAATGCATTGTGATTTGCCTCTTTAAACTGTTTATTTTTTGTTACCTGAAAGCTTATATCGGTGATTAATGATTAATAATCGATTACTTACCTCCAAATTAATGATTAATAATCGATTACTGAGTCTTTTTTCAGCGAAAGTAATTTAATCGATTAATGATCAAGGGTGCATTAATCATTAATTTAATCGATTATTCTTCCAAATAATCGACCCCATGTCTGTTCAGAGTACGATATCTGATAGAAAATCAGCTATAGTGCCTAGAATTATGGTAGACAATAACTAACAACTCTTAGTACTGTTTTGACAAAAATCTGGATTCAGTCTATCAGTCTACGATATCTGATAGGAAATCAGCAACAATGGCTAGAATTATGGTAGACAACGACTAACAACTCTTAGTACTGTTTTGACAAAAATTTTGATTCAGAGTATGATATCTGATAGGAAATCAGCTACAATGGCTAGAATAATGACTAACAATACTTAGTACTGTTTTGACCAAAATCTGTATTCTGAGTATGATATCTAATACGAAATCAGCTTATGTGGCTAGGGTTATGGTATACATAAGTAACAACTTTTAGTACTATTTTTAGAAAAATCTGGATTTAGTGTATGATATCTGATAGGAAATCAGCTACAATGGCTAAAAGTTTGGTAGACAATATCTAACAACCCTTAGAACAGTTTTGACAAAAATCTCGATTCAGAGTATGATAACTGATAGGAAATCAACCTCAATGGCTAGAATTATGGTAGAAAATACCTAACAACTCTTAGTACTGTTTTGACCAAAATCTGGATTCAGTCTATAACATCTGATAGGAAATCAGCTACAATGGCTAAAATTATGGTAGACAATTACTAACAACTCTTAGTACTGTTTTTACCAAAATCTGGATTCAGAGTATGATATCTGATAGGAAATCAGCTACAATGGCTAGAATTATGGTAAACATTAATTAACAACTCTTAGTACTGTTTTGACCAAAATCTGGATTCAGAGTAAGATAACTGACAGGAAATCAGCTACAATGGCTAGAATTATGGTAGACAATAAGTAAAAACTCTAAGTACTGCTTTGACCAATATCTGGATTCAGAGTATGATATCTGATAGGAAATCAGATACAATGGCAAGAATTATGGTAGACTATAACTAACAACTCTAAGTAGTGTTTTGACCAAAATCTGGATTCAGAGTATGATATCTGATAGGAAATCAGCTACAATGGCTAGAAGTATTGAAGACAATAACTTACAACTCTTAGTACTCTTTTGACCAAAATCTGGACTCAGTCTATGATATCTGATAGGAAATGAGCTACAATGGATAGAGTTATGGTAGAAAATAACTAACAATTCATAGTACTTTTTTTACCAAAATGTGGATTCAGAGTATGATATCTAATAGAAAATCAGCTACAGTGCCTAGAAATAGGGTAGACAATAACAAACAACTCTTAGTACTGTTTTGACCAACATCGAATTCAGTCTTTATATCTGATAGGAAATCAGCTAACGTGGCTAGAATTATGGTAAACAATAACTAACAACTCTTAGTACTGTTTTGACCAAAATCTGGATTCAGAGTATGTCTGATAGGAAACACCTAATGTGGCTAGAATTATGGTAGAGAATAACTAACAACTCTTAGTAGAGTTTTGACCAAAATCTGGATTCAGAGTATGATAACTGATAGGAAATCAACTACAATGGCTAGAATTATGGTAGACAATCACTAACAACACTTATTACAGTTCTGACCAAAATCTTGATTCAGAGTATGATATCTGATAGGAAATCAGCAACAATGGCTAGAATTATGGTACACAATAACTAAAAACTCTTAGTCCTGTTTTGACCAAAATCTGGACTCAGTCTATGATATCTGATAGGAAATTAGCTACAATTGATAGAGTTGTGGAAGAAAATAACTAACAATTCAAAATACATTTTTTTACCAAAAAATCTGGATTCAGAGTACGATATCTGATAGAAAATCAGCTATAGTGGCTAGAATTATGGTAGACAATAACTAACAACTCTTAGTACTGTTTTGACAAAAATCGGGATTCAGTCTATCAGGATATGATATCTGATAGGAAATCAGCTAACGTGGCTAGAATTATGGTAGACAATAACTAACAACTCTTAGTACTGTTTTGACCAAAATTTGGATTCAGAGTTTGATGTCTGATAGGAAATCACCTAATGTGGCTAGAATTATGGTAGACAATGACTAACAACTCTTAGTACTGTTTTGACCAAAATTTGGATTCAGAGTATAATATCTGATAGAAAATCAGCTACAATGGCTAGAATCATGGTATACAATGACTAACAATGCTTAGTACTGTTTTGACCAAAATCTGTATTCTGAGTATGATATCTAATATGAAATCAGCTTATGTGGCTAGGGTTATGGTATACAGAAGTAACAACTTTTAGTACTATTTTTACCAAAATCTGGATTTAGTGTATGATATCTGATAGGAAATCAGCTACAATGGCTAGAATTTTGGTAGACAATATCTAACAACCCTTAGAACAGTTTTGACAACAATCTGGATTCAGAGTATGATAACTGATAGGAAATCAACCTAAGTGGCTAGAATTATGGTAGACAATAACTAACAACTCTTAGTACTGTTTTGACCAAAATCTGGATTCAGTCTATAATATCTGATAGGAAATCAGCTACAATGGCTAGAATTATGGTAGACAATTACTAACAACTCTAAGTCCTGTTTTGACCAAAATCTGGATTCAGAGTATGATATCTGATAGGAAATCAGCTACAATGGCTAGAATTATGGTAGATAATAACTAAAAACTCTTAGTCCTGTTTTGACCAAAATGTTGATTCAGAGTAAGATAACTGATTGGAAATCATCTAATGTGGCTAGAATCATGGTATACAATGACTAACAATGATTAGTACTGTTTTGACCAAAATCTGTATTCCGAGTATGATATCTAATACGAAATCAGCTTATGTGACTAGAATTATGGTATATGATAACTAACAACTGGATTCGGTGAATGATATCTGATAGGAAATCAGCTACAGGGGCTATAATTATAGTAGACAATATCTAACAACGCTAAGAACTGTTTTGACAAAAATCTGGATTCATTGGAAATAATCTAATGTGGCTAGAATTATGGTAGACAATAAATAACAACTCTTAGTACTGTTTTTACTAAAATCTGGATTCAGAGTATGATATCTGATAGGAAATCAGCTACAGTGGCTAGAATTATGGTAAACAATAACTTACAAATCTTAGTATTGTTTTGACCAAAATCTGGATTCAGAGTATGATATCTGATAGGAAATTACCTTATGTAGCTAGAATTATGGTAGACAATAACTAACAACTCTAAGTACCGTTTTGACCAAATCGGAATTCAGAGTATGATATCTGATAGGAAATCAGCTACAATGGCTAGAATTATGGTAGATTATAACTAACAACTCTTAGTACTGTTTTAACCGAAATCTGGATTCAGGGTATGATATCTGATAAGAAATCAGCTACAATTGCTAGAACTATGGTAGACAATAATTAACAAGTCTTAGTACTGTTTTGACCAAAATCTGGATTCAGAGTATGATTTCTGATTGGAAATCATCTAATGTGGCTAGATATTATGGTAGACAATAACTAACAACTTTTAGTGCTGTTTTGACCAAAATCTGGATTCAGAGTATGAAATCTGATAGGAAATCAGCTACAGTAACTAGAATTATGATAGACAATAACTTATAATTTTAGTACTGTTTTTACCAAAATCTGGATTCAGAGTATGATATCTGATAGAAAATCAGCTACAGTGGCTAGAATTATGGTAGACAATAACTAACAACTTTTAGTACTGTTTTGACCAAAATCTGGATACAGAGTACGATATATTGTAGGAAATCAGATACAATGGCGAGAATTATGGTACACAATGATTAACAACTCTTAGTACTGTTTTGACCAAATCTGGATTCAGGGTATGATATCTGATAGGATGTAAGCTACAATGACTAGGATTGTGGTAGACAATAACTTACAACTCTTAGAACTGTTTTGACCAAAATCTGGATTCAGAGTATGATATCTCATAGGAAATCAGATATAATTGCTAGAATTATGGCAGACAATAACTAACAATACTTAGTACTGTTTTGACCAAAATCTGGATTCATAGTATGATATCTGATTGGAAATCAGCTACAATGGCTAGAATTATGGTAGACAATAATTAACAATGCTTAGTACTGTTTGACCAAAATCTGTATTCAGAATATGATATCTAATACGAAAACAGCTAATGTGGCTAGAATTATGGTATACAATAACTAACAACTTTTAGTACTTTTTAGAACAAAATCTGGATTCAGAGTATGATATCTGATGGGAAATCAGATACAAAGGCTAGAATTAAGGTAGATAACAACTAACAATTCTTAGTACTGTTTTGACCAAAATCTTGCTTCAGAGTATGATATCTGATTAAAAATCAGCTACAATGGCGAGAATTATGGTAGACAATAACTGACAACTCTTAATTTTGTTTTTACCAAAACCTTGATTCAGAGTATGGTATCTGATATGACAAGCATTCTGAAGTATTGCAAAACAATACCAAGTCCCCTACCGGCTTTATATATGTGTTAAGAAAAAGAAGCCCAAAAATTTTCAAAGTCCAGCATCCGTATCTTCCTAAAAAATCACTGGACCGGAACAAAACTCAACCTTGTTCTGTAACTTATCAATGCGGGTCTACATACCAAAAATCTGCTCAATAGCTGCAAGCATTAAGAAAAAAAAGTCTGGAAAACTAATTTCTCAGAAATTGTCCAGCATCCATATTTTCCACAAAAATCACTGGACCGGAACGAAACTCAAACTTGTTCTGTATCCCATCAATATGTGTTCATATATCGAAAATCAGCTCAATACCTGCAAGCGTTTAGAAAAAAAGTCTGGAAAACTGTAATTTCCCAGAAATTTTCTAAGTCCAGCATCCATATCTTCCCCAAAAATTACTGGACCGGAACAAAACTAAAACTTGTTCTGTAACTCATCACTGCGGATCCACATACCAAAAATCAGCTCAAAAGCTGCCAGCATTGAGAAAAAAAGTCTGGAAAACTGTAATTTCCCAGTAATTATCTAAGTCCAGCATCCATATCTTCCCCAAAAATCACTGGACCGGAACGAAACTCAAACTTGTTCTGTAACTCATCAATGCGGGTCCACATACCAAAAATCAGCTCAATAGCTGCCAGCATTGAGAAAAAAAGTCTGGAAAACTGTAATTTCCCAGTAATTTTCTAAGTCCAGCATCATTATCTTCCCCAAAAATCACTGGAGCGGAACGAAACTCAAACTTGTTCTGTAACTCATCAATGCGGGTCCACATACCAAAAATCAGCTCAATAGCTGCCAGCATTGAGAAAAAAAGTCTGGAAAACTGTAATTTCCCAGAAATTTTCTAAGTCCAGCATCCATATCTTCCCCAAAAATCACTGGAGCGGAACGAAACTCAAACTTGTTCTGTAACTCATCAATGCGGGTCTACATACCAAAAATCAGCTCAATAGCTGCCAGCATTAAGAAAAAAAGTCTGGAAAACTGTAATTTCCCAGTAATTTTCTAAGTCCAGCATCCGTATTTTCCTCAAAAATCACTGGAGCGGAACGAAACTCAAACTTGTTCTGTAACTCATCAATGCGGGTCTACATACCAAAAATCAGCTCAATAGCTACCCCCGTTTAGAAAAAAAGTCCGGAAAACTAATTCACCGGACTGACGGACAGACGGACGGACGGACGGACGGACGGACGGACTGACGGACTGACTGACGGACAGAGTGCAAACCTAAAGTCCCCTTCGGCTTCGCCGGTAGGGGACTAAAAATCAGCTACAATGGCTAGAACTATGGTAGACAATAACAACTCTTAGTACTCTTTTGACCAAAGTCTGGATACAGAGTATGATAACTGATAGGAAATCAGATACACTGGCCAGAATTCTGGTAGACAATATCTAACAACCCTTAGTAGTGTTTTGACCAAAATCTAGATTCAGAGTATGATATCTGATAAGAAATCAGCTATAATGGCTAGAATTATGATAGACAATAACTAACAACTCTTAGTAGTGTTTTGACCAAAATCTGGATTCAGAGTATGATGTCTGATAGGAAATCACCTCAAGTGGCTAGAATTATGGTACACAATAATTAACAACTCTTAGTACTGTTTTGACCAAAATCTGGACTCAGAGTAAGATAAATGCTTGGAAATCATCTAGTGTGGTTAGAATTATGGTAGACAATAACTTTCAACTCTTAGTACTGATTTGACCAACATCTGGATTCAGAGTATGATATCTGATAGACAAGAGGGCCACTGGCCCTGAAGCGCTCACCTGATAAAATATCTTCTTGTATACAAATTTTCAGGTTGATTGGACAAAAATGTGACCTCTAGGGTGCACACAAGGTTTAACTAAGATTTGACCTTGTGACCTAGAACTGATCAAGACAATCATTTTGATCAATTTTCAGGTTGATTGCCGAATGATTGGGCAAAAATGTGGCCTCTAGAGTGCACACAAGGTTTTAAAAAGATTTTACCTCATGACCTAGTTTATGACCCCAGATGACCCAATTTCGATCTTGTCCGAGAATTGATCAAGATAATCATTCTGAGCAAATTTCAGGTTGATTGATAAAAAAATGTGGCCTCTCGAGTGCACACAAGGTTTTTCTAAGATTTGACCTTGTGACCTAGTTTTTGACCCCAGATGACCCAATTTCTAAGTTGTCCGAGATTTCAACAAAACAATCATTCTGAGCAAATTTCAGGTTGATTAGGCAAAAAATGTGGCCTCTAGAGTCCACACAAGGTCTTTCTAAGATTTGACCCTGTGACCTAGTTTTTGACCCCAGATGACCCAATTTCCAACTAGTCCGAGATTTCATCAAGACAATCATTCTGAGCAAATTTCAGGTTGATTGGGTAAAAAATGTGGCCTCTAGAGTGCACACACGGTTTTTCTAAGATTTGACCCCATGACCTAGTTTTTGACCCCAGATGACCCAATTTTGAACTTGTCCAAGATTTATCAGGACAATCATTCTGAGCAAATTTCAGGTTGATTGGGCAAAAAATGTGGCCTCTAGAGTCCACACAAGGTTTTTCTAAGATTTGACCCCGTGACCTAGTTTTTGACCCCAGATGACCCAATTTCGAAGTTGTCCGAGATTTTATCAAGACAATCATTCTGAGCAAATTTCAGGTTGATTGGGCAAAAAATGTGGCCTCTAGAGTGCACACAAGCCAAAGGTTGACGGACGATGCATGACGGACGACGGACACAGCGGTATCACAATACCTCACCATGAGCACTATCGTGCTCAGGTGAGCTTAAAATCACCTAATGTGGCTAGAATTATAGTAGACAATAACTAACAACTCTTAGTACTGTTTTGACCAAAATCTGAATTCAGAATATGATATCTGATAGGAAATCAGATACAATGGCTAGAATTATGGTAGACTATAACTAACAACTCTAAGTACTGTTTTGACCAAAATCTGGATTCAGAGTATGATGTCTGATAGAAAATCACCTAATGTGGCAAGAACTATGGTAGACAATGACTAACAACTCTTAGTACTGTTTTGACCAAAAATCTGGATTCAGAGTATGATATCTGATAGGACACCAGCTACAATGGCTAGAATTATGGTAGACTATAACTAACAACTCTTAGTACTGTTTTGACCAAAATCTTGATTCAGAGTATGATATCTGATAGGAAATCAGCTGCAATGGCTAGAATTATGTGGACATTAATTAACATCTCTTAGTTCTGTTTTGACCAAAATCTGGATTCAGAGTAAGATAACTGACAGGAAATCAGCTACAATGGCTAGAATTATGGTAGACAATAACTAACAACTCTTAGTACTGCTTTGACCAAAATCTGGATTCAGAGTATGATATCTGATAGGAAATCAGGTACAATGGCTAAAATTATGGTAGACAATAACTTACAACTGTTAGTACTGTTTTGACCAAAATCTGGACTCAGTCTATGATGTCTGATAAGAAATCAGCTACAATGGATAAAGTTATGGTAAAAAATATCTAACAATTCATAGTACCTTTTTTTACCAAAATCTGGATTCAGAGTTTGATATCTGCTAGGAAATCAGCTACAGTGGCTAGAATTATGGTAGACAATTATTAACAACTCCTAGTACTCTTTTGACTAACATCGGGATTCAGTCTATGATATCTGATACGAAATCAGCTAACGTGGCTAGAATTATGGTAGACAATGACTAATAACTCTTAGTACTGTTTTGACCAAAATCTGGATTCAGAGTATGATGTCTTATAGGCAATCACCTAATGTGACTAAAATTATGGTAGACAATACCTAAAAAGTCTTAGTAGAGTTTTGACCAAAATCTGGATTCAGAGTATGATATCTGATAGGAAACCAGCTACAATGGCTGGAATCATGGAATACGATGACTAACAACGCTTAGAACTGTTTTGACCAAAATCTGTATTCTGAGTATAATATCTAATACGAAATCAGCTTATGTGGCTAGAATTATGGTATACATAACTAACAACTTTTAGTACTGTTTTTACCAATATCCAGGGTGCCCAGTGACTTACGATGTCAAAAATATAGGTATGTCCCAATAATATAGGTATCAGATAGCCAGAAATATAGGATAATATAGGTTGTGATTATGATGAAGAAAACGCTACTTAAACATTTCTTTTACCACCACCACTACCTTCCAGCTCCATGTTATTAATAGGACAACAGGAGAAACAGGCAAGACAGCCATTTATTAGCTACTGCTTTCTATTCTGAAAATTAAGGTGTTCAAGAGAATAGTATAAACTTATCAGGACATGAGAGCCAAGAAAGCCATTTATCTCTCACCGTAGAGAACATTAAGGCTTTGAGCAAACAATTGCATTTGATATCTTCTGTCTCATCCTAGACCCACAACTTCCAGCCAATTTTCATTGCAAGAAGGCAATTTGAAGAATTTTGGCAGAAAGTCATGCTGCCATAATACATGCAAAGACCTCAATATAGGGTCTCTGAAAAAATGATTTGTCAAGAAAAGTTTGCTCTAGATTTCCTTCTAAGATCTTTGTCTCTAAATGGAATCTGATATGGAATTTCTCCACAACATAGAGCCAAATTCCCTAATACTACAAAACATTGAAGTGTTTTGATGGAGGGTCATTAGACAATTCTACACACCACATTTGAAAGTCATTGGTTGAATAGTTTTGGAGTAGAAGATGAATGTAAGAAATTTGATATTCTACAACATGGGGCACAGTTCACAGAACCAAACATTTTTGATGTGCTTTGGTAGTGGGCCTGAATTAAGACAATTCTACAAACCAAATTTCAAGGACATAGATCAAACTGTTTCTAAAGGAGAAAAAGAATGTGCATGATTTCCTACTTTGTCTCTCATGAAATAAAATGTCAAACAACATATGACCAATTGTCATTGTACCACAATATTTTGAAGGATATTGGTAGAGGGCCATGAGGTGGTTCTACAGAGCAAATTGAAAGCCCTAGGTCAAATGATTCAGGAGTAGAAGATTGTCCAAGATTTCCTGCTTTGTCTGTAAATGAAGTCTGATACTCAAACACACAGGGCCACTTTTCATGGTACTAATATAATTTGAAAAGTTTTGGCAGAGGGCCATCAGACAATTCTTTATACCAAGTTTAAAGCCCTATGCAAAACAATTTAGGTGAAGGAAATTTTTAAAAGATTTCCCTCTTTATCCCTATATGAAATCTGATATCACACAACATAGGACCAGTTTTTATCATACCATAAATTTGTGATAATAAGTATTTCGGTAGAGGGTAAAAAAAGAGTTTGGCATACCATTTTCAAGGCCATCTATAGGCCAATACCCCCAGAACATAGGGCCAATTTTCATAATATCACAATGATCTTAAGTATTTCGGTAGCAGGCCTTTGGCTGATGCTACAAACCAAATTTTAAGACACTTTGCTGTTTTGTTTGAGAGAATAATGTACACGCAGATGGATGGGTGACCATGGTAAGCAATCACAATACCTCACACTTAGCACTAATTGCTAAGGTGATCTTAAAACAAATGTTTAATTTTATTATTTTTAATTTTAAGCATATTGGCTGTTTCTTAAACATAACATGACAAGCAACTCCATTTACAAATTTTTCAATCAGTCTCTGTGACAGCAAGATGAAAATTAAAACATTTCTACCTAAATTTGGCCCCCTAGTCATTAACAAGGAGTACAAAAGAAGGTTCTCTATTCTTTAATCTTCCTCGGAGCTTAAATAGAAAGACTGTTACTGACTATGTGATAACTTCAGGACAGAAACTAAACCTTAGCTTTGTATATCAGAAGCAAAACTGACCTGCTTCAAGTTATAAAGGTTTTCCCCCTGCATTCATATAAAGATATTATGATGCATTTGTCCATAAGTAATACTTGCACAAAGTTATTTGAAGAGAACTTTACTGTTCATCAAAGGAACATACCCACTAAATAAAATGGTCAATACCAGTAAAAGACAACAAAACATACATGCAAGCTTCTTCAAAAACAAGAGGCCCAAGAGGGCCTGTATCGCTCCACTGGCTCAGTATTTCAATCAATGAGACGGTTCAAGTATAGATTTTCATAAGGAAATTTGACAGGAAAGCTGATTCCAGAATAGACTTTACCTTGAGAAACCTTATTTCTCAGTGGTAATAAGTATTGTTTGTAAATAGGAAAAGTTATATATCGCTGCTTTTCTGCCAAAAACATGTATCTGCAGCTTAAAACAAGCTGCAGATACAAGGTTTTTGCAGAAAAGCGACAATATGTATATCCCTGTATTTCAACCAAACCTTGTAACCGCAGCTTAACCCTTTTCCAAACTGAAACAAGACCTGGGCTGCGTTCAGTAGACAAAACGTTTTGTCTTACTGGACGCAGGGCTGGTTTTGATGTCCCCGATAGAATAGGCTTGAGAAAACATTTAGGCAATAGAAGAAAATGCTGATAATCAGCACTTTCTCCTTTTGCCTCAATATTTTCTGTGTATTATTGTACTCAGATCCAACCTGCCATATCTTTTTCAGTGAAACTTAGTTAAAGATGAAATTCCAATATATTTTTTGACCCATTACCAAAATGGCAAAATTTGGGGCTTTTCCAAATTCAAAGATATTGCAGACGACAATTTCAAGTGAATGAAATTTAAAATATTTTGGTGTTTTGGCATAGAAAACATTGTGGGAAATGAAGAAATTGCTTGTCACATGCAATTTCTTCATTTTCCGCACTGTTTTTCAAAGCTGTTATCTTTTAGGGAGTCAATGTGTAGTAATGGGTTAAGTCCCGCAACAGATAGATGCTGGACGATGGACGATCATTAAAGCTCATATAATAGCACCTTGTGCTCAGGAGAGCTGAAAACAGGTGTAAATGATACTAATGATGCCAAGGCTTTAGTTTTATGGAAATAAGGCAGAATTTGGCTGGAAATTCTGTATCGTAGGGTTTTCCATCTTAGATTTCCACACAACACAAAATTATCATGGATATGATCTTTTTCATCTCTCTCTTTAAATTGCCGTAAAATGCACAATTTTGATTTATATGACCTTGCCAGATAGTTTTCACTGGTGGTGAACTCGGCCAAAGCGTTGGACATTTTTTCGCGATCATAGTATTTCGTCTGTGTTGTTTTAAATATTGTAACTACGGCTTGGATTAAGCTGTAGTTACGAGATTTTATAACAACACAGACGGTTTGTCTATACAAATTGCTACATCCGGTCTATTTTTAGAACAAATTCATTGTTATTAGAAAAACTATCCAATCAGATCTTTAAACTCACATTTAACTGAAATATCTGTACCTTGTGGTAGCGAAAAATGTCCCTTGCTTTGGCCGAGTTCACCACCAGTGGTTTTTATGTTTAACTTGATTTGGTAGTATAAATAAAACTCAAACACAAGTGTTTCTGTAAATAATGAAGTTTTATTAAAGAATGTTTAAGTAATTGAAATTGTTGTTTACAATAGCATACAATCAATACATATTTTCATTACATAAAAGTTGTTAAATAAACAACTTGCAGAATTCATATTATGCATGTACATGTATTACTTAAAATTTTCAATTAACCCTTTCCCAAATGGCATTGTTTTAGACTTCCAATTTAAAAGCTGCACCAGAAGACAAAATGGAAGGTGATGAAAACAGGTTTTGCACAATATAGCAAAATAAAAATAAATGAATAAATTTATGAAAAAAATGAAGCAAAAGAAGAAAATGCTGATTATCAGCACTCAATGTTTACAGAAGCCTCTTAAATTAGGGACGTCATGAACAAGCTCTTATTTGGGAAAGCGTTAAGTTTCATTACAGCTTATTCATGTTTTTGACAAAAGTAAAATGTTAATTCATCTCAACATTATCTGTTATTCAAACCTTTGTATAACATCTAAATTCAAAAAGCATATTGCTACTATCTGCTGATATTAACCCAGGACAACTTAATTTTTGTCAACAATGTTCTCTATAACTAGGCTGGGGCTCTGAAATGACTTGCCAAAGGCCATACCCACATGGATGGCAGCTTGAATGTAATCCAATCACATCACCCGCAACTTCTCACAAGAAATGAGTTTGGCATTCAAGCTACCATGTCAAGCAGGACCCCATTGTTTAAAATAGAATATGATCATATTTCATGTGTTTTGATCATCATTCTACCCTTTACAGACCGACAAGCCTTTCTGGATTGTCTTGATCTGTTATGAGTGACATCTTCACTATAAATGTACATATATGAGTTTTAGACCTGTAAGCTTTTATTCCAATGATAAAACAAAGTTTTGCAGATTGTACAGCTATATATTAAAATGCCTTTCCATCTATTATATGAAAGAATTGTTCTATGCCATACAAAAACATACTTAAGTGATTATTTCTAAACTATTATAATTAAATTTAAATACATACACATTTACAATGATGTTGCATTAATCCCTTTATATGAATATTTGACTGTCATAATGATATCAGTCCTCTTGTTATTTGAGTAACATATAATAAATAGTTTGTTTTTCTCTCTTTCCCTTGCTATCATCTGTCATGACTTTCATATGATTTATATATAAATGTGGTTATTGTGATATTCTTTGTGCAAAGCACCATTTCCACTTCTAACAAAGTCTATTTGTTAATCTATGACATTGCTATATATATTCATTAAGTATCTTTGAAATATATTCTCCTTTTGGATCAGTACTAGTCTTTGTTTTGATTTTCTAATCATTTCAGAGATTTATTCTAAAACTCGCATAAAACACTAAACTAATATTTTGAATCAAACAATGAATGGTACATGAACTTTTTCAGTAGATCAGCAGTTTTAACAAAAGTAAGACAGTGCTTTACTGAGCTTAGAACAAGTATAATCAAAATAGGAACAAGAGCTCCGCAGAGTGGCGCATATACACCCGAGAGGGGCTTGTTTGTAAAATTTGCCATTTTTTCAATTCAAGGGCAGATAATTCAAAAACGAAACAGGTTATCTGAATTCCGTAAGCGATGTGCACAAATAGACACAATGGAGAATCATTGTGGCAAGTTTGATTAAATTCCAATCAAAACTGTAGGAGAAGTTGCGCACACAAGAAATTGCTAACGGACAGACTGACGGACAGACAGACGACCGGGGCCATAACAATATGAACCTTCAGGCGTATAAAAATATAAATATTTGCTCTATTTGTCACAATAATCTTACCATTGTGCATAATTTTTCACCCTACAGGTCATTAATTTTTTGATGAGTTTTCTTCTCAATACTGAGGTTGATGTGAAATACAAAATTTGTGTAAGTTAGTGTGAACACATTTCGAAATTTAAAGAACATACTGCAATAAATATATATGAGATGTTAATCTACAAATCTCATTTAACTTGTTTTTATACGTGATGAACCATTTGCTAAGCTCTGCACTGCCTTCAGAAAAATTATGCAGAATGGAATAGTAATGTGAGTAAAAAGGTACAGTTGAATTAATGTAAAGTAGCAAGTTCATGTGTAACAGAAAGTAACAAATAGGAATCAATTCTATTAATTAAACAGTGACATAATTTCCGACAAACAATAGTATTTCCTCAGTGTAAATCTAAAAAATTTAACTTAGTCCAAATTCAAAAATGTTGCAGATGACAATTTAAAATGAATGAATCTTACATGTTTGGTCATCTTATGTAGAAAACATTGTGGGAAATGAAGAATTTGGTTTTCACAAGCAATTTCTTCATTTTCCACATGGTTTTCCATGGACATTATCTTCTGGGGAGTCAAAAGGAATCACTGTATGGTAATGGGTTAAAGGTGTAAAATGATCAGTCAACATGTGACTGCAGGCTGATCGTTATGTTAATCTTCTGCCACACAGTTCAGCATATGACAAGGCTTACAGTAGAAATTTCTCTCTTTCTTATTAGATGCTGAAATATGTGTTGAACATGAAGGAAAAAAAATAAGAAAAGAATGTTATATCGCTTGATCATAATTATGTGACCCGCCAAGCTTAACAGTACCTTATGGAAAGTGTGAAAAATATCAAACCTAGCCAGTCTGTGCAAACTAACTAGGATCAATTTTTTTCATTCTAAGGCAATTTCTTGGATATATATATATTTCGTTTCCTTGTTTGTTTTACATGTTCAATAAAATTCCAAATATGACATCTGGTTGATATCTGCTGAATCTCATGTATCTCAAGATTTGGTTAAATGGAAAAACCAGAAGGTCCCTTTCAGTGTGACAGGTCACATATCTTTGTGTCCACCTTTCTGCACCTATAGTGGCCACCCATACCTATATGAACCACCAGCTTTGTCTGCTGAAATAGCAGACAAAGCAAAAAACAATGACGGGTGAGATTTCAAACTGACCTCTTTCATTCAAAATAATATGTAAACTTGTCATTAGCTTCACACAACTCAATATTAATGATTTTTTTTTTAAACTTTATGAAAGATTGACACTGTGATTTGGCACAGCAGAATACACCATCGAATGATCAGACCAGACACATTCTATGACATCAGTGAGAATCAGTGGTATATTACTGTAAATATGATCAATTAAGGAGCCAGAATAATGGGTTGTTTTTGACACTTGTTGACTGCAGTTGAAGAAATCCTGCATAAACCTCTGGATAGTTGTATTCATATCCAATAAATCAATGTTGATATCACCTTGAATAATGAGGTGCTTCCCTTTGAAATGCTTTAAATTTTCAGTTAGAAATTTCTTCAGGTCAGTCACCGAAGATTTAGGAGAGTTGTACAATGTTGCAATGACTATTTCTTTATCTTGCACCAAGAGTTCTACAACAATCATTTCTATGTTTTTCTTTACCACAGAAAAGCTATGAGAAATATGAATGTTGTCCCGCACATAAACGATAATTCCTCTGTGAGGACGAGCATTGCTTACTTGTTTCCCATCTGCTCTAACAATTTGATATCCAGTTCTCTGCACTAAATCGATGGAATCATCTGCAGTTAACCATGTTTCTAATAAGCATAAACAATCTGCAGCTTTGACATTGGGATCTGAAAACAATTCATCCTTATGGCTTCTGTAAGACTGCATATTGTTGAAAAGGCATGTGAAATGAGTGTCACTAGTCATGTAAACTGGAGTGTAACATAGTTTCAATTTCTGTGATTCTCTTAAACGTATCATTTCTTCTTGAACTTTAGTTGACACAGAAATCTTGCTTTCATTCAAGTTTAGAATGTAAAGGCCTTTCAGGGATCTTGATCTACTTATTGCGACATAATGGGCATGGGAAAATACACGTTTTCCATCCATATCTATTACAACCTGACTCAACGTGTCTCCTTGAGATTTATGTACAGTTTTTGCTGTTGACTGGCGCAGAGGGATTTGTATTCTCACAAAAGTTTTTCTCAAATACACAAAGTTCCTCTTTGAATCAAAGATAGGTGTCCATAATGGATTAATAGCACTATGATACAAATGTCTGTACTTTGAACGCCATGATGTTCCGATTTTATCATCATTGAAAGAAACCCACACAATACTTGGTCTAGTAGTATTTTTCTGTCTGTATTCAATTTTATTTATCATACAAGAAGACCCATTTACTAATCCATCATCTACATCAAGGTTAAGACATAGGTCATAAATCATTCCAATAGCTATTCCTACCATCTGACTAAGCCCTGCAGTGTGTGTGGAATCATGTGGCAACTTTGATATTAGTTGTTGTTTAACTGTCACATTGTCATCTCCTAATACATGATCAAGAGCAGGAATGTTTACTTTTTCATTAGTATTATTAAGAAAGCTCCTGACATTGAAATTGTTCACTTTCTCATTGGTATTGAATAAATGTGTTGTATTTTGTGGATAGTCTGTACTAGCAGTATCAGTCAATCTCTTTTTTAGATTTTCAATGTCAACTTGTGTATGATTTCCTTCTCGTAATCTGTTCAAAAGTTCAGCAAATTGCTTGTCTTCCTTTTGCCTCATGATCTCATCCAATTCATGCATTACAATAAAATCCTGCCATAAGTTTGTAGCTAAAGGTCCAAAATTTGTTTTCAAATTCTCAAATATCCAACCATCCATCACTGGTTTCAACTGGAAAAGGTCTCCAATGAATATCATATGCAAGCCACCAAATGGAACATTACTGCCCTTTATTTGTTTTAATCTTTCATTTATGAGTTTAAGCATGTTATTTCCAACCATGGACACTTCATCAATCATAACAACAGACAAGTCTTTATATTTTGTTCGAAGGGTGTTTAAAGTGTCACTATTAAGTGGAGTACAATCATAACCCTGGCTTGCTGGAATGCGGAAAGCTGAATGTAATGTTACCCCATTTATATGAAAAGCAGCTTTACCTGTTGGTGCACAGAGAAGAACTCTACAGTTCTCAGGATTATCACCAGGATTAGATGTCAAGTAACGCTGCAAAGCTTCAAACAATGCACTTACAAGAACAGATTTTCCAACGCCTGCACCACCAGTTAAAAAAACTTTCAACTTTTGTTCATCACGCTTAACAGATTGGAAAACATGAATAAAAAATTCTCTCTGTTTCGTATTCAATGATTTTATCAATTGCCTGTAATCTATGTCTGACATTGTTTTCCTGCGTACACTAATATCTACAGAAGCAACACTTAAACCAACATCTCCAGCAATATCACCTTGTCTCTGATTTTCAGGTCTATCAGGATCAAAGAATATGAAACTTTCACTTTCTTTTGCACCAATATTTGAGTCATCCTGCTCAGACTGCTCTGTGCCTGGGGCAACATCATCAAAATCTTCCTCATTGTGAGCACGCTCCATTGCATCATCTAGTTCATCAGCATTCTTTTCATACTGCAAGGCTTTGTGCTCTATGAAATTTTTAATGGATCTGTACCTTGATAGGTAAGAGTCATGACCTTGTTTCAAATCAATACTTTCATCTCTCCATGAAGTAAATAGAAGCAATCTTTCTCTACAGAACTGTTCGATGTCAATTTTTTTCGAAAATCTTACATATCTTATGACTTTTCTTTGTTTCCTTTCACTTATAACAATTCCATTTTTGAGAACAATTCGACCCCCAGGAATAGAATATTGTCTATCCTCACTTGAATTATAGTCATTTGTGTCTGAGTCAAGCACCTCATCCTCGTTACAATATGTATCCATGTTTTCATTGTTTTCACCTTCATTGGTTTCTTCATTTAATGTTTCAGAAATGTTTTCACCTGAATTTCTTGCAGTGCCTTTGTCAGTGTTGTATTTGATATCAAGCTGGGACACATAGTCTGCTAAACACCAATTTTCAAGTTGTTTTGGTCTTTTAGAATATCTTTTAATGGTATTATCTGCTTCAATATCTGTAGAATTTGAAGATAATTTTTCAAGAGATTCCTTAGACTTAAGTAGGAATGTTCTCTCTTCAGGCAAAGAAGTGTTAATGAAAACAACATCCCTTGAGGCTTTTGTCAATGGCTGTTGTAAAAGTAAGTAGCAGGCTTCCTGGGCACTAACCTCAACACTATTCAAGAATTTATTTCCAATATGTCTAACCTGTTGTCGGAGATCCATATTTCCTCTTCTAGCTTCTTTACATGCCTCATTCATAAGAATACTCATTCCTCTCTGTGCTTTACTAATATATGAAACTATATATACAGCACATGCATATGGATCCAATACAAATTGTAAGTCATGGTTTGCACCCCAAGCGTTTAGAATAGGTTTCATGTATGCATTAATTCTAACCTCACTTAATTTTCTTTTCAGAAAAACCTTTGGACCACTCAATGAGCTTTGGACTGCTTTGATGTAATCATCCTTGCTTACTTTGATCTCAGTAAGGAAATCATCTACCGTAATATTTGTTTCCTTCAACTCATCCAATTTCTTTTGTATTTTGACAAATAAATCTTTGTAATTTTGCTTTTCTTTACAGTCATTTAACGGTTCCAATATAGTTGTGCTTTTCATTGGAGGAATGGGAAAACCAAATCTACAAATAGATTTCTGTTTCTTTCTACAAGACTTGGAATGTTTATGTATCTGTAGTTCTACAAGTTGTTGATCTGGATTTTTCTCACAAGATACATACTTATCTATGAAGGATGTTACTTCATCTAATGAACTTTCATGATATCTAGGAGCCTTTTCAATCCATATTAACATGTGGATGTGAGGTGAACCTCTTTGTTGGAATTCAACACGATAAAAGTAATCTATTATTTTTCCTAATGGGTCATGGGGACTTTTAAGTACAGTGTTTATGAATTCTTGTACTCGGTTGTCAAAATACCTTACACATGTAACTGGATCTTTTTGCACAAGTTTTGTTTTATCAATCCAAGTCAAGTTATCCAATTCTTCCACAGACATTGTTTTTCCATCATTTATCTGAGAGAGCATATTTAGTAGATCATGCCATCTGGTATCTGCCGACGAAAGAGATGTAAACCAAGTAGGTAATCCTAGTTGTCTAATCATTGCAAAAACATCTTTTTTACGGGCTTCAAAATATGGTGGTGAATTCCTTAAACTTCTGAAAATATAAAATCCCTCATCCAATCTCACAACACCTTTAAGATGATTTGTATCAAGCATTTGTGAGGCAGTAAATGTTTTACCTTCTGTTTTACATCTACGCAAAGCAAGATGGACTTTATCAGAAATTTGTTTCAGTTGAACTTTCTTTAACTTAAAGAAGATATTGGGAATATTTGATGCTACTCTGCGATCAATATGCCTCAGTTCTAGCTTGCATGTATCACTATAGTGAATGTGAACATGTTTTTTATCATTTGGACTTCTTCTCTGTCCACAGAAAATTGTAGGAAAAGACAAATATTCTGCATCAGGATCTTGATAAAGGCTGAGTGGTGTTTGACCCTCACCTGGAGCAAAAGTATAAGCGTTGTCTTTATTTGGGTCTGCAGCATCCAGCATAGTGTCACTATTACCAATAACCTTTTCTGTCTCGTCAACTTCACTAAAGTGATCAGAGTCATAATTCACATCATCATTACAATCTAATTCTTCACTTACGCTTTCACCTGTCATTCCAAAGAACTCTTTTACTGTATCACTACAATCTGAAGTAATTGATTGCATCCAGTCATCATCTACTTTAACACCAGATTCTTTATACAGTACACTATGGTTCACTAACCAATGAAGAGCACTTAAAACATGCAGAGGTCTAATATTTTCAGTGAAATCACATTTATTATATGAAAGTTTCTTCTTAAGTTTAACAGGTATTGTATAGTGACTATCTAATGTTCTTGGTAAACTGTGTATAACAGGCTGAATGTCAACCGGGACATTGACAACATTCCCTTTGATGGACAACTGACCTCCTCTTGGTAATTCTCTAATCTGCATAAATGGGATTCTCAAAGAAACTAATCTTTCCTCTAGCTGATGTAAATTCAGTTCCTTTGGCAGTACAGGAAATGCATTTTGATTGAAAACAGACATTGGAGGGACTTTGTTAAGTTTAATTTTTTCATAGCATGTTTTACACAGCCATTCACAATCATCAACAGAGATGTAATTTGTAGAAAATTTTTTAACTGCATCAGAAGAGCATTTAGAATTTAGTTTGTTGAATAACACAACAGAATGTTTAAACCATGTTTGGTTACAGCATGAACAAACATAAACAGGGCCTTTTGAAACATTCTTCTTAAATTTTTCAATGCAGTCGTCTAAGCTGGAACCATATCGCTTTGAACTTTTGTAGCTCTTTTCCTTAATTTTATAATCTAAATTAGACCTTAGACTCTGGCGCTTAGTCTTATTTCTTTCATTTTCTACTATCATATTGAATCTTGATGAACGTTTATTCTGTTTTTTCATCCTTTCTGAATCTTTATACAATTTACTAGAGCGGCACTTGTGCATTGATTTAAGAGTTAACATTCTTTCTTTCTTCTTTCTTTCCTCATTTTGTCTAACTTTTTGCATAGAACCCTTTGTCATTGACCTTTCTTTGACTTGCCTTTCTGGATTTTCTCTTGCTTTTTTCTTTGAAATATTTGTCATTGTCCGTTCCTTGACTTGCCTTTCAGGATTTTTTCTTGCTTTTTTCATTGAAGTATTAGTCATAGTCCGTTCCTTGACTTGCCTCTCTGAATCTTGTCTTGCCTTTTTCTTTGAAATACTAGTCATAGTCCGTTCCTTGACTTGCCTTTCTGGATTTTGTCTTGCTTTTTTCATTGAAATACTAGTCATAGTCTGTTCCTTGACTTGCCTTTCTGGATTTTTTCTTGCCTTTCTCTTTGAAATACTAGCCACTAATCTTTCCTTAGATTGTCTTTCAGGATCCTGCCTAATTTTCCTCATATAACTTTTCATATATTCATTTCTTTTTAATCTTTTACGTTCGTGTACAATTTCATAATCTGACCTAACTTCTTGTTTGCGCTTTTGTCTCTCTGCTTGATCCTTGAAATATATGTCAATCAAAGATAATTTCTCAGGTGGACAATTTGTAAATTCAATTTCATTTTTCTTGGATTCAGATTCATGGATTTTTTCTCCTATAACAAATCTAATTGGCATCATGTCAAATTGTT